>OU015500.1:75207696-75807696 GCA_907164885.2 Dolomedes plantarius
CGAGGGCCAAATAAAGGAGGTTTTACTGCACAATGTGCTCTATTCAAATTAATTTGATGTATTATAATTCGTTTAGAATGGGACTAATGGGTTAGAGCCTGACTATTCAGGAAGCATTATTATATTTACTTCAATTGTTAATCAGTGCTTCAGAGGAGAGCTCATTGGTTAAAGCATATTTGCTGTCAGACATTCTGAATGTTGTTAATGTTGCAGTTATTTCAATAAAGGATGAAGAAATTTTTGCCACAACAGGCATAAACGTGTATGGGCTTTCCTAGTTGTCTAAAGTTTGTTGGGTAAAGAAAGACAACTTAAGATTGTGTCATCCTGAATATTGTGAAGAAGCTAGATCAGGGGTCAGAAACCTTTTTTACTAGGGCATATTTCAGAAATGCAGGAGTTCGGTGGGCACTGCTGGAGTAAGAGAGGAGGGGGGGGGTTATATTTAAACATAAAAATATTAATTTGAAATAAATTTTTAATTTATAAATTCAAATTTTAATTTAAACAAAATAATCTTAAAATTGATAATGAGATATTTCACAATGCAAATCAGCAGCCAATTCGTAATGTGGCATAATAAGTAGAATTCCCAGTTCTCAGGCATTTGTCCAAATGAGTGTCAATGAGGCTTGATTGGTACTTTGATTTTAAGCATTTCATATTGGAAAACAAAAATTCATAAGCATATGTTGACGTGCAAAGAGAGTTCAATTTCAGAACACATTTTCTCAACAATGAAAATGAGCAACAACTACGAGCGTTTGTTGTTCAAATATCTAAAATTTAGATATTTAAGAGAACAGTGTACCTTTATTTGAGCAAATCTTATCATTGTAATATTGTGTTATTGTAAAAAAAAAAATTCTGTAGATTAATAGTACCAAAATAGTTTTTTTTTCAAGTAAAAAATCATTTATGATGCTTCTACAAAGTAATTTATAAAGGGTAAGTGTAGTAATTTCTGTAGATTAATAGTACCAAAATAGTTTTTTTTTCAAGTAAAAAATCATTTATGAAGCTTCTTCAAAGTAATTTATAAAAGGTAAATGTAGTAATAAATTTTAAATCTGTTTTTCTCAAAACAGATTTTTCAATGTTTTTAGATTTTTAAAATGCTCTACTTAATTTTTGTTCAAAATTCATGAAATTGATAAGGAAAAATCCTGATACTGTTTACATAAAAACTGGGTATGCTTTTTACAATTCGACTTCATTTAGGTAATTAAATTTGATTTGTAACTTATTAAAAGGCAAAATTTTGATGAAAATGCGGATGGAATTCAGAAAAAATATCTCTAAAAAATTAACTATTCAAGGGATTAAATAATTGATACCCAGATTTGTTTGTTTTACAGTTTAAAGTGATTAAAATGCAAAATCGAGGAAATATCTCAAAAATTAAGTAGCAAGAAGCATTTTAAAATTTTGTTTATAAATTTCAAATTTGTAAAAAAAATCTGAAAATTATAATGAGATTGGAAATTTCTTTTAAGGTATTCTATATTTATAGTGAAATGTTATATGTACAAAATTTTGTATCTCTATGATGAAAAGTAAAAAAAAAATTAAAATTAATGTCTGCCATTCCATTAAATGGCGGGCACTTTAAAATTGTTTAGCGGGCACTGCATTGCTGACCCTGAGCTAGACCATTAGACAACATTTTAGGCAGATACTTTTTTTGGACCTCTATCCCTTTGGTCTGTATGGCATTCATAGAACATATTTAATTTAAATCAATCTTTATGCATATCAGATGAAAAATTAGTTCTCAGTACAATAAGAGGATTTTTCTAATTTTTATTTGGGAATTTATTCTTGGTAAAGGAAAGAATGTGCTTTTACAAAAATTACTTTCTAGACTCCGGAAGACCTGTACGATGCATACATTTCTAAACAAATGGCTAAGCTTTTCTTATGGATTTTGAGACCCCCTACATTTCAATAATACAGCATTATAACTAGAAATGTAAATTATGCATAAAAAAATCGAAATTTCACACAAAAAAAAATTTTAAATATAAAATTTTGCATTTATTCGCAAAAATAAATATTTATGTATATAAATTCAAAAATTTTGCACTTATTAAAATAATCAGAATTGCACTTATTCGGTTAGGTAAGTATCAGAATTCTTAGTTAAAAGCTAACATTGTAGTAGTCACTACATCTCTTCATTAAGTTTTCGAGAGATCTCTCAGTTAAAGCCGTGGATATGTCTTAAATAAGCAATTATGTTAAAAAATTATTTACTATATGATCTAATTTTGCTTAAAAAGCCATTATCACGATTTTTCACTGAAAAGTAGTATAAAGTAATTTTCACATTTTCACTCATATCGGCAAATTTCCGCATTTATCACTCATATTGGCAAATTTCGCCTTATTCGCACCTATTTCGTAAATACGAAAATCATGTATCCCTAATTATAACCTAAATGTGGTGAAAAGAATTTTGATAAGTCATATGAAGTGCAGCAATGCAGCCTATTATTAACATTATTTTCAGCTTGTCTGAAACATTGCTGGCTGTTTTGAGGCCAGGAAAAAATAAGTGGTTGATGAATTAATTATAAAGTTTAAAGGGAGTGGAAACTTCTGAAACAATAGATGCCGAAGAGATCTTCAGGGTAGAATTATCAATTTTAAGGTCTCATTAGTTATCAATATGAAGTATAGATGTTATGTGATGAAAGTGGCTTTGCTCTACTTAATGAAATATACACAGGCTAAACCAATAAAAAAATTGATAGAAGTTCAAAGAGTAAAATTACTCAGTTAATTGGCAAAAACTGCAGATTATGTATGCAGTTTTATATTTTATAACATTTTAATGTTGAATTATACAGAATATTAACTTTTGGTGCAGTTGATGTAACAAGAAAAAAATCGTAAAAATTTGTCTGATAAAATATAACTCTTGTGATATTTTGTTTAATAAAAATTCTATAACCTTTGAAGATCTTTATGTTTGCATAAGTCCATAAAAGTATGTGCCTTTGTCATCCTTCATCTTACTCTCTTGTGCTTTCATGTCTTTAATATTTCTTTGATTACTCATATTTCTTAGAAAAGTGGTAATACATTAAAAAATATCCCATTACTTCCTTATCTAATAAAACTTCAGTCATTAAATACTTCCTTATCAAGCAAAATATTTGGTTATAATGATTGTCTTTTTGTGGTGCAGTTATGGCAATTTAGCTAGCTTTGAATGCTTCACCTTAACCATGAGAATTTTTCTTAACATCTCTATGGTGTCTGGTATAAAGGGCTTAAGTCAAAAAACAATGATTTAAGTATACCAGTTATTGGCTTTTATACCAGTCGCAGAAATATATTTCGACTTGTGTCTTTTGTACAAAGAAATGTACTTTTGTATACAAAATTGATAGACTTAGCCTTTTATACAGTCAAAAGATTTTGCTTATTTTTTATCAATACTAACAATATCTAAAATCACTTTTTTTTTACTTAAGCCCTTCATACTGGGCACCATAGATATACTCCACTCCCAACTTAAATTATGGTAAAATTCAGAATGGTCAATTCTGTTAATGAAATACGAAAGAAAGCGTAGTTTACCTGAATTGTCAAACATGTACTGGTTACCTCTGGGAGAAGATCCCTGAGAAACTGGTCACATGGGGAGAGTTCTTTTTTGATGAGGGGTGGAACGTTAAAGCGAAGGTGACGAGAGAGAAAGAGATTGTCACCAAACATCCCCCACTTTCGCCAAATATCAGCATTTGTCCCAGGAGATTCAAACAGGTGTTTTTCTGCCGATTGGCAATGGTTTCTAAGAAAGACAGTGTTTACAAGAAACAGGGTGGGGAGAAATACACATCATGCAGGTACAATTGAAAGGACATTTTAAACACTATATACCTATTGGAACTACTATACCTTTTGGAATATTAACTGCCGTGATGTGCTGTATAACTGAAATGTTTAAATGCTCATTTCTGAAGTCTATTTTCCAAGGTATAATTTTTCACCAAGCAAACATCTTTCCCTTTTTTATTAACTTTTAACTGACCAAAAATATGGCTAACAAAAACCAAGTTATGAGAAAACATTTCAAAGAGGGGAAAATTAAGTTTGAAGAAAATTTTCCTTATTCAAATTGCAGAAAATGAGAAAATTTTATAGTGTGATAAAGTTAATTGTGAATTTTCATTAGAAGAGGTCATTAGGTAGCACACTTTAAGGGCTGGCCGACTTGCCAGTTGAACCCTATTTGATCTGGAAAATTAAAAATATGTCTAACAGAAATGTCTTTTAACATATGAGACTGTTATTTTTGAAAGTAGTATAAGTCCATTTTTCAGTATCGAGATATTTAAAGGTTTGTAATTTGATTGAATTTAAAATATTGATAAAAAATTAAAAAAATAACGATTTTTTTAGCTCCAAAATGGACTTTTATATACATTAGATTTACTGAAATGGATTTTTAATGGAAACTCTTACTTACACACATCACTATCAGACCCAAATTGACATATTATCGTCTTTTATAGGTATGTGAACTCATTGTAACAAAACTGTATGAAATATTATTTATCTAAAATTTTGATTTTCTGCTTGTAACAATTATATTTAAATAATACTCACGCTGCAATCTATTAGTATAAGAAACACTTTAGACTTGCAAAAGAACACCGAACAAAATCAGGTGAAATTGCTTCTGACCACTTAATCGAACAATAATACTGTTATTTGTTAACAATGTTGTTTTTAATACACTAGCTAGTAATATATGCTAAAGCGTAGTGGTACACTGAAGTCGTAATACTCAATAATAATTGCAATAAGCAAGTTGCTTCAATTAATAATTATTAGAAATGGACTTATTCCACTTATTTTTTTTTTGTTTTTTGCGATCATATTTTATAGCCCAAAATCTGTGCTTACTTTATGAAAAATCGTACTCCATTGAAAAGTCTGATTATAGTATTAAGAGAAGGTGTCTATACCTTACTAAAATTACCGTTAACTAATTTTTTTTAAAGTGGACTTACACCACTTCAAATATAACAGCGGGACTTCCCGCTGTTATACTTCGGGAAATAGTAAGCAATACGATGCAGGGTAAAAAGTCCCAAAATACGTTGATTACATGAAAATGGAATCAAACATGCGATGGTTTTCTTAAAGCCTAAATAGTTAAAACTTCATAATTTTCTTAATGCCTAAAGAGCGATAAATACTTTCCACAGGAAATAGTACTGGGTGTTGATTATCCCCGACCCCTCATTTTGAGAATCGACTGCCCCGAGGCAGCAACCTTAAAACCGGTCTCAGGTCTCTTCTGAAGGGAGGTCTGCAGTATGTATATTGTTCCGTTTTCTGGGTTCGATGTCATTGAATAAATTCTCCTCAGAAAGTGCACACAAAATAAAATTTATTATTCTCTAAATTCTTCAGGCACATACACAATTACTAACAGAAAACACGTAACAATTGTCTTTACAACAGAAAACTCTAAAAACACAAGTCAGGATAACAGAGTCTTCAATGCAATATATGCCTAACGCACTTTCAATACATTCAATACGCAGCAGAAAAGAACACTGACTCCCAATGGCAATCTCAGGTATATTTATAGACTTCCAAAGCGCCTTTTATCAGTCACCAGCTAGAAATCAATAGACCTTTTCGAGAATGGTCTAGAAGGTCTAGAAAGTCACCAAATCCATCGCTAATATGGCTATAAGTCTTATATTTGGCAAGATTACCATAGACTCATAAAATTCATAACAATATCAATGGCCCTACTCAACTGATGGCTTAAATTTACATGTGTTGATGTATGTTCTGAAGTTTGTTTTTTCTCTAAAAGTCTAATGTAATTAATAATCAGCTCTGCCATTAAAAAAAAATTAAATTATTTCCTTACTAGCTGAATACCCGTACTTCGCTATAAAGTACATTCAAATTCAATACAACGGTCAATGTATGCAATTAATGGCAAAAAAATTATTATAATAAATACAACTGTCAATGTATGCTATTACTGTAAAAAAGAAATATATATTTATAAAAAAATCGTAACTGATATTTTTATAGATCAAAATAATGTAGAAGAAAATATTCAAATAAAATACAACGGTCAATGTAAAAAACTTCCATCTCAATTAGTCTAGTGGGTTAAATTTATCTTTTACCATATTTTAATATTTTTTTTGTCAATTATTTCGTTGTTATGCACGGGACGCAAAATTAATTTAAAGTGTCACAAAAAGAAAGAAACCACATAATCAGCATTTTAAAATAAATTCAAAAAATTAATCTTTAAAAATTCACCAAAAATCAGAAAATGGAGGTAAGATTCGAAAAAGATTTCATTTTAAAGGAATTTTTATGATCTTTCTCATGATATAAATTTTATAACCTTCAGATATTATTTTAAATTCAAACTAAAAAAAGTTACAAAAACAGCTTAAAATTTAATTAAAAAAATCTAAAAAATTTTCAAAATCTTTCGTAGTGCACCCCTACACTACAAGAAGAATCCCATGCAAAATTTCAGCCCTTTAGGTCTAGAGGTTTCGTCTGTGCCTTATATGTCAGTCAGTCAGTTACAGAACTGTTTTATATATACAGTCGAACCTCCATATATCGAACTTCCCTATATCGAAATTTTCTATATATCGAACTCTTAGCAAATCTCCATGTTCATTACATAGCAAAACTTTCTATATATCGAAAAAATCTCTATATATCGAAATTTTTTTCACGACATATTGGGAGATTTTATTCCACTTTAGAATAAAATCTCCCAATTTTTGGCGTTTGAAACAATACTTCGTGGACCCCTGATAAAGTTTTTAATGAACCGAATAAATGCGAGCATTTCTTTGATGAACTTTCCACAAAACCTGCTATTCAGCAAATATTCTAGTTTTTTTTTTTAAGAATGTAACTGTGATCACTGTAACCACTGTCTGGATTATTGTTTTTTTAAAAGTATATTGTGCTCAATAATCTTTAACATTAATTCATTTTTTAGTTAACTTTCATTAATGTGATTCGCATATAAATTGGAAATGGAGATTCGTATACGAAAATTAGCTTCAATTTTAATGTTTTAGGAGAATTATGATAAAACTAAGATCAATTCTATATATCGAAATTTCTATATATCGAATTTTTTTCCGGCATTTTGCTACTTCGATATATGGAGGTTCGACTGTATATATATAGATATGCACTACTGAAAACAAATAAGGGTCTGCTAAATTATTTTCAATTTTATTAAGCATAGACTGATAACTCTACATTTAACCATTGATAGTTATACCATCATACATAACTAAACCAACCACAGCTGAATTACAATCTCATTTGTATATCATTATCAAATTAAGAATGGGCTAATCAATCAGAATATTATTCATCTCTGTCACTCAGGGATATTTGAAATTGTTCTTCAGTAGATTCCCAACTTTAAGTTGAGGATGAAGTTAACATCTCACCTGTTCTTTAATATTAAAATGATATCTTTTATATCAAACTGAATACTGTACTACTTGTTGTACTTATACTATTTGGTTGTATTATTGCTTAAAAACTTTTAAATTTATATCCATAGGTTCTTAATTTACAGTCAAAAGCCACCTGGTTTTATTTCTGGTGTTCAACATGAAGAAAATGAGGAAATTGAATGGAGTAAAGAACTTCCCAAAACATGCTTACTAAACCAGTACTTATGGTTCCAAGTCAATTATTTGAAAATATTAGTTTCAATGTTATGCTGATTGTAATTCTTAAATGTATTTATCACAAGATCTTAATGGAATATATCAATATAAAAAGTTTACTTTTCAAATTTGCTTAAGCTAGAATTAGTAACTGCATCTAATACTCATTTTTAAAGCCTAAGTATAATTTCATCGCTTAAAGTGATTAGTATCAAATTATTTCTTTATGAAGTCCTATAATTTTCGTTTTGTTTGGTTTGATATAAATGCTTTGTTGAATAAATTCAAAAACAATTTAATATCCTATTCATACTATGTCAACATTCAAAATTATAAAACCAAAAGGCTTAAATAATTCACATCTATTAATTAATAAAAGTGTTTCACACAACTTTAATGAATGTCCTAAATTGCTTCTTTAATAATGTAGCGTATAGAATATTCAACATAAGTAAATAAAGAACATATTTTACTTATTTCAAATTAGAAAAAAGGGTGTATAATTTTTAAAAACAAAAATATTAAAATTTTTTAACATCAATTTACATTTACATTTTATGTTTTATTGTGAAAATCACATTATGTAATATTTCTAATACTTGTACAATTAAGTTCGACTGGTCATTTACCAGTCGGTTACCTCGATATTTAGTTTAGTTCCGTCACTACTATAGAATCTTGCCTTATGGTGCGTAGAGCCGTAAGTGCTCGATTTCTGTTTATTTTTTGTCTACTTTTTTCCTATAATTATCTAGCTCTGTCAAAATATTTAATTTTAGTTATATTTGTCCGTTTTCAATATGAGGATTTGTTGCAACTGCGCAATCTTTTTCAACTGGTAAATGACCAGTCGGTTACCTCGATATTTGGTTTAGTTCCGTCACTACTACAGAATCTTGCCTTATGGTGCATAGAGCCCTAAGTGTTTGATTTTTGTTTACTTTTTGTCTACTTTCTTCCTATAATTATCTAGCTCTGTTGAAATATTAATTTTAGTTAGCTTTGTAGCTCAATATATTTATCCAAGAGAAAGTAGCACAATGGTCACGCAAGTCATTGCAGTAGGTGCTTTGATAAAGGACAGGAACCCAAGACCGTACCCAAGGCAGGTTGTTTATAAACGACTAATTAGTAGATGGTATACTAGGAGACTTTTTTGTGAGCCAATTTGTTCGTTTTACGTCTAACTGACAAAATGAAGTTTGGAAAGGAGAGATAGCACATGGTCTTTTATCAAAGCAATATGTTTTTCTAAGAAAGTTTAGAGTCTAATTTATTTTGGACAGACTAATTTTTAAAGTAAAGGAATAAAATATATTAGGGCTGGGTCCCTGTGGCTTCTGATGAAGAGCTGCTACTTATACTATCAGTGTTCCCTGTTTGGGAATTTTTTTTTTTACTGTTAAATATTTGTTACTTAATTTTAAACTTTGTGTTGTGCATGTCATTCAGTTCTGTATGATGTTTATACTTGAATCATTATTTTTTTTCTTTTGCAGAGGACTTAGAGATTTATTAGCTGTTCTTCTTGCTGGAATTTTTGAATCTGATCCTCTAAAAGTGTGGACTTTTGATCAGTTTTTTGAGAGTGTAAGAGATATTATTTCTCGAAAAATATTCCATGTTTTCTATGCAAATGAAGGGAAAGAAGTCAGTCTATATATGCAACCGGATAAAATGTAAGGAATTATATTTTCTTTAAATCTGATTTTCATTTTGTATCATTCTCAAATTCATGTTCATTTTTATAAATGGATTCAGGTTGCAAGATCTGAAGAATGAAATATCTTCTCATACCGATGTACACCTATCCAGCCAGTTATTGTTTGATAAATTTCTCTTCTTACCCCAAATTGATCCTTCATCTAATGTGTCACAATTTCCTAATACGACTTTAGACCAACCCCTCATACTAGTGCATATGGAAAAAACAGACTTGAAAGATACGATAGCCCTTGAAAGTGTCTCTGCATTTCCTCTTGCTTTTCCATCATCATTGAATAATACAGTTGAGGATGCTGCCTTGGCACAGACATGCTGCAGTAAGGCTTATGCAGTGAAACGTTTAGTTGTTAAATTGGTGAGATGCCAAGAACTTTTGTTGCATATTCCAAAGATTTCCATGTAAGTATTTTATACTTTTAATTGGTGTATCTTTTCTTTTTTACAGTTGCAGTTATGCAGCATTGCATAGGGCTTTATTTTAATACAGTACAACTTCCCAAATACAGACGTCTCAAATCTGGACCCCCCCCCCCCCCCCAAATCCAGAACGTTTTAATAAATGGCAAATTTTACTTTTCCATTTTACCGATCGATGTTGCTACCAAAATGATTGGTTAAAAAAAACCTTTTCTTTCAAGGAAGTGACAGCAGTGATTTTGAAGGCTTTCAAGTGTCTGGGAAAGAAGCTGAAATAGCAGAATTAGTAGAATGTGCAAATAAAGGCAACATTAACTTGGATAAATTGGACATGCAGGAAGTTTTAAACATTGACGAAAGTGTACCGATCGTTGGTTCTCTGAGCGATTCTGAAATTATTGATAGTGTGGTAAATAACGAATGTTATGATGACAACAATCGTGAAAGTGATTCAGAATGCCCTGAAAATGAAAGAATGTCAATGGAAGACCTGATAAAATCATTAGATAAAAGAATATTAGGCTTAGGACAGCGGAATTTTATCTCAGAACATGAGATTAGGGCAGTATATATGATTCAAGAGAAAGTAATTTCTAATAAGCCAAAACTAAAGCAACAGACATTATTGACTTAAATGTTTAAATCATAATGTAATTATATGTTCTGTATTCAGGTTTATTTAATAATTAAACCATTTTACATGTTTTTTAAGTGTGTTATTTTTTCCCCCTAAATTTTGTCGTGTTATTTAAAAACCTTTCAAATCCGGAAAATTGCCGTGTCCTGAATGATTCTGGATTTAGGAGGTTGTACTGTATTATAGAATTCAGCTGAGATTAGTTCTCCTTCTAGATCTAAGGTGATTGATCTTATTGTAAGAATGGCAGTGTTTATTTTTTGCCAGAAATGGCTGTTTGTTCATATGAAAGGAAGATGTGCTTCCAGTATTTACTTGTTTGTATTGCACATGTTTGCTAAAAATTTTCAATCAGGTATCATGAGTTTTTAAATCCAATTTAAATTTAACCTAATTTCTGTTTAAATTCATTCCTATCTAATATTGAATTTTTACCCTTATTTTAAGTTCAAAATAGGACTCTAGTTCTAAACAATGCTGTGTATTTAATTTATAATTGTGGACATATGCTGATGGAACAAACTATTACATATCATTCACCACCACTCTAACATTCAGGAGGGCTTTTTTGCATAGTGTTCTCTCTCGGTCATAATTTTTGCAGAGAAATCACCAAAAGAGCACCTAAGTTCTCTCTGGTTTCAGGGATTGTAGAGTAATGTTTCAAGGCACATTTTGTCAAAAAAATCAAACTTTACCAGTTTTGAATAGCCACATAAAGACAGCTTTGTAAACTTTCAGTGCTGTTAAACTTGTAATAAATACTTTTTAAAATTTGCCCTTAAATTTTTTTTTATATAATACAGAGGCTGCTCGCACATTTTTTAGACGATTTTGGTAAGCGGTAATAAAAAATCGTTTGCTGCAAAAGAAATAATTGCAACTGTACTATGTTTTTAAAAGTCAAAATTATCGTCTGCGGCTTGAAAGTTTTGTTTTATTCAAAATGGCATTTTTAACAAAGCAGGGTTCAAAGGCTACATTTATGCTCTTTCCGAAGAGAAATATGCATACTTCGTTATCCAAAAATGATGTGAGAGTCATGATTTTGTGATATCTAAGCTGTTGATAGGTAATATCGTCAACAAGAAAGGAAAAAAAACATCAAATTGGAGCCTCAAGTGGGACAAAATTCCAAACAAGTATCCAAGGAAAAAACGGACATCTTCGACTATTGCAAAGGTACATTGTTTAATGTTAAAAGAAAATCCCCCTAGTCAAAGGACAGTTGCCAAAACATTAAATGCTCGGTGTCCACTGTAAACAAATGATAAACGTTGATTTAAATCTTAAGAAAGTGAAAAAACGCAATGTGCATCGTCTTCTTCCAAATCATATCGCTGAACGCAGGACACGCTGCAGAATTCTATCTGAGAACACTTATCCAAGAAAAATGGAAAACAATTGTCATATAGATGAATCATGGGTGTATTTAAATGATTGCAACAAAAAAGAGCCATTTATTATCATAAAAGGGGAGAAAAAAAATTAAGTACATGGTTCAAAGAATCGAAAGAAAGTTTTTCTAAGGGATTCATGATTGTTGCTGGTTTTTCTTATAATGGCAAGTTAAAAATAAAGAGAGTGTAAAAATGTCAAGATTAACTCCAAATACTATCAGGAACATATTTATCGCCAATTTTTCTGAATGAAATACCATCGCTTTACCCACAGTGCCATCAATCTGTGAGACTCCATCAGGACAAAGCTAGCAGTCACACATCAAAATCCACTGTAAAATTTCCTAAAAGAAATGGAACAAAAAACTGGTATCAAGGCCATACCCTTCACTGATATCCCTACTAAATCTCCCGATGTATCACCTATGGATTTTTGTGCTTTCGGACTTTTAAAATCTGCATTATCCAAACGTCGTCCCAAAACCCTTACAGGACTCTGGAAAGCTGTTCAGGAGGAATGGGATAGAATACCTCTTCTGACACTTCAAAAGGCATTATTATCCTGGAAATTGCGGTGTCGAAAGATAGTTCAGAATAAGGGATGTCAAATAGAACATTTAAAACACAAGAATTTTATGTAATTTAGTTTTGTGAATACAATATACATCGTCTAAAACATGTGTGAACAGCCTCTGTAGAATACCAGCATGCCAAAATGTTACCTTATATTAAAAAACTAACCAATGAATTATGGTGATCTAAACAGGTATGGGTGGTCTAGTCACCACTAGATACTGGAAGTTGTGTTATTAAAATTGTATTTTAAACATATTAAGTTAGCTTGTATAATGTAGATACTATGCATTTTGCCATAGGAAGTCCTTCATGGAATGCATTCCATTATAAATTGCAGTTACAATGTTCATTCAAAATTTCTCTTCATTCAAAATTTCTCTCATTTTTATGCCAAAGAGTTATATTTTCAGTATGTAGTGACAAAATTGCCTTTTTTATTGTAGTTAGTAGCATACAATAAATTAGTGCTTACATTCATGAATATTTGTAAGGGCTTTTGCATATGCCTATATGCTTATTTTTAATGCTTTTTTTATGTAAAATTTTAAATTCTCCCTATTTGTCTCTGTATGATTTAGAAGATAGAATTTTTTAATATTTTTTTGTCATTAATAACAATTATACTTCAGATCATTATCATCTGAGAATGTTTCAAAGCTGTGCTCAGATTTAGAAGTTTTGAAGTCACAGGTAGATGCTATTAGTCACAGGAGTGAATTGCTCAAGAAAACGTATGTATGAAATAATATCTTTATGTGTAAACCTTATTTATTCTTGCAAGAATTTATATAAGATGATTAAACTAATTTTCAATTTTTTTCATTTGAAATTTGTAGTACCATAAGATTTTTTAAGATTGCGTAAAATCTGTATTCATTAATAAAATATTTTACATCATTCATGGATATGTTAGATGTAAAGCCCCTACAACTTTCATAGTGCTGAAACAGTTTAAAAATATACATTTATGTATCATGTTCATATTTTTGGTGAAATTCCTTCAAATTTGAATTATTTTCATGAGTTATGAACCATTTATTCCATATAATTTAAACTCTGAAATGTCTTGAATGTGGGTTATCATGTAAATACATGTATAATTAAGTATTTAAATTACCTCTGAAACTGGTCTTATAACTCTTGAAAAAAATTTGTGAATGGATGGCTTGTTACAATGTTACAGAATTTTATGATATTGCTAGTGGCCATAATGCTTAGCAATAAATCCTTGGTAACAGTTTTCTTGTTCATTTTCTGTTACATAAGTAAAATAAACCATGAAATGAAGTGTGAAAATTTAAACTGTATTCAAATTTCAAAAGCAAGAGGCCAATCTCTTCAGGTATCAAAAAACAAATCACTTAATATGCCAGCAGTAGAAACTTTGTGGCAACACAGAGCATCAGGTGCCTCGGCAGAGTCAGTAGCGGCTTCAATGTGGCAGTTTCAGTTCACTTGCTAATCAGTTGTGGATATGTTTCAGCAGCTGCCAGTGGCATCCAAATTTGAAGTGTGTACATTAATCCGCTTCCTGTGGGCAAAAGGTTGTGACTACACTGACATTTATTGGCAGTTGCACGAACTGTACGGTGGTAACACAACATCCAGCCAAGCTATTGCCAAGTGGTTTCTCTCATTCGAGAATGGCCGTAAAGATATCGAAGATAAGTTTCTTTAACTTCGATGACAGATGAGAACTTTGCATGCATGAATGAACTCATCCTTCAAAACAGATGTGCCACAGTAGACGATATTGTTTTGTCTATTGACTGACCAACACAAGTGCAACGATTTGAAAACACTCTAGCATTTTTGGAACATTATCAACATGAAGGAAATGCTTTTTGGGACTTAATAGGGACTGGTGACGATACTTGGGTTCATGATTTCGCACCTGAAATGAAACGCATCTTACTCGAAAGAAATGCTGAAGTGTTCCATCCACTGGGAAGGTAATGCTGGCACAGTTTTTCAATAGAGAAAGTTTAGTGCATACCAATTTCTTACTGAAGGGTGCCACAATTAATGCAACGTCTTATTGTGAAACCCTGAAGTTGTTGCGAAAATCGCTTAAAGATTGACGACCAGGTAAACTTTCAAAAGGCATTGTGCTCTTGCATGACAATGCGAGACCGCATGTGGCGACCCTAACCAGGGATCTTTTGAAAAAGTTTAAGGGGGAAGTGTGGAATCTTGCACCATGTGACTTTCACGTCTTCGATCCTGTTATATATTTAGATGCATTTGTGTAGATGAGAAATGCATAAATAGGCTAGATGAAATTAGATAAAATACTTTAATACGAGATCAGCATGATACATAGTCGCTAGATGACAACAACGCTTACTACTGATACAATTCAGTTAGAAGAACGGTTACAGTTAATATTAGTTCGATTACGATTAAATATAAACATGTTAAGATCAAAATACATGGTACATAACACCACCTTTTTTTTTTAAAACAAACAAGAAATAAGAACATAAAATGAAATACACTGAAAGAAAAAAAAATTAAATAATACAAGACAAATTAGAATTGATAATAGAATAAAAATTAAATGTTCTTAGATTAATTATCTTATTGTTCATAGTCCTTTAAATGTAATGGTGGTTTAATAACTCTACCTGTGCGAGTTGTTACAGTAGGAGTCTGAGTTGTTGGGACAAAGTTAGCAACAGGCGAGTTACTCTGAGATAATGGTACAGTAGTTTGTTCACTGCTAGAGGCTATAAATAAATCATCAGCAGTTGTTTTTGGATTTACAGGCTGTATAGTTGTTGGAGATTTGAACACTTTAACATGAATACGATTCCTGTGATATTCTCTACCATTCTCTGCTGTTATGATGTAGGATCTAGGCTGAGGTCCAACTCTAGATATCTTTCCTTTGCACCACTTATTATTAAGGTAAAACAACACTTCTTGGTTTTCTTGCAATGGTTCCAATTGATGAGAATGAAGATTGTATTTATGTTGTCGTTGCTGTCTGAAATTCAGATGTTCTCGTACAGCACTGCAGTCATACTGGGGTACAAGCTGTGGTGGAAGAGTAGGAATGAAAGTACGAATACGACGACCCATTAGAATTTCTGCTGGCGAAGGTAACCCATCCATAGGGGTATTTCTATACTCCATCAATACAAGGTGGACATCATTCTTGTCTTGTGCAGCTTTGATGAGGCTTGACTTGACAGTCTGAATACATCTCTCTACCTGCCCATTAGAGCGAGGGTATCCAGGACTAGATGGGTTGAAAAATATGTCCCAACTCGAGCAGAATTCACTAAATTCTTTCGACTCAAATGGTGGTCCATTATCAGCTACAATTTCTTCAGGAATTCCAAAACGAGCAAAACAGGTTTTTAAAGCATTGATGACTGTAGCAGCTGTTGTATAGTATAGATGCTGGAGCTCGATATATTTGGAAAAATAATCCACAATTAAAAGATATGTCACTGAAGAGAGATGAAAAAAATCTATAGCAACCTTTTGCCATGGTCGCTCTGCTAGTTTTCTGTCTAAAAGTGGTTCTTTGCAATTTAACTTTTAAGTTTGTTGACAAATAGCACAATGTGATACCATATTTTCAACTTCAGTGTTCATACCTGGCCAATAGAGAGACTGGCGGGCAAGATTTTTACAAGACACTATGCCTCTATGACCAATATGAAGACGCTGTAAGACATCTTTTCGACAAGATTTGGGAATTACTAGTCTTTGACCATGACAGATGAGACCATTTTTTATATGCAGTTCAGACTGACAGTGCCAATAAGGTTGTGCATGTAGAGTTCGCTATGTTGGCTTTGAGGCCATCCATTCTCAATATGATTCTTTACACTTTGGAGTTCCATGTCATTTACAGTTTCATACATAATTTCTTCGAATTTAGATTTTGAAGCTTGTACCAATAAGGAAACCATTAGTGGGGCATTATCAATTTCGAATGTTGAGACAGGAGATAATGTCAAGGGTGCTCTGGACAAGGCATCTGCGACAGCTAGTTGTTTTCCTGGAACATGAGTCAATTTAAAACTGTATCTTTGTAGACGTAGCAAAAGTCTTTGTAATCTAGGTGATATGTTGTCAAATGGCTTGTTAACCAGACCTAGCAATGGCTTGTGGTCTGTTTCTATTTCAATATGTTGACCAAACACATAATAATGAAAATGTTCACAAGCATGAACAATTGCAAAGAGTTCCTTTTCAATTTGAGAATATCTTGACTGAGCTTCAGAAAGAGTAGCAGAAGTATAAGCAACAGGTTGGTGGTTCTGAAGAAGTACTCCACCAATGCCAAAGGAACTTGCATCAACAGAGAGCACTATCGATTTGTTTTGGTCGAAAAACTGAAGAACAGAGGTTGACTGTAGCAAGTCTTTAACTCTAACAAAAGCTGCATGATGATGAGAATCCCATAGCCAATATGTATCCTTTTTAAGGAGATTTCATAGAATTGAAGTTTCTTGTGAGAATTTAGGGACAAATTTCATTAAATATGTTGCCATGCCCAAAAATCTCATGAGTTCTTGCTTATTTGTTGGCACAGGAAAACTGGCAATAGCTGATATTTTTTTGTGATCAGGAGAAAGACCTTCTGATGAAATTATGTGACCTAAGTACTGTAATTTGGAAACACCAAGTTTGGTCTTGTCTCTATTAAGCTTTAGAACATTCTTTCTAGCAATTTCAAGTACTTTCCTTAACTTTTTACAATGATCATCCAAGTCTTTACTGTATAGCAAAATATCATCAAAATAGGGAGCAATATCTGGACAATCTTCAAATATGTTATCCATTGCCATTTGGTAGATTTCAGGGGCACAACTTAACCCGAATGGCATTACAAGAAAACAATATCTACCGAATGGTGTGATGAAGGTACAAAGATCAGAACTTTCATCATCTAATTGAATATGGTAAAAAGCATTTTTTGCATCGATAAGAGGAAAAAAATTAGAACCCTTGAGCTTTGACAACAGTTGGTCTTGTGAGGGAATTTGGTAATGTTGTCTTTTAATATACTTGTTAAGGGGACGGGGATCTAAACAGATTCTTAATGAGCCATCTTTCTTAGGAACTACAACAATTGGATTAACCCAATCGGTGGGTTTTGTAACTTTCTCTATTATGCCATCCTGTTCCATTCTTAAAAGTTCATCTTTAAGTGTATTTTCTAATGCTAATGGTATTTTACGAGCAGCAGCTATTACAGGTGTTGCATTTTCATGCAAAACAATTTTATGTTTACCAGGTAAATGACCTACACCTTCAAAAACATCACTATATTCTTCAATAATTTGCAATAATTTAGATGGATTAGAAATTACATTATCAGACGAGTTAGGATAAGCACTTGTAGATAACTGGGGAATAACACGTGGTGCAGAATTTATACGAGGATATGAATTTGAATTTATGGAATTAATATTACACTTTCCACTTACTTGCAGAGAGGAATTCATTCTTTGAATGAGATTTAGAGCTGTACACGCAGCTGCACTTAAGACTGGTTGCACATTGAGATTCACAATTATAAATTTAAGATCATAAGAAAGATCATTAACAACATAGTTGAGCATACATTCACCTACGACTGGCAAAGCATCACCAGAGTAAGTACACACTTTAATAGATGTTGAAGTAAGTGATGGGCAATTACGTAAACTTTTAAATGTAGACAATGGGAGCACATTGACTTGGGCTCCAGTGTCTAATTTGAAGATGATGGGATGATTATTAATTAAAATCTGTTGAAGCCAATCACAATCTGTAGATGTTGTGATATAACCAATATAGGCAACGTCTGGATCTTGGTCACAATTAATTGTTGAAACTAGGTGTTTTGCTGGATGTTTCTTGGGTTGTCTGCAAACACTGGCAAAATGATTGAGGATTTGGCAATTATGGCACGCTTTCGCATAAGCTGGACAGGTTCTGGGGGCATGATGCGATCCACATCTGGAACATGGGCGTTGTTTGCGCTGTGAAGCTGAGTTTTTGTTGTGGCTGTATTTTGCAGTAGCATTTTGATGTTTGGCTGTATTATTGAGCGGTTGATTTTGAAACTTTTTTATCTTCTGGCGGCTGATTGCATCAACTTGGGAGGATGATGAGGACTGTGACATTGCTAGAGAATGTATTTTAGAAGGTTCAGCTGATTTGCACAGTTCTAATGCCTTTTTTAAGGACAGTTCAGGCTCTCTCAAGAGGCGTTCGCGTAAAATGTCATCGCGTAGCCCTTGAATTATTCGATCTTTCACGTTTCGATCATATGCAGCTCCAAATTCACATTGGTCGGCCTGCAGCTTAATTTCGGTGATGAATGAGTCAAAATTCTGTCCAGGCTTTTGAATTATGTTGTTAAATACAAATGTTGCGAGAGTCACATTTCTGTATGGCTTGTAGTGTTCATCAAATTTATCTAGAACTTCTTTTACAGTGCTATTCTGGCCGGCTGCAAGATCTGGAAAGTCGAACGTTAGGTAATCCTTATAAGACGATTTTGATAGACGTACGAGTAAAGTTTTTCCCATCCGTCAAAACGCGGACAGGATGACGCAATAGAAGTGAGTTTCGCCGCCACACCTACTGGGGTGACGGCATTTGCAGAGTATCCAATAAGATAATTTAGCAGCGTGGTTTGCTGACGGAGTATGCAAATTTTAGAAGGCGAAACGCATTATATCAGCGGTGGATAGAACATCCAAGTCAGTCGGCATGACGCCGTCTATCAGTCGGTGCTCTTGTCCGAAAGAGTTATTTACCGTATATGGCAGTAATGCTTTTTACATTAGTCCAGATGGGACTTTCTCTGTTGCTATTTTATTTCTGTCTTGTTTATATTTTAGTTGCCGACATTTTTACTTTTAAATAAAAGATTAGAGCTCTACATTGCATTGCGTTTTTTTACTCTGCACTATACACCTCCATTTAATTTTTTTATTACGGTGGTGTATATCAGATTTCCCAATGACGCTAAGCAACAATGCAATTCTTGTATCGTCATCTTCTTTATTATATTTTGCGGCTGTTTCAAACAGTTCGTATTGTTGTCGCCAATCAGTCCATGCCTCTGCTGGGTTGTCGCCAGGAACAAACGGTTCCATACGTAAAAACTGATGAGCCATGCTGTCTCCGTATACGTTATAAGAATGCAGCAACATAACGAGAAAAAAAACTAATAGTTGCGTTAAATATGAATAAAATTTTCACTCTGACACCATGTTATATATTTAGATGCATTTGTGTAGATGAGAAATGCATAAATAGGCTAGATGAAATTAGATAAAATACTTTAATACGAGATCAGCATGATACGTAGTCGCTAGATGACAACAACGCTTACTACTGATACAATTCAGTTAGAAGAACGGTTACAGTTAATATTAGTTCGATTATGATTAAATATAAACATGTTAAGATCAAAATACATGGTACATAACAGATCCTATGAAACAAGAACTTGCTATCCAACAATATCACACTGATAAGGAGGTAAAAGTTGCAACCCAACAATGGTTATCTCATATTGGACACCAATTCTTTACAGATGGCATGGAAAAACTGGTGTCATGCCTCAACAAATGTTAAAATAAAGAAGGTGATTATGTCGAGAAATAGATTATGTATTATACTTTTATGATAGTTAAACATTGTTCTATAATTTCAACCTGGTAATGTTTTTTCCAACAAGTGCAACTAACTTTTTGACTTGCCCTTGTAAATTATAAACTCTGTAGAACTTAACATGAAATTTAAAAATCATAATTAGTACAGCTAACCTATTATACTCATTTTTAAGGCATTCTTTACATAGCTTGATGTATCATATGAGTCCTTTCATATTAATTCTGCATGCAAATATTCTTTTTCCTTTCAGTGCCTCAGTTTATTTAAAGAGTATATCTGCATGGCCAAATATTACTTCATGGGAAAATCTTGACAGTGATGTCAGGAATATTTGTAAAAGAATTAAAAAAGTTTTGGAAAAAAGGACATCTGTGGATGAGGTTAGTTATTAAGATGCTTTAGTAATTAAGAAACTGTTATTACTCAATTAGTAGTGATAAATTTGTTTCTTTTTATGTAATGTAGGTAAAAAAAAAATTTGCTGAGCTCGAATCATCTGTCTACACAATGAAGCAGCAGGTACTAATTTCAAAGAATTTGCAAAGTGAATGTGAACGAACATTATCGAAATGCTCTAGTCTTGATAAGTGGTAAGTTCCTTTGTGTACTTCTAAATGGTTTTAATTTTTAAATGCTGTATGTTATGGAAAAACACTTTATCAGTGTTTAAGCCATCCCTCAATAAACAGATAATTGACAAAATAAAGGTTAATTATCTGTTAAATTCTCAACTACAAGTTGAGAATTTAACAGATAATTGACCTTTATTTTGTCTTGGAAAGTACAAATATTTCAGAAATATGAAATATTTTTATGCAAAAATGGCGTGAAACAGAGGAGCAATTACAATTAATATGGTAAAGCTTGCTCTTGACCTAAAAATCTAGTAATCAGAATGACTGCTTTTGTCTGAAATTGATATAAAAAATAAATTGCAAGTCAGTTTTAACAATCAGGTTGAACTTAAGAAAGTTTAGTAATTTAGAGTTACTTTTAACCCTTAGACCATTGAGTTTTCGCCTTCTGGTTCTTCCTCCAGCATTGGGTTATTTTTTTGGCAGCGCATTTCGGAAGATCCGCGTTTTGAAGGGAGGTTAAAAAATGCGAATTCTATACAGTTATTTAAATCAAAATAAATAGTACAAAATAAGTGAAACATAAAATTTTTAAGAATTCATATATATTATTATACAATGTACAGATTTTTTGGGTTATAAATTTCTTATAGTATGGTATATTTTAAAGCAAGGTGATATGCATAAACCCACTTCACTGTGTAAACCCACTTCGCTGTGTTTATACCATATAGTCTATTCATCACTTAGTTCACTATTGTCTTTTCATCGCTTTTGTCATCGAATAAATCTGAATATCACTCTCGGAATCATTTGAAATGTCAGTTCTTTTCAAAAACCCAAAATTACCGCCATTTTATACTGCATGTATTCTAAAAATAATCCCCTAAAAATCTACTTCTTATCAGGAGAAATGGTATTCAAATGTCTTTAAAGTGCTGTCACCTATTGATGAATGAAAAAATCAATTTAGAACATGTTAAATGCGTTTGTAACGGGAAAAACATTGGAATATCCAGATGGATGCGTCCAGCGTGTTCATAACGCTGGGGGAAAGACTGATGAACGCACTGAGCGCATTCGCAACTGTCTAAGGCAGGGGTCCCCAACCCTATGCCCGCAGGCACCAAGGTGCCTGCCAATGGTTTTAAGTGTGCCTGATTTGTGCCCTAAATTTGTAGATTTAATTGAAGAAAAAAAATTATCTCTGTCAAAAAAAAAATTGTTTTTAAACTAACAGACCCTCGTTAGCTAGTGGATTTTACTTTTTTAACAGATATAATGAAAAAACTGAATTATTTAAACTTAGACCTGCAGGGAAAGGACAAACATATGTTTACAATGATAGTGTCTGTAAACTCGTTAAAAGCTGAACTGGCTTTGTGGATATCACATTTGAAGATGAAGTCCCTTGTGCATTTTCCAAATATGAAAAATATGATAGGAGATGGGGAAAACGACTTATCAACATTTGTTATCAAACTTCTATTACTTCACGACCACTTTGGAAAGCGTTTCTAACAGTTTAATATCATCGAGCCAATGGTCACCTTTTTTGTTAATCCTTTTACTTACTAAGTAAATGTAACCGAACTAGATACATACATTTCAGAGCTTGTTCAAGTAAGGACAGATGAACTGGAGATAGAAATTTTGGGTCTTCAGACGACATTGTCTTAAAATCCATTGTATCAGATTAGAATTTCTGGAATATAGTTGACAGAAACAAATTTCCAATCTTGAAAAGAGCATCATATGAAATAAAATCGTTTTTTGGTTCCACATACTTGTGTGAATCTTTATTTTCGACAGTGAATATCATAAAATCAAAGTACAGATCACGACTTACAGATGAACATTTTGACGATTGCTTACGTGCGCGCGAGCAGGAATATCATCATACTCTCCTAAGTACTAAGCAATGGGCCACTGAAATGCAATGCCAAAAGTTACATTGATTTTGATATTCATATTTTTTGTAAAGAATTTTTATACTTTGTAGATTTTGTATGCATTATTTAGTAATAATTTATTTTTGACAAGAATATTAATAATTTTTATATGTTAAATTATATTTTAGGAATTAAATTTTTTTGGTACATTATGTGTATGTATTATTAACTATGTCCAACTATAAATTCCCCTTGAAAAAATAAAATGGTGCCCGCCATCCGACCGGTATTCTAGAATGTGTTCATGGGTACAAAATGGTTGGGGATCCCTGGTCTAAGGGTTAATTTTATATATGACAGCTGTTTTATACCTTTTTTAAAAAAAATTTTTCAGTGAAAAATATTGATTTTCCTTTCTTTTGTTTATTGTATAATGTCTAACATGCAAAATATAATGTACAAGAAAACTTGATTTATTCCAAGGTGTTTAATTAATTCCTAAGTTATTTTTGTAGACACTGATCTTTACCAGAGTTTTATTTTCTGGTATGTATTTAAATAAGAATAAAATATACCTTCTCTTTTACTGTTAAATTTTTGTGTTTGAAAGGGTTAAATTTTGTTAGCAATGCTTATAAATAAATGCTTAATTAAATTCAAACTATGGTACAGTGTATATTTTCAAAATAAGTTACTGTTTTTGTATAAAAATAGAAGTTTATATCACTGTGATATCCATAAGGTGGTATTGTGAATGACATTGTAAATTAACTATACATGTTTGCTTACTTCTGCCTATGTGTACTCAAAGTTATAGATTTAAAAAAAAAATTCTTTCTTTTTCTTTATATGTATACATGTACTGTAGATTAAAATACCTTTTTAAAATAAATGTTTAGTGTTGAACTGGCTAACACATATGTTGAAAAAATACGAGACAGTTGGCAAGTGTTCATGAAACACACGGGTATGAAAGGTAATATCATTGAAGTCTTATATATATAATTAGTTTATATATGTGTATGCATGTAAGTGTGTATTTAGTATTTTGTATTTTACGTTTCATTTTACTCATACTGTACAGATTATACTTTTTGAAATTTTTGCACATGAGCATTGACTAAAATTATTTTTTTAAGGGTTTTTACTAAACATGTCATTGATTCGAACCAGTTCAATGCCTTATCAATTATTTTCTTAAAATGCAGTTCTGAGTGTTTATTAATTTAAATTTTCTTGTGTAAAGGTTGTTTGGTTTCTTGGGAACCAAAGTAACATAGGATTTTACTCGAGGAGAAAATATTTGAATATTATTTAACCTGTTGAACAGGTGTCATATTTTAGAGAATTTTGGTATTTTAAAGCATGCAGTTGTCATCATAGTTACCATATCTTGATTTAATGATTTTAAACTGTTTATCCTCATGAAATTTATTGGAATGGTTTGGTGTGTTCTTCTAATTTTTTTGTGGAGAAACAATTTTTTTTTGTTTAGTCAGCAAGACAAAAACTTTTTGTCATTGTGTATATTTATTTCTGTTTATTTTAAATATTTTAAATTTTTTATATGTGGGAATGAAGTAGTCTATGGTGTTTTCTTTGTGTTCTTAAAGATTCACATTTTGTTGATAACTTTGGTTTCAAAGCAATTAGTGGATTTTTCTTGTAATCAGCTCTATTGTTATATATTTGTATACATGTAAGGTCTTCATAATTATGTTATTAAATGTGAGAATTTAAATTTCTCTGTAATAAACCCCCAATTTTTATTTACTTCCGTTTCTAATTTATAGGACTGAATCCTTCGTACCAAAAATTCCATATGTTAGAGAGGTAAGTAATCTTAATTGAAGTTTAAATTAAGACTTGATTATTATTTGCATTTGCAATATTTTGCTTGCCATTGTTTTTAAACAAAATTATTATTTATATATAGTTTTTAATGGTGTAGCAGCATTTTGGCCAAATTGAAGTGTACAGTATTTGTCAATATGATTTGTCTCAGTGTAGAGAAGGAACCCCTTTTTTTCTGATTAATTAAAGTGCATCCCTACTACAGATTTTAACTCACTCGCTCTCAACACACACAACTATATAAAATAGTAAAGAGCATTTTTAAAGCTTGTTACACTTTTTATTCATTAGTTATTGGTAGGGGTACGTAAATTTCACATAAAAAATATTGAAATTTCGCTAGAAAGAAATTACAGTATATAAAATTTTGCATTTATTTGCACATATATATATATATATATATATATATATATATATATATATATATATATATATATATATATATATATATATATATATATATATACTGTCCGACCACGGAAGCAAAGTCCCTGGAAGCTATTACGCATGCACAAGAAAAGCTAGCCTACTTAGAAAATAGGGGAAAACGTCATATTTTCGGATGTGTTTGTTTATGAAATATGGAATGTAGTTCAGACTGCTTTTTGTCCACAATTTTAAAGTTATTTTTTAAAACTTTATTTTTGATCGAATATTTTAATAATTTCAAAATAATAAAAAGAAAGAAGCAAATCTATTTAAAAAATAGGAGTGTTACAGGAGTGGATATTTTCGGGTGTGTTTGTTTTGTTGACTTTTGGATCATATAAGTAGAATTCATCAGGCTAAAGAACTTGCTCACTTTTATAGTTTTATTTAAAACTTCAAACAAAAAGAAAATAAAGGTACTGTCCAGCAGTATATTCAAGCAAATAAACATAATCACATCTATCCTGATGCTGACTGCAACTTACTTGCTGGCTTCTCACTGACCAAACATGGCCTTTTATATCATCATACGTAAAACAAATCTGCATATCCTGAAAATATGTGCATGCGATGCCATTTGATTCAAAAGAAATTAAAACCCAGGGTTGAGGTGTACCTGTCTTCCAAATACTCAATCATTATTTGATGACCTCATATCTGGGAACCAATGAGTAATTAACAGGCTATCAAATGACATCACATGCCTATCATACTACAACTTCAACTTCCTCCAAATGAAAACATTTGCTGAGGTAAGTGAACAGCTCTTAACTATGCTGCAGAAATAAGGTAATTATCAGTTACAATTAAATAATATTTAATTTAAACAAATGCTATTCTATTTATACATTATATTTTTGGACTGGATGTCAAGCCTGGGGAAAACCTATTGGGGATAAAAATATACTTTATTTTTAACCCTTGGTGCTAACATGTTTAAGAAATGCGAAAGAATGTTTTCAACCAACTTTCTTTTTCGGAATTTCTCTTTTGATTGAATTTATAAATAAAAACCAAAAAACATATTAAAATGAAGGTTTGAAAAATTTCATTTTTAAGTGATATATTGTAATAACATAAATATATATATAATACAATAAAAATAATATATTTGATTCACAGTTTTACAATTTACAGAAATAATTAGGATATACAACTCAAAATTTTCAATCTTTTGTGATTAGCAATAAAAAATTTAAAATGAACTAAAGATAAAACTTTCTCATAATTTTATAAATAATCGAAGTGTGAATATGAGATACAAATTTAAAATTTCAGTCTTCTATGATAATTAAAAATCTAGATTTAAAAAATGTATTTTATTGTAAATTAAATTAATTTAAAAATGGTATACTTACATTCACTTTGATATTTATAAGAGATGCAGAAAAAATACAACAGTGATCGGTAAAAAATTTTTTTAAAATTATTTTTGTATCAAAAACTATCAAATAAAATCAATGAAAAATCTAATATTCATCTGATGAAATATCCAAATCACTGTCCGTGTCTGAAATATCTATTTGCAGAGGATCAACCAAATCTTCAATCACACCATCCCTTTTCCAATACATATTTTCTAATGAAACAATGGGAGAGCAATATTTTCCCCAGTGTTCAGTAGTAACGTTTTCAATAGCCTCATTCGAAATTGTTAATAATCTTGATAAGTTCAGATCTCCAGTCACGTTACGATTCTGAATATGATTCTTTATTTCTGCCCATACATATTCTATGGCGTTGATATCGCAATAAGGTGGGAGCCTCAGCGCTGTAAATCCATTATCTTGGAGCATAGTGTCGAATTTATATACTTTTGTTCTAGGCTGATGTCTCTTAACTAAATCTAATAATTAAATTTTTCGTAAATCACTTGAACATGGAATATTATTTGAAGCAAGCCAGTCCATAATTTCTTGTTTTCTATTCGATGAATTCGGCACTTTATTTAACTGGGCTGAATGGTTTGGAGTGTTATCAATCACCACTATTGAATTTTGTGGAAGATTTGGGATTAATTTTTCTTCAGCCCACTTTTAAAAATTCTTGAATTCATCTGTCCATGATAATCTCCACTTGTTGAATTGGCTTTATATAATAAATTTGAATTGGGTATGAAGCCCATATCCCCACCAACAAATAAAACTATGATTCTTCTGGATGCATTTCCAGTTTCTAAAATGCCAACTGTTCCATCTGTTAGCCAGCATTTCCCAAAAGTTAGATTGCTATCAATCCATGTTTCATCCAAATACACAATTGGCCTATTTTCTTCTCGGTAGCACTTTATATTTCTTAAAAATTGAGTTCGAGATAAAATGTCACTTCGCTCCGTAATTTGTTTCTGTTTATTTTGTGATTTTTTGAAACAGAATCCTATTTCGTGCAGAATTTTTCTCAAAGTTTCTCTTTGATGAGTAAAATTGATTTTTTCTCTTAAGACTGGAATTAGTTTACGAATTGTTGGTACTATTTCATGGATCACAATCAAAATTATCAAAAGCTACGTTTTCGGTGGTTCTTTTTTTCTGACGTTTCCTCAGAGATTCAATTTTGGAGTTTCTTCTCCCTTTGCTTCTCTGCGTATTCTTTTTACACTGGACATTGAATCCTAGCTCTATTTCACTAGCTCTCTTTAGGGATTGTGAAAGTGGAACAATAACATTTCCTTCTAGTGCTTCTTTATCACACAATTTAATTACATTGTGTATTATACATTTACAATCACTACGGAATGGCTTATTCCGAGCAGTTGTGTTAGGTAAAGGATCCATTAATTTTGATTTAATAATCAAAATAACAGACGAGGAAAAAGCAAGCAAGCGCGGTTAGTAACCGATTCTAAAGAATGTCGAGAGAATACTAGACTTTTCCCCCTCCTTCCTCAACAGCCTTACCTACAGCACAAATAGAATTGTCTTGGCACTATGCCAACCATGGTTCTTCGTACTGTGGTCGGACAGTATATATATATATTTTTTTTTTTTCAAAAATTTTGCATTTATTAAAAAAAATCACAATTTTACTTGGTTACATAAGTATCAGAATTCTTAGTTAAAAGCTAACATTGTGGTAGTCTCCACATTCTCTTCCTTAAGTCTTTAGCAATAAGTAATAAGCAAATTTCGAGAGATCTCTCAGTTAAAGACCGTGGATGGTCTTAGATAAGCAGTTATGTTAATAAATTATTACTATTACAACTTAATTTTGCTGAAAAATCCATTTATCACAGAGTTTTCGCCGAAAAGTAGTAAAAAAATCATTTTCGCCTTTATTTGCTCATATCGGCAAATTTTGCATTTATTTGCATCTATTTCATAAATAAGAAAATTATGTATCCCTAGTTATTGGATATTGTATCTTTTGCTGATGAAAGTACACCTCTATCAAGAATGACTGATTTGGCTGATCAGAATAACAATCCATAATACTTATTGATAGCTGTACCAGGAACTGACAAAGGGTAGATGCAAACACAGATTTTTTATGGTATTTAAAAGTCCTTAAGAATGCCTGCTTTTTTTTCTGTTGAAATGTCAGTGAAGATTGCCCATATACTTAATGTTTTAGTCTTTTCTTGTCCACAACATTTTCATCTGTATTCATTCTGTCATTTTTATCTGTAATCATTTCTATATCAATCTGCTATTCTATTATTTGAATTGTTTTGCTAATTAAAATCCAGAATTCCTTTGTTGTTAATAACTTCAAAATTTCGATAGAAATTTTAAACATATTGTAATTATACCCAAAATTTTGATTCTTGTGTAGAAAAATTTAACTTTGATATAAAATAAAAATTTTGAATTTTAGTCCTTTAAAATGCCCTTAGAAACTAATTCATTTCTTATTTCGGAAAATGAATGTGAACCCTGTTTTTGCATAGCAAGAAAAATTAGTTACATTCTTGTAAAAGTATGATTTGTTTATTTTCCAATCTTTGTAATTCTTTAACGCTGTTTGTAAGTTTTTCTTGAGTTAATGGAGATCTTTTAATGGTTATTTTTTCTGCAAACTGTATTCAACTTTCTTGCCCTCCCCCCCTCAAAAAAAAAATCCTTCTGCTGTAGATTGTATCAACAACATGTAGCTGTATTAAAGAAAAAAAGTTCTTGTCTGAAATTCTTTCTCTTCATTCCTATCATAGTTTTGCTTTGTTGCATTTAATGCATTGAAAAGTTTAGTTCTATCTAATAGTCACTTTTTAAAAATAATTTTTTTGAAATTTGCATTTAATGCAATTGGATGAGTAAAATTTAACACATGTATCATAGTTTTTTGTTTAAAAATGTTTGATTTACTTACAACTTAAAAATGTTTATTGATGTTTAAATAGCAATTTTTTGGTCATCTGTTTAAAACACAATTCACTCAGTAGTGATTATTCATTTTAGGTCATTAATTTGAACTAAGACATATGCTATAAATCCCTGTATTCTTAATTTTGTTTTTAATGTTATGAAAATGTAAATTTTAAACATACATATCTGCTTTAGGTTGAAAATACAAAAAAATAACAGCAAGTTATACAGTCTACTACTAGATGTCTGTTTGAATGCTCACAAGCAGACATTGTGCAAATTAAATGGTTGGTACAGGTAAGTCTCTGTGGAAAAATAAATAGATAAAATAAGTGTATTAATTAAATTAATTTCTTTAGATATAAGATCTCAAATGACTTCTTGTTATGAGTTGGGCTAGTTTCAAGCTTCAAATATTTTCTTTATAATTTGATAGTCTTCTATATTAATAAAGAGACAGAGGTGTCTGTCGATATATCACGTGAGTGTAACGCGACCGAGCGGACCAATCCTCGAAAAAAAAATGGCCGACAAATATACAGGAATCGGTGTATTTTTTTTTCTCATGAAAGTACATAAATGTTACATATTTGGAAAGAGCTTCGAAAACTGATAATTTTTTCTGCGTACACTTATTCTGTTAATTCAATAGTTTTAGAGATATTTGGATTCTAATGAAGCACCATCGCTCTTTGACGATGTAAACAAAAGGTGATACGTTCACAGCATGATTCTCACTAAAAAATGAATCACTGAAATGAAATGTGTCACCATGTCAATTTTTTTTATTTATCAAACTTTTTATTTGAAAAGCTAAATATTCAAATTATTTAATAATAATAAATACTTTATTGAAACTGAATAGATACATACTGATTTTTATGTGAAGGAACAGCGGGGGGATGTCGAGATCACATGAGCATAACGCAATGGCCGACAATCGGTGTATTTTTTTTCTCATGAAAGTACATAAATGTTACATATTTGGAAAGAGCTTTGAAAAATGATAATTTATTCTGCGTACACTTATTCTGTTAATTCAATAGTTTTAGAGATATTTTAATTCTAAAATCACTCACTGCTGAGAAACCAAATCATCTGGTGCAGTGGTGCTGCCATCTATCGGCAGCGACGGGAATGAAAATTGAAAGGAATTTATTCACTTGAATTTAATACATTTGTAGGCCTTTTTTTTCTTTTGTGGGACCCGAAGTACATAAATATGTTACACGGATGACTTTAGCGTAGCTAGGCGAAGCCCGAGCCTAGCCGTGCTAAGCCCGGCTAGTTTAACATATTGATGCTGTAACATGGTTCTGAGCCATTTTTGCAGAGATTTTGAAGCATCAATTTGACTGCATATGGGGTTCTGGAAATTCTTTGAAAATATTATATAGGGTGAAGTGGGGCAAGTGAGAATGCAGGCTTAAAACCTTAAAAAATTTAACTTTAAAAGAAATTTCAAGTTTACTTTGTAGGAAAATTCTTGCTCTATTATTATGTATAGTTTTTATTTACAGAAAAAAATTGTAAAATGGAAATTTTTTATACCTACCAAACCCTTGCATTTTAACTAAGTTACCTAAGTTACTAGCCAAAATAAAAAATCATAGCTAATTTACCACAACACATAGTTATTTTGAAAATACCCACTTATTCATTAGGAAATGAAGAATACAGATAAAATATATACAATAATTTTTTTTGCAATACATTCGATTCCGGTTAATCGGACCAGCCGCTTATTCAGACCGAATCCCGTCTTGTAACATAAGGCATGTTCGTTGAATCAGACCAGCCGGTTATTAGGACCAAAATTATCGCATCCTAATGTGGTCTGATTAACTGGAATCAACTGTATTACTTCAGTACTGCAGGGTTTTGACTTGTCCCATAAAAAAACTTTTTATGGGGCAAGTAAGAACTGGCCCTATATACTGAAAAAAAACCCTACCTTTTATAACAGCCATATAGTTTTTCTTCCCAACATATGTTTTCTAGCTAAACTTCATAACCAACCACCTTTTGCCATATTTCTTTAACAGCTGATGATTGTTTTTAATTCCTTAATATTCAAAAATAGTAAATTATGCAACCGAAACTAGTTTGTTGTTGTTGTTGTTGTAGATTTCAAGAAGTGAATTGTAATAAATTGTATAGACTAACTGTTAGTGAATGTGAGGGGAGTGGACATTAAAAACTGTCTGTGAATATATTGAATTTTTAATTCTGTTGTTACTATTTCTGAGTTGCCTTTTGTACCAGATGGTGACTTGTTAGTGTTCCTGGAAAAGCCGAGGCTGGGAAGGTGTGGTGAACTAAATTTTTCCGTGTCTTTTTGGTCCTGAAAATTCAGTAGGGCCTAGGGAAAGGGAAAAACCTTTTTTTTTTTAAATTTTTAACATACGTTTGTTACTCTAAAACAAATAATATAAATATACTTATTTCGTCATTATTTGGATGTTACTGACACTGCTAACTTGAACAACAAATACCTCCACAACGAAAGAATTTTAAAAAATAGAAAAGCCTTTTGTTCAGCATGAAATACCTATTCTTTCCCTTGCCCTACTTATTTTGCTATAAGCAACTATGATTTATTAGGACCCGCGTTCTCACTTGCCCCAAGTGCGGGAGCAAGTGAGAACGCAAAACACAAAAACTTCAAATATTTACGGCAAAAAAAGTTGTGAATTGATTTAAAAAAATAGAACAGGGTGGGGATAGAACAGGGAAATCAGGGAATTCTCAGGGAAGAATCATTTTCTGGAAAAACTCAGGGAAGTTTTGTTTAACTCGGGGAAAAAGTTGGAATTGATCAATTCTGGTCTTCAATTTTTGATGCAGAAGGTGGCTGTGGAGATGCTGCAAATGTTATGAGATGTTATGATTTTGTCGCATGGTAATGCAAATGTTGAGAGGGTTTTTTATATAAACAGTGACTGTTTGTGGGAGAATATGAAGGAATCGTCCTGAGTAGCAAGAAGGAGGGTTTATGATCATATCATTTCCAAGGGTGGCCTTGATGGCATAACAATTTCCAAAGATATGATCCACTATGCTAGAAACGCATGAGCAAGATATGAAGAATCGAAGAAACACCAAGAGAAAGAGGAAATAGAAAAAAAGCATGCTTTAAAAAGAAAAAAAGGGAAGCAGAATCTCAATTGAAAGAGTTAGTTGCTAAAAAGGCAACCATTTTGCAGGAATCTCAAAGACAAAGCATTATTATAGAGGCGCAGATGACAACTCTGCGAACCCATCAAAACAGTTAAACTCTAGTATATTAAATGTTCAATCTATAACTTAATATTATCTATCTATTATGGTATACAAAAAAAATATTTTTTACTTATTTTATTTTTATTCATTTATCAGTCTGTAGATTTTTAGTTCATCAAGTGTGATGTTTATCATTATGGCTCGGGAATTGATCTGCGAACGGATGGAGAAACTCAGCGAATTTCATGAAAAATACCCTGGAAATCAGGGAAAACTCAGGAAACTTTTTATTTCAATTTTTGTAGCCACCCTGTAGAAATTTAAATGTAGAACATAACCAAAAGTATGTTTGCAAATTTTCATACAAATACAACAACTTGTTAGAAACTTATTTAGATACAAGTCGAACTATGTGATTTTGCATTCTCACTTTTAGCCCACTTCACCCTCTGTAAATATATAAATATATATAAATGTGTGTGTGCCTGCCTGCCTGAGGTCCAGCAGGTAAATCCATGTGCTGTTTGAAAACCCTTGACAGCAGAAAACACCAGTATGGTGTGATCCAAGAGAGGTGACATTTAAGGGTGACACATAGGGAAATGAAGGGGAAGGACAATTAAGAAATGTAGAGACATTGTGGTTTGATGCTCTACTGTACACACACACACACACACACACACATATATATGTGTATGTGTGTGTGTGTGTGTGTGTGTATATGTATGTATGTATGTGTGTTTGTTTGTGAACGGTAGAGCATCAATAATATAGACGCCAGTAATCCTGAACTTTGAAAATCTGGATTACCTAACCAGAACAAAAAAAAAAGTGTCGATTTTACACAATAAACATTAACTTTGTGCTCCCTCCTGCAGCTGTCTAAGAGACAGCTGCCAAAAAACTTGAAGCACAAATCTAGTTAAAAAACAATCTGATTTTTTCCATAAATAATTACAGTACTGTATGGGATTTACATCTATATACTGTAGTGAAAATACTGGTACATCGAAACAACTTTATAGATTTTTTTATAATTTTCTTGAATGATTAATTCTTTCATTTAAAATACAGTAATTCACAAAATAATTTTCATGAATGTTTAATTCTTTCATTTAAAATACAGTACATATTATTTATAGGCTAGCATAGCTTCTTTTGTTTTTAGTTTTTCAGTAAAAGAGTTAATACAAATTATACTACCATTTTTATGTTGAACTTACTGAACTGTAGGTATCAAGTTCGCTATGAGATTCAAAAATCAAGGTAAGTTGATAAACCAGATTAGGTCAAATCCCATTTACTCTGGATCATCAACATTCTATGTGTGCATGTATGTATGTATGTGTGTGTGTGTGTATGTATATATATATATATATATATATATATATATATATATATATATATATATATATATATATATATATATATGAAGTGGTGAAAGGCAAAATGGTGTAAGTCACATTTTCAACTTTTTTTATATTTGAGAACAAAAATGTGATCTCCATATTCAATTTATAGTGGAATTGCAAATAATTATTTGCAATACTGTAATAATTATTATGAATTATAATTGTTCAATTTATAGTGAAATTTTTTGTAGTTTTTGCAGTAAAATGCTATGGACTTATACCACTTTGCCTTTCACTGCCTCATATGTGTGTGTATGTGTATATATATATATATATATATATATGTGTGTGTGTGTGTGTGTATATATATATATATATATATATATATATATATATATATATTTATTTATTTATTTATTTATTTATTTAGGACTGTGAATAATTCTGTAATTTAATTGGAATTCCATGAAAATCCAGAAATTTTTAAGAGATTTTTACTCAAATACCGTGAACAGATTAAAATAATTGTTTGTTGCTATAAGTTACTTAATATGGTTTGTTACTTATTTATGGTTCCTTATATATGAGCCACAAATATCCCCCCCCCCCCTGGGTCCCCAATAGCTTAAACAAATGCATCATGTAAAGTAATGAATGGTTTCATTGTCTGACCAGTGTTTTTATTTTTGCTAAAAATTAGGCCAATGGTGTCATTTCAAGAATCTGTTATTGCAAAGGTTTCAGGAATAACACTGTGCTTTAAAAATTGAAATTGCTGTACTCACATGTAACACTAAGCAGTTATCTGTAATAGGAAAAGAGAAATCTTTTTGGTTAAAACGGTGTACTAAATAAAAGGAATGATTAATTTCAGTGTTGTCCAGACCATCATGACACAGTGCAAGTGTTTAGGAGAAGATTTGCATTCTGTTACCGATGATCTTGCAAAATGTTCTTCATCTCTACAGGAGGTAAGTGTAAATGTTTGCTAGTTTTATTTACGGAATTACATTTGTTAGTGCAAATAAATAGAGAATGAGTAAATCAGATTAGTTGTTTTTGTATTGAAATTATATATCTTGCACATATATTAATATACTAGCTGAATACGCATGCTTCGCTATGGAGTGCATTCAAATTAAATACAACGGTCAATATCTGCAATTAATCTCTCTATTCTAAAAAAAAGTAATTGCTGCCGCTGCCAAAAGCTTGTCATGCTATATCCTCCGAAACCGCTGGGGGTATGGGGTCAAGACCGATACCAATAGATGCAGAAAAATGTGGGGAAGAAAGTAAGACATGTCTCATCTTCGTCGGACTTTCAAGTTTTTTTTTAAATTTTATGTTTTGTGGAAAAATATTGACTTTTTCATGTTCAGATTACAATAACTCGCCAAAAATTAATCGTAGAATTTTGATCTTTTTACAATCTACGACTACAGACATTTCTCCTTCAAACAAGACCTCGTTTGTTTAAAAATAATTTAAAACAGACTAATATTTTCATGAAAATATTAAACCCACTTTTTCGAGAAATATCGTCACATATGTGGATGTAATATCGATGCTCCTCGAGATTTTATCTTACAAAGAAAATTTTTACATCATCTGGAAGATCAAAGCTTTCTCATTCATATAAACCTCATTTCAAGTCTCTATCTTAAAATTTCGATTTTTAATTGAATTTTAAAGCTGAAACAGTGATTCCCCTTCAACAGTAAATGGATGGAAGCTGTTGCATTGCCCGAGAATCACCCCTTTGTATCTTGCTATTAGCAACTTATTCCTTCAACTTGCTGTGCCATGATTGGCACTGTGCTTGAGCTTATTTAATAGCCACACCTCTTATATACTGTGGAAATCCTTCAAAAACTGCAATTTTGAAACTTTTTAAGTTCAGGGACCCCTCTTCACATTAGTAATAGTTTCACAGGCTTGTTATTTTCAACTTAGTTTTTTTAACTGGATAAATTAAGAAGAATGAGCAAAATTAATGTTTTATATTGAAAAAATTTTGACATTTTTTTATAATCTTCATTTAATGTTTCACAAAGTTTGCCATTAATACTATTATAGGCTTAAATATTTTTTTTTCTTCTGAATTCTCAAACTAATAGATCTTCAAAAGCATCAAATGGTTTCAATTTTTAGTGAAACATTTTAGATTCCTCATGTTTGCATGGTATTAATTGATAACACACCTTTTTTCACTTTTTTCTTTCATTTAAGCTTTGAACTTTCAATCTCTTGCTTATGTAAGATTTGAATTTGAAAATGTGGTAGTTGCAGATTTGAAAGATTTAAAATTTTGTGTAGTTTTGCATCATTTTTAGAGAGATACCCTTTTAAAAAATTAAGAGAAATCAATAAAATTGATGAAAGTTTTAATTTCTACAGTTACAAAAAAAAGTAAAAGTGATGATTGTTTTTTAAGACAGTCAAGAGCAGGGTTCGGTAACCATTTTAACTAGGAGGGCATATCTCAGAAATGCAGGAGTTCGGCAGGCACCACTGGGTGAAGATGAGGAGGGGAGGGGGGTAATATTTAAACATGAAAATATTAATGCGACTTAAATTTTTAATACATAAATTCAAATTTTTATTTAAACAAAATAATATTAAAATTGATAATGCAATGTTTGTCATTGCAAATCTGCGGCCAACTTGTTGCAATGTGGCACATAAGTTGAATTCCCAGTTCTCAGGCATTGGTCCAAGTAAGTGTCAATGGGGCTTGATTTTAAGTATTTCATATTAGAAAACAAAGATTCACAAGCATAAATTCTTGGTATTAAATTCTTCCAATAAGGAATCAAAATATTTGACAAACTAATAGGTGGTAGCATTTCCATCGCAATAATTTTCTAATTTTAAATTTGGGAAATGTGATAAATTATCTTTCTAAATATGCTATTTCCAGAGTGACAATTTATGTTTTAATGCATTTATCATACTTATCATAGAAGCAAGGGGAGAACAATACTGACGAAAGATCAGGCTACTCAGTTTTTTATTTTTACAGTTTTGTGATTTTTAATTTTTTTTCTACAATTATTCATTACAAGTACGAGTGTTTGTCGTTGAGATATCTAAAAATTTTTGAAACTTGAATGGTGGGCAACCTAAAATTGTTTCGTAGGCACCGTGTTGCCGACCCCTGGTCAAGAGAGTTGTTTCTTGTTGGTACTTAGTATTGCATTTTCCTATTACTGTTTTTTCCTATGTGCAGATAATTTGCATTTGAATATAATCTTAGTCTGATTGTAATTTTTTTTTCTCTTTACAGCTTGAATCTGAGTTATATGAACTTGCAACACAAGTCATTTTTACACTCACACCTAAAGATTCCTCTCTGAAAATTTCTCCAAATCTCTGTAATTCCAATCATCAAAATCAAGTTCCTGTAATTTTAAAGAAGTAAGAAATGATTAAGATAAGGAAGGTTATACAGTGTTTTAAATAGTTATTTCATATTTAAAAAGTTTATCTTTTAGACCTATATTCTAATGTTAATTTCAATCAGTTTGCTAAACATAGTTGTTAGTTTTTGTTGATAATTTCTTTTAATTATGTAAGTTATAAATGAAAATGTTCAAGATTTGCTTTGTGATGTATTTTGAGATTAAAAAAGAATTCCCTCTAAATTGAAAAATTATCCACTAAAAATATAGATGTAGTTGGTAGTTTATTTTTTTTTTCTTTAGGGCTTTCTAATTCTGCAGGTGCCAAGCTTGATTTTGTTTTTCTGTATGACTTTATTGTACCATAATATATAAAAAAAATTTTGTGTTAAACAAGATCTTTAAAACTCAGTTTGGGGGAAATATTTTCTGATAAGGATTATTTGATCAGATGTTCATTTTATACATCTAATAGTTTATTTTGATTCACTATAAATTACATTATTATTCTGTTATTTTCTGATATCTGTTTATAGATATCATGGATATTTTAACATAAAGTTAAATGTTTTATAAATCTTCAAGATTATTACTTTAATAGATAATCGAGTAAATTATTTCTTATATCAGCAATTTAAGCAAGTGTAAAAAGTTTGAAAATAGCTTTAAAAATGTCTTTTTATTATTCAGTAAATGTGTGTTAAAGTTTTGGCTGTCCAGTGATGTGTTCATTTGACCGATAATAAATTAATGAACACTTCATTTGAAGAAATTGAAACTCATTTCTTAAGTGTAAAAATATGAACACTTATAAAAATACCCTCATGATTTTTTAAGATTATGAATTTAGAAATTTGTGCACTTGTAGTTTGTCTTTTGTGTATAATATAGTAGACATTAGTTGTTAATCAAACCAATTTTTTGGTAATTTAATAGTCCATAAGAAATTTAATTTACAAAATCTGTCTAAAATTACTGCATTGTGTTTGCTTAATTTAAATGACTATTTCTAGATGTTAGGGAAAAATTAAATGTATTTAACTTTGTATACAAATTAAACTTACCATACTTATCGTAAATATTACCATAAACTTACCATAAATTTACTATAAACTTACCATAAATATTAAGCTATTTCTGAAAAAAGAATTTTTGCAAGAGTTGAGTTTTAACTGCTCACAAGAAAGAATATTATTTGTCTTTTATTAAAAATTTTTAGAGGAATATTTATATTATCTCATAAAATGTAATCATCTCGTGTTTTCCCCTTTTCACTTATAATATGAGTAAATATAAAAGAAAGTCTTTTCTTATATGTATCATGGGAATTATGTTAGCACAATGCTCTTTTTGTGTATGGACATACAGTCGAATCTGGTTAATTGAACCAGCTGCTTATTCGGATGGAATCCTAAAGAACCGAAACAAATCTTATTGCATCAGCATGTTCTTGTAATCGGACCAGTTGGTTATTGTTGGGATACTCCCCACTTTTTCGTCTTTCCAATTTGAAAGTTGAACTTTGTGTTGTTTCTCCCGCACAGCATGTAAGGTGCCGGCGTCGAGAACATTGTAATGTTTCATTATGATCGCGAGTTGCTATGTTCGGTTGCTATCACTGGTTGCAATGTTTGAATTTGTTTCTTATTTTCGATGTTTATATAGTTTTGTATTATTTATTATTTATTTAAGTGTATTTTTGTGTGACAGTTGTATAGATGTTTATTTGCCATATACTTTGTTTTCTGTAATTACATTTATGCAGATCAGCCAGATGCACACATGGTTTTTTGCACACGTGGTCGAATGTATATAACGTGCTGGTTTTGCTTGGCTCGCAGCGGGTCAGTTGGACTATTGTGGTAGGCAGCAAGCTATTAATGATGCTTGATGTTATTTGAAGTTTGTTTTTGTGATGGTTTGCCTGTTAAAGACCGGATAAATATATGTTTTGTTTTTAAATGAAGATTGCTTTTTTTGCTTGCTCTTGCTGTTGCTTTGGCCCACTGTTGCATTCTGTGGTAATGTTTTAATATCCCTACCACATTTTATTTATTGTTTCGACCATGCCAACAGACCAGTTGCTTATTTGGACTGAATCCTAAAGAACCGAAACAAGTATTATTGCATAAGCATGTTTGTGTAATCAGACCAGCCAGTTATTAGAACCAAAATGATCGCTTTCTGGTGTGGTCCGATTAACTGGAATCGACTGTATATGACAGTTCTTTCCTTGTAATTTTTTAAAGAAAAATCAATGTAACCTTTATGTATTATTTTATGTAAACCATTAAATGTGGATGCAAATCTTGAGCAGCACGCAAAATTAATGTATGAAATTTTATTTGTTTTAGCAGGAAAATACTAAAACAGGAATAATTCCTGCGATTGTATATTTTGCCTTTTTATAATTTATATGATATATATATATATATATATATATATATATATATATATATATATATATATATATATATATATATATTTTTTTTTTTTTTTTCTCTCTCTCCAGACTTCAGGCTCTTCAGAAGGTGCAACAAGGTTTAAGGGAAGAATCTGGAGAACAAACTCTTCTTCTTAAAAGGTATGAAATTCTAATTTGATTTTAAAAATTGTAATTTTCAAATCATTGGAACTTACAGTAGTCAATCCAACTTTATAAGTTACGGTATCAAAGTTAGCAGATGTGCAATAGTTATATAATGTTCCTTAAGTTTTTTTGTTTAAATTTTGAGATATCATTAAAAGAATTTTTATATTAATTTAAAATGCATAAAATCAAAAAAAATTCTGTTAAATGTCTGTTTCCTGTGATTGACAGCAAGTATTTAAAAAAAAAAATTCTGAGAAATATTTCAGAAAAATTAGTTTCCTTAATTCTCGGTGGCAATTTTTGGGATTTCCTATCATTTTGCATTTTGTCTGTGATTGATAAAATTTTCATTTACTGCAAGTTACTAAAATTTTCTGAATGCCAAAAAGAAACTCCTTGTTTTTTTGTTTTTTTTTTTAAACATTTCTATAGGATTTTTTTTTCTTTAAAATATAGTTCTTAGAAAACCGTACTCTCCTGTAAATAATCATTATACTTACCATAAAATCTTGAGTATAATGCACACTTCTTTTTCACATTTTAGTCTGCAAAAATGAGGGTGCATATTATACTTGTGTACAAAAAAAAAAACGTAGTTTTAAACATTGATTAAACGATGAACAATAGATGAGCTGTATTCTACCAAAAGTGATTAAGACTGATAATATGACAGTATTGTTTGTTTTGAAATAAAAATTAAGTTTTTTTTCTGCTGAATTTCATGTTTTCATTTATTTTTATTACAAAATTTATTTGTTAATAAATATTTGTGCAATTTAAAGGAAATATTGAAAAGTTATGGTGCATATTATAGTTGAATATTAATTTTTTTCTGAAAACTTTGCGCAAAATCCAGCATGCGTATTACACAGATGTGCATATTATAGGTAAGATTTTATGGTATTATTTTGTCATTTGGTTGCTGTCAGGAGTAGGAATCTATTCAAATCAGTTAAAAATTTATTGATACCAATATTTTTTCTTTTTATTGTTATGTACTAGGAATTATTGAAAAAATTACGCATACTTTTTTGTTATTGAATTCTATTGTTTGTAGGAATCTATATAAATTAGGAAAAAGTATAATAATATTATTGAAAAATGTGTTCATAATGTTTGTTCGTATCTTACCAGGCAGCATAGTAATCAACAAAGTTGAAATATTTTATACCATTATTTATTTTTAATTGTATAATTTCATGTTTTACTGTCTCAAGCAGTAGTTTAATAATTATATATTTTTTATATTTTAAAATATTGATCTTTTTCTGAATATACATCGCTAAATCTTTTAAAAATTATGTCCAGAAATTTTTTTTAGAGTCCCCCCCCCCCCCTCCCCCCAAAAAGAATAAAAAATTTACCTCCCAGAATCTTTGTAGACACACTGAGTTTGTAAACATTTTTTAAATTCTGCAAGTTTTGACCACATGTTATGGGGGGGGTGTGTGCAGATTTTGTCTGTGACTCATGCAGAAAGGAAATGAAATTGAAAATAGTTTTAATGGTTTGTGGAACAGTGATAAACTTTAGAATGGAGAATTTTGACAGCAGAAAAACATTCTGCTAGATTTGTTGTTAAAAAGTAAAGTTTGCCTTAACAATTTCTATATGTATTTGAAAAACATTAAATAGCTTTTTTATTCCCCTTAAAAAAAATAAAAATCTTTACACTACTGTAATGGGTTCCTGGGTTGCCTTAATTAGTTGGCAGATCTGTAGTATCTGTCCCGTGCCCAGGCCCATACTAATCATAAACCAAACAGGGGAAATAAACCATCGGCTGAGTTTGCAGGTATTGCTATGCAGCTTCTGGTCTTCAGGTTCACCACTGCACATGGACTAACCATCTGGGATGCTTAATATGTTGAACTAGTTGAATACCCGTGCTTCGCTACGGAGTACATTCAAATTAAATACAATGGTCAGTGTATGCAATTAATGCCAAAAAACAATATATATATATATATATATATATATATATATATATATATATATATATATATATATATATATATATATATATATATAGATACATTTATAAAAAAAATTGTAACGGATATTTTTATAGACAAAATAATTGAGAAGAAAATATTCAAATTAAATACAACGGTCAATGTATGCAATTAATTTGTATGTTTAATATTCATAAAACATACTAATTTGAATTAAATTCTTAAAAAAATTCCATCTCAATTAGTATAGTGGTTAAATTTTATCTTTTACTGTATTTTAATTTTTTTTTGTGTGTCAATTTATTTCGTTGTTATGCATGTGACGCAAATTTAATTTGAAGTATCACAAAAAGAAACCACGTGATCAGTATTTGATAAATTAAATTCTAAAATTTAATCTTTAAAAATTTATCAAAAATCAGAAAATGGAGGTAAAGATTCGAAAAAGATTTCAATTTAAAGGAATTTTTATGATCTTTCTCTTGACATAAATTTTATAACCCTCAGATTATTATTTTAAATGCAAACTTTAAAGAATGTTACAAAACAGCTTAAAAATTTAATTTATAAAAACCTAAAGAATTTTTCAAAAATCTTTCTTAGTGCATGCCTACACTATAAGAATTGCCATGCAAAATTTCAGCCCTTTAGGTCCAGCGGTTTGGTCTGTGCATTATATGTCAGTCAGTCAGTTACAGAACTGTTTTATATATATAGATTATGTTACTGTAATCGGTACACATACCGTAATCAATAGTCATTTATCTCATTCTTTTGCTTTGACTTCCATGGTGTCACTCCTAATCAGCAAGGAGGTTTCTCAACTTGGAGGTTGCGATCCCTAGGGTGGTACATGTAAGGAGGCTGCAAAAGGCCTATCAAGGCAACATAATAGTTTGAATTAGTTGTTCGCAGTTATTATTACTGTTATTAAGTTTTGATCTGGAGTTGCGTAGTGTTCATTTTATTTTTTCTTACGCTTTGGGAGGCTAAAAAAGTTGAGAACCACTGATCTAGAGCCATTGAATGTCCATGTGTGAAGTTCTATCCTTGTATGTAATGGAAATGCTAACTTACTAAATTTCTTTAAAGTTAATTGTAATGGGAAACCTAGCTAGAACTGTCTGTTTTACACTTAGGTGTTCTGCTAATTTTGTCATCGTTTCACGCTCTTCAGAATGGAATGAGCCGAACTATATCTATCGAACTTTTGCATAGTTCAGATAAAAGTGCCCTTTTTCACCCGAGCAGAAGGTGACGTGAGGATTTGCAAAATGCAAAGGATGTTGCTGGAGATAAATCTTAATTTTCCGTTGGACCTTGCCCTTCGTATGCAAATTTTGGCTTTCTCATGACTGTGATGTCTCCTTGCAGGATTAATTTGTATGATATCTGGTGTGCGTATTATTAAAAAATTTCATTCTACGATGGTTACAGACAATGCCCATAACCATGTCGGGTTAGCAGTAGAGCATGGTTCAAATTAATTTTACCTAAAAGCTCTTCTAAAAATGCTACAGTGTAAAATTGTGAAGTGATTATCTTGAGAAATATTATACCAGATCAAAACTTGTATATATATAAAAAGTTTCTCTTAAGGAATAAAGCATAAGTCAGTTACTTCTTTAAAAAACATCTAAAGTTTATTAGACGTCAACCTTTGACGATTTAAAAGCGTATTACACAAATGTAAAATTTCATCCTTAAGTTTTTCATTAAGTTGCATTACGTGTAAAGTCCGAAAATTCGATACTTAAAATTATTCCTTCTAGATAAGCAGCACATACAGTTAACTCTAAAGGTTGCCTCAAGAAAGATTAGCGATGAAAAAAAATCTCATCAGAATCAAAGATATTCTAAAAAGATACTCTCAGTAGAAAGCGAATAGAAACTAACCTACTTCTGAGTCGTATTATCCTTGTCATTCTCAGGTCCTCGATAAAAGCGAACGTACATATCTTCCGGCAACTTCTCTTCTAACAGCTAGTAGCTTCCTCGACTTCAACTGTTCCGCTCGCTGTCTGTCTGTCTCACTGGTCAAACCGCCTGTATTAACACAGTGTGTGTATTTAAAGTCCTGCTGTTTTGCATAACAATTTAAAAGTGATGTTGCCATCCGGATTTCTGAAATCCTTTAACTTTAACCTTAGCCACTCCCACTTCTCAGTTGCATCATATGGCATAAATCAGTTCGCTAATATCGTCTTCTTTAGATGAAATCAGAATATCTAAACTTTGTTGGTGGGATGCTCATGTTTGTATTCGTAAATGAAGCTAAAACTTAAAATGCCGTTTGCAACCCTTTTAATTTTTTTAAATGTAAAAAAGAAAAATTTAGTAAGTATTTCTCTAATACCTCCAACAATATCATAAATTCTCCCTCAGAACTGTTGTTTTTCATCTGCTAATGTGACATGTTGTGCTCGTCAAACAGTCAAATGGGAGTAAGTTACTATTTTTGTACGTATGAACTCTTTTTTTATGCTCTTACATGTCTTTAGTAAGTGTTTATTCTAGTCAGGTTCTTTATTTATTCTACAATAGCTGCCACAGCAGATTCCTTTTTGGTTAAGAGGGGTGCTCTTTGATTGTGGTAGCTGAAGTGATACAACTTTTAAATTTCTTTAAAGTTCATAGTTCTATGCTTGGTTTCCCATTACAATCTGGTTTACACTTAGGTGTTCTATTAATTTAAAATGTAGATAAATAAAAAATTTGTTTGTGTTTTCAGTTTTATCTGACCTCCATATATTTTCAGGTTCGGTAGCTTTTTCCAAAATGTACATGAAGACCTTAATATGTTAAAGGGGGATCCGCAGGCATTCTCCTGTCCATGGAGCTAAATTTGTAATCTGTGTGGCTGATACATGTATTGAGAGAATTAACAATCTAGTAGAAAGTAAAAATGAATGATTTTGGGAATTGTTTTATGTATAATGTACATATGGTCTCTATTTTCATAAAGAGAACATTTTTATAGTATTCACTATCTCATAACTGTATGTATAACTTTTCGAGCAAACTGTGCTATAAATATTAATCTTTTGCCGAATTTCCTAGAGCTTTATCCTGATAAAGTAACTTTTATTTTGAAAGATTAATATAAAATTGTTAATGTATTTTTATGTAATATTTTGCTGAATTTTATATTGTAATGTATGTGTTGTGTGTGTACATACATGTATCTGCATATATATATATTCACATATGTACTCTAATGTGTACATAATGAAAACATAAATGTTTTGTGTTTTATTCATCTGTATTGTGTAAATTTAGTTTTATGTGTATTGTTTTGTTTACAGGGCCAAGTGAAGTGTTTATTGATTATAAATTGAAGGATAAGGATATTTCCTTCCTTAAGTTTCTTTTAATACATTTTTACGTGTCAGTGATCTAATAAATGTTTTCTGTGATTTTTTTTTTTTTTTATGTGAATATATGTTAAATATACTTTGTGTGAACTATTTACAAAGCAACTGCCAGAGAAGTATTAATTCACGTTAAAACATCTTGAAATCAAATTTTGAACAAAAGAGGGGCCTTTTTGTTAAGAATTAGATAACTTAACAAATGGGTATATTACTGGTTTAAAAAGTTTACGGTAATTCTGAGCACGTATGTTATTCTGTTGTGTTCAGTGTACTTGTATCTTATCTTATGCAGATAATCACATAATATGCATGAAATAGAGACCCAGAACTGTTGTTCCCTTGGAGTTAAAGCATATATTTTGTATTTTGTTTGCCCCCCCCACCTCCCCCTTAAAAAAGAAAATGGATGTTCAGTTTTGCTTGAGTATATTACTGATGCTTAATATTTGTTACTGTCATAATTATTACTCAGTGTTTAAACTGTAAATATTTCATTCTATAGTGTTTCTAATTTTATATCTCATCTTATGCTGATAATCACATAATATGCATGAAATAGAGACCCAGAACTGTTGTGCCCTTGAAGTTAAAGCATATATTTTGCATTTTGTTTGTCCCTCCCCCCCCCCCCCCCCAAAAAAAAAAAAAAGAAAAAAAAAAAAGGATGTGTAGTTTCGCTTGAGTACATTACTGGTGCTTAATACTTGTTACTGTCATAATTATTACTCAGTGTTTAAATTGTAAATATATATCATTCTATGGTGTTTCTCTTTTATATCTTATGCTGATACTACATTGTGCTTTACACACCTGCTTTTCACACCTTGATGATTTTAAATCATTGTAATTAGTACATTTACAATTTTTCACAATACATGTCTTATTTTTCTCCTGCAACAAAATTCATGAACTAACATGAGAAAGCACTAAATTTGTTTGTTGTAGTCTTATTGCTCTGGATATAAACATGACTGATACAATCTTTACATGCATCAGAAATCAAAATGTTTTTCCAAAAGTGCCTGAACATTTAATTAAAATCATTAGAATTAAATCAAAGCTTGTAAATTATAATTTTTGGATTTTTTAACAATACATGTTGAAATTATAAACTTCTATGTGAAGGATGTTGTTAAAAAAATTCTAATATCTAAAATTTTTAAACTATGATTTGATATGCTGTGATATTTCTATATCATTAATGTTATTAAAATAGTTTAGGTTTCAGGTTCCTTGAAGTTGTTATAAATGCCATTTGTGTTTGTATTTTGTGACTAATGGAAAATGAGTTAGTAATTTTTATTTTTTAATTTTTGTCAATTTTCACCACAAAAGAAATGCCATACGATGGCCAAATGGTTAGGGTGCTGGCATTCAGAACCAGAGTCTGTGGGTTCGAATCACACAACTGGCATGGATGTTTGTGGCCTTTTTGAATTTGCTTTAAGCTGTAGGTCCTGGTCTAATGAGCCCTCAGGTAGCAAAAAAATGACTGTAGTGTTCCAAACCAAACCATAAAAGAAATGTTCAGATGTTCATGAGAGAGTTATTGTGTTATGTTCTATACCTTTGTTAGCTTTCTTGTCAGTCAGCCATCTACAAAATATTAGTGCAATATTTTATTAGTTAATATTGTATTATGGTAAAATGCAGTACACCTGATTCTCTTTTTGCACGGGGGATACATCCCAGAGACTACCGTGCAAAGAAAGAAAAAACTGTATAAAAAGATACATTGAACATATAAAAATTGGAGATAGGTTTCATCAAAATGTACTTAATAAGAAAATGTTAATTTTCATATGAAATTTGGATTCTATCGACTGAACTTGAATAAATATATAAGAGCAAATCCACAAATCTTATTTTAATAATATTTATATGGGTTATTTTTTAAATTGAAAAGGTGTGGCAGTCACAAATGGTTAAAAATAAACTGAATTTATTTTTTATTAATGCAGACATGCATATATCATATAACTAAAAGTAAATAATTCAACAAAGCAAGATAGTTATTAGCAGGAAGAATGCAGACAAAAATAAACCGAAATCATGCACTTAGGGCCTAAATCAATGAGAAATGCACCACAGTAAATAAATTGGAAATAATTTAATGTTCCTTGGGTGGCTCGGTACCATTTGATCAACGGACCGGTACCAGCCCGGGGGTTGGGGACCACTGCCTTACAGGATTCTTCATAATGTGCCATAATCATTTTATAATTACATTTGAATTGCACAGCTTGCTCGACATTGTCATCATTTGTAAGAAAATGATTTCCAAGTTTATTTTCCAGTTGGCGGCCTTCTAGTATTGTACTTGCAGATAGTGGAACCACTCAATCATCACTACTATAAACTAACGTGGAAACATCTACATTCTCTAAAATACTCTGATAATATTACACTCATTATTTTTTATTCTCTTTAGATTTTTAAATTGTGTTAACACTTTCAGGTCTGAGCTATTTCAACTATATGTCTCCCTTTGGACTGAGGGTTTTGGGTACTTTTCGTTGTTTTTTTTTAAAAATACTTTGAATATATATATCTTTGCAATATTTTATTATTATAAATTTTAAACTAATTTTATTCATAATGTAGAAACTATTTAAATTTACTAAGAATTAATATTTAAAGAGAAATTATTGAAAAAAGCAAGTTTTAAAAGTAAAAAAAAAATAGTTCCGTGTAAGGAAACATTTTTTAACATGAAATTTTGAATAAAATTTAATAAAAACTTGCCCAAATGGTTTACAAAGATCTAAAAATAGCTTTTATTTGTAAATAGCATCATTTAATAAAATAAACATTGTTCAACACAACAAATATGGCGATGGAGTGTTCAAACTAACCCTGATTTGAATTTGGATTCTACATCGTTTCATAAATTTACATAAGTAGAAGGTTCATAGATAATATTTAAAAAGATGGCGAATGTATATAATTGGTATTTTTGTAATTCAGAGAGTTAAAAGTTGACCCTGAGAGACTCGGGATTAGTCCACTACAGAGAAAGTGGGAACCTGAGTGACACTCGGGCTTAGACCTCAAAGTGTTAAGTAAAAGAAAAACACTAATCTGTTCTTTTTTTTTTGGACTGTGTTATTTCAAAACTGTGCAAAAAGAGAACTGGATATATATATATGATATTTCTGTACGCCCTCCTTTTTTTTTTATTTCCCATGATGTCATCAAGTGAATATAGTAAAAAATATCCAGTTTTTACTTTCCATTAGTATGTTATTTCATAGAAAAGCTCAAAATGTAAAACTGTAATTACAATTTTTTTCTAGTTGAGGATTTATGCTTTTCTTCCAAAAGGAATATTTTTCAAAATTTGAGGGATTGCTGATAAATTAATATAAAATATCTATGAATTCTAAATCTATCTAAAACAGTGATTCCCAATCAGTGGTCCGTGAGAGCCTCAGGAGTGTCTGGCACCACATAAAAAATGTTGCCAAATAGGGATTTTAAAAGCAATGTTCATTGAACTAGATGGGCTGAATATATCCAATGAGTATCAGGTGTTGAATTAAAATTTCTTAAACTTTTAACATGATTATTTTATTATTAGAATATGATACGTTAGAATGTGAGTATGTTAATCCTGTATCCCTTTTGCCTAGGGATATTCTATACCCCCATACCTACGGAAGGTTCCCCCTCAAGTCGGTAGGGGATGGTGATGGTCTGTACATGGTTCAATTTCTGGCTTAGTGGTCCACAGACTTCTACGGGTTGGGAACCACTGATCTAAAATAATATTTTAGTTGAAATATGTAATATTCTGTACTCTTTGAAAAATTTTATCAGGTAGTTGTCCTGTTCTTAAAATCATTCCGATTCTATTCATATTAATTACAGTGATTTTACTTTTATTATTTTATAATTTTTACATTAGCTTTCAATAATCATCTTTTTCATTCTAACTGTGCCATACTTTTATGTTGTTTTTTTGTCTGTGTTTAAAATAAAGGAATTTTTATAGATTTTGTTTTCTGCTTTTGTTATTTATTGTTTGAAAGTACTTTCAAAGAAACCTTTAAAATCCTATAATCTTTATTGTTTGAAAGAACCTCCAAAGAAACCTTTAAAATCCTATAAAACTTTATTTTCTGCTCCCCAGTAAAAATTTTAAAAGCTTAAGCCTGAAAAATAATTTTATATTTTAAAGCATGACTAAGATATTTATTTATCCAACATGACTACCTGCACAATTATATTACTTTGTTCCATTTCTGCAAGTTAGTAATAGACCTATTCACAGCTTTAGATTTTGCCTGTCACCAGTGAAAATTTGTGTAGGTGAGAAATATTCTTGGAGAAGTCAACAAATGCAGAATCCATGAAACTTCCTTGAACTATAAACTACAGCACTGCTAGATTGTGAGATGATTCCTACAGGGTGACATATTGAAGTCATATTTGTACTATACCATTTATCAAGTACTAGCATTATTCCCCGGGTAGATATATAAAATTTTTAATGCATTCCATCAAAAAAATACTGGGCTGCACCCCCCGCAAAATAAACACTTCGCCCTCGCCCCCCCCCCCCGTCACTCTCAAACCACCCCTCAGGACAAACCTCTTTTCCCCCGCGTATCGAATTAGACGGGTTTTGGTGAAGGGGCTGTATCCATATTTAAGAGGTGCGCTTAGGGGCACAAAAATCACTAAAAAATTAATTTAAAGAAAACTAATTGAGCCCCAAATTTTGTTTTTCCTGGTTTAAGTTTCTCGGGTCCTAAACATTAACGGTGCCGAATTTGGTCCCGGTGGGTGAAACAGTCTATGATTCTATAGCAGACAAGCTCTTTTATATATATGGATATTCATCTAAGTTTGGTACTGACCAAACCTACTAGGGACGTGACATCGATGTCGATGTTTCCAAAACGTCAATGTTTTGATAAAAACATCTATGTTCTAAAGATCGATTTATTGAAGCCGATTTTTTTTAACATCGATGTTTTACGTTGTCTTGATTTTCTTAGTGAAAAAATTAACCACGTAGCATAATTTTCATTTTCAGTAAATTAAGTCTGAATTCTAAAAAGGACGAATACAAAAGGGGGAACGATTCCCTAGCAAGAGACAGATGGCAATCAACAACCAATGACTAATAATTACGTGGCCCAATAATTGTTATTCACAGTAAAGAAAAAATTTGCTTGTTCAGTTTTCCCACATAAGCTGGTTTTGCGTCAGTAATTCAAATTAGCGTAAATGTATGCGATTTTCTTTTGTATTATTTAATTTGAAAATAAAACATTTGTTAATAAATTGTGTGCCTCTCCCCCCCCCCCCAAAAAAAAAAAACAAAAAAAAACGAGATGTATTAAAACGCTAATAGAAGTTCAGTTAAAATCTGAAAAGTGTAGAAAACTATTAAGAAAGTTGGCTTTTTCCCACTTTTTCAAACTGTGAAACTGAAGATTCCGATTGTGCCTCTAGCCCAGTCATTCCCAAAGTGGTCTATATCGACCCCCAGGGGTCGATATAGACCTGCAAGGGGTCCATGCCAGTGAAAAAGAAAATTGGGGGTGCACGAGATGTAAATGGGGTCCACGAGTTAGACAGGCCGTCACCAAAATTTTGGCTTCCCGTAAATGTAATAATCCGCCTAACACAGATAGTACCTATGGAGGTATTTACGTAATATGAGTACTTTCTTATAATATAGATATACATTTCCTAATTATATGTATATTTCATAAAATTGTGTAAGAAATCTATTCACTTTTCGGCCACAGTACGTGTAACTTGTGTTGCGACATCATGAACTTTTGAACTGGAATGGTTAGAGCGAGGGCCAGCAGGTAGCCGTTATATTGAACTTGCCAATTTCCCAATTTGGCACAGACAAACTGCCAGGATTATGGCCTTTCAGCCTACGTTCAAGATTTAAATGTCCTTCGCACAAACTTTGAAATTAGGTTTGAAGATGTATTGACTATGGAAATACCACAGTGGATTATCAATCCATACGGTGACACTGAAGAAACGGATGTCATGTTACAAGAAGAACTGATCGGTATAATCACCAACGAAGAACTTAGGGTGCAGTTTAGAAAGGGTTATCAACAATTCTGGCTTCAAAGAGACATAACTGTTACATATCCTGCATTATGAACTATCGCGAGAAAGTTTTTGATAGCTTTTCCATCTTCATACCTCGTAGAAAGGGGTTTCAGCGCTGTTGTCAATCTCCTTTACCCCCCCCCCCCAAAAAAAAAAAAAAAAAAAAAAATTGGAAATCACTCGCCGAGGAGATTTAAAGTTAAACCTGACTAAATTGAAGCCGAATATTGAAATTTTGCTATCAAAGCATCAGGCTCATCCCTCCCATTAAAAGCATTGATTTTGTTGTATGTTTATTCTATGTAAAAATGTTACTAGATTTTCATTTTGTGTCGTTTTAATTGATAAATGTATAACTATAAAACTTAACATATATATATACACTGAAGTGCCACTGAATTAGGGATACCTACCTAGTAACGAGTTGGGCCTCCTCTGGCCTTCATAACGGCTGCCACACGACGAGGCATAGATTCAACAAGTTTCTGGAATGATTCCACGGGAATGGCTTGCCAAATATTGGCTAAAGCTGTCCATAATTCAGTAAGATTCTTTGGTGCTGTGTGATGGCCTTTTACGCCTTGTTCCAAAACATCCTTCGATGCTCAATAGGATTTAAGTCTGGGCTTCTAGGTGGCCAATTTATGACAGAGAAGTCAAAGAAATGCTCATCCAACCAGCCAGTAGCCAACCGGGACTTGTGAGAAGTACAGTTGTCTTGCTGGAAAACTCCATTACCGTGCGGATAACAGAACAGCATAAACGGGTGGAGGTGATCACCCAGCAACTCTACGTACCGAATTGCATTGAGGGAGGTTGGTACACGCACCAAAGATCCCAAACTGTGCCACGAAAAAACACCCCAGACCATGATTGAGCCACCATGCCCTTGTACAGTTCCAGCCAGGCATGCAGGATCTATGGCTTCATGAGCCTGACGCCATATTCTCAGCCTCCCGTCGGTGTTAAGTAGTCGGAATCGAGACTCATCACTCCATGCTACTCGTTTCCAGTCCTCTACACTCCAGTCTCTGTGCTCTCTTGCCCAGGCAAGACGTGCAGCCCGATGGCGAGTATAGAGCAATGGTACTCTCGTAGGTCGACGGCTCACGAAACCCATACGGTGAAGCGAGCGTTGCACAGTCCGTTTATTGACTGTACGACTGGCACCGTCATTAAACTGGGTGGTAATTTGAGCTAATGTTTGGCTTCGCTGGCTACGTACAATACGCCTGAGCTGTCTCTCACCACGCACTGTCAAGGCTAATTGTCCTTTGCAGTCTAGTTTTTTTCCACCATCCATGTATTCTTGGTATACTCTTGACACTGTCGACCTTGAAAATCCTAGCTGTCTGACGATTTCGGAAATTGAATGGCCCATGCGTCGCGCACCTACGATTTGTCCGCGATCGAAGGCGTCTAAATCAGGCAGTTTACTGGCAATTCCAACAACTAATTCAGAACAACCACAGTACGCGCTATATATGCAGTTACCACAGCGCCCTCACTTGCGCATACATGATGCGCAGCGCTACACAATTTGCATAGGCTTTGCTATCCCTAATTCAGTGGCACTTCAGTGTATATTAATTATATGTTTTTTAAATTTTTCACTCTACAGTAAACCCTCTCAAAGTGAGTAGCTCTGTGTCAGCTTCAAAAACACTTTTAAAGTTGATGAATTTGTAAAAAATCATTATTAGGATAGCAGGGGGTCTACCCAAAACAGAAAAAATCGGCACGGGGGTCTACGGGATAAACAAGTTTGGGGACTCTGCTCTAGCCTTAACATAGTTTTTAACGATGATATGATCCATAACAAAAATTCGATACTATATTTTTTTTCTCATTTTATTTATATTATATTTATTTTTCTCATTGTATGACTTTTAAATACTGCTCAAACATCCATTCAATTGTTATTCAATTAAAAAAAATCATATTTCATATTTTAAGGACCGTCCGGCATTCAGTGCGCCGAGGAGTGCCCTAACTGAATTCAATTTGTGCCCCCCCCCCCCCCCCCCCCCCCCCCAAAAAAAAAATAAATAAATAAATAAAATGTTAGAAGCACGCTACGCCTATGCCCCCCCACGACTTACCGAAGTAACAGTATGTTAGAGATTACTAACAATGCTAGTAGAGATTACTAAACCAGCTTTAAAAAATCGGTTCAAAAACATCGATGTTTAAAAACATCGATGGTTTTGGGGCGATGTTTCAAAAGATCGATGTTTTGTTGTCGATGTCGCATCCCTAAACCTACTCTTTCATGAGAATCACCAATAATGCCTGCATTGATATAGTGTTAGCTCATTTAAATTAATTTAAGAGAATATTTTGATTTTTAAAAACGGTAAAACTTGTGCATACATAAATAATCTAAAATGCTTAACTGATATTTGATTGTTATTGAAATGGCAGTTTACACAACAGACAAATCTCTTATTAATGTCAATTTTATTAACTTTATAAATGTATTTACAATATTTAAAATACTTGATACAGTTATATATTCACATAAAATCAATCACAATGGTATATTGAAGATTGACTACTGAAGGGAATAATCAGTCTACAAGGCAGTGAAAAGATGAGACAATAAAATACCATGGTGAAATAATAATAATAAAAAATATATGAAAGTACAAAATATCTGCATAATGTAATGTGCATTTACATATTCATTATATATTGGGATTTTTTTTTCAATATACCAATTAAAGTGCTTTCAATGTACAAAAATACAAGTTAGAAAAATATGGGTAGTTCACAGTTTGAACTAATATGTACAGAGACTCATTGAGAATATAATACTGACTTCATGTTCAGTGGTTTAGCCACAAAAAAAAAGTTGCTTTATGTTCTAAAAAGTCTTATTTGAGGATATGCAAAAACTGAAACTGATAGACATAAAATATGACTGGTTACTATTTTATGTCAAGTATTTAATGATTATGTTTTGTGCCTTTACTTGACATTAAAGGTTACTTATGACTAGGACAGTTTAAAGACCAGACTGTTGGTTTATATTTTGTTGCTACAATACTTATCGTTTGTATTATTTATAGTAGCTATTTTTGATTATTAAATGCGAAAGTGGTTCTGAAACTTTAGAACCTTGTAGATCCATCTCACAGTAGAAATACTTCGAAAAATGCTTTGTTAGTATTTAGACGGTCATTAATGCACTCTTAATATTATATTATTTTCCCCCGAGAAGATGTTTATTTTAGTTGTAAAACGGATACATTTTAAAAATTATAGCACCTAACAATATCTAAATCAATTATAACAGTAGTGATGATAAAGGTTATATAGTCCTCCAACCAACTGAAGATGAAGTTAAAGCATCTAGTTGAGGCAGAAAGGGACTATTCTTTTTGAAATAGCAGGGGAAGAAGCTATGTGACGCTTTAACTAATGATCAACATGTAGCTGCATTAAAATTGATCTATTGCTATTGTAAAAAACTTTCTTATATATTATCTAAGGTTTTGATATCTATGATGATGGAGGCAGGAGGTTAATACAATACATATCTATGAGGAAAGCGGTTATCATGAAGATATATATATATATATATATATATATATATATATATATATATATATATATATATATATATAGAGAGAGAGAGAGAGAGAGAGAGAGAGAGAGAGAGAGACGGAGACGCCCGGTGGCGTAGTGGTTAAAAGCTTCACTGCCACAGGTCTAGAGTTCGATCCTGCGACTGGTACAATGAAATACTAGAAATTTAAGTAATAAACGTTCACATATTTAGATAAAAATATTTCGAGATGGATAAGAGTTCACACAATATAGTTTCTCTCACTTGACGCTACAATTATGTGAACGGTACTGACTATGAATAGGAATATGAGGGTGCTCTACAAAAACCGATACAAAAACATGTACTAGTACCGAAAAAAATATAAGCCAAACAGCACAATCGTTCAAAATGCTCATAACGCGATGTTTGCTTTCATCATTAATGTCGAATCTTTCTTTAACAACCAGGAGAATTCCGATTGAAACCTAGAAGGGAAAAAAAAATATATATTATCAGATTAAATAATGACACCTTTAGCTTCATATACTCCCGTATAATGTCACAAAAACTGAGTTATAGAAAAATTCATCAATTATACGAATAATGTACTAGTAACAAGTAACATCAAGATTAGATAAGACATGTTATCACTTGCTCCAAATTGACATCGTTATTCCATAACTACAGACACTGATTTTCCATAAGGCGCGGTAAGCCCGGGCCCGCCATAAATTTTAATTTTAAAAGGAAAAATTCCCAATTGAATTTTTTTAAAATTTTACTTTTTTAATAGTAATTTTTTTTTATATATATCCTTTCAAATTTGATTGATTGATTGGTTTATCATATGTATAGTTATATGTATAGTTCATCATATGTATGTTACAGTGTATATAAGGGATTAATACGTTTTTCTGGTTGCATTGTATTGGTGTTTTAATGACGAAGTTAATATGTTGTATTGCTTTATTATTTGTTAATGTTCTAGGCGTCTACGCTTCTAATAACCAATTCTTGGTAAAATGGTACTTTCACAATGATTCATGATTATTTTTTTTTGAGTGCCAATTTTGAAAATTTTACGCCCACATCAGTGTTAGGGGGGGCCCCATCCCGAGTTGTGCCTATAGTCAAGAATTTTCTAAATCGGGCCCTGCATAACTATGCAGCTTTTAGTTGTAGGTGAAGACAAATACCATAAGCAATACTGACCGACTACCTATAGGATAGATCAGAGTTTCCCAACGTGTGTTCCGCCAAAAAATTTATGCGAACGAAATGTACTAATAGCATCAAGTGTAGAAAAGACATGTTATCACGTGCTCCGAATAGACATCGTTATTCCATAACTCTGCAGCTTTTAGTAGTCGGTGAAGGTCGGAACGATAAACCGCACTTTCGATAGGCCACGATCCTGCCGCTATCGACTTCCGACACGTGCTGCCAGCCGTTTCTCCTTCTTATATGAGGCATGAAACAATCTTCTCACAAACAACCATCATTCGAATGCGATTTCCGAATGAGAAACCCGCTGCATAACTTTCCTTTTATACAGAGTTTGAGATGCCGTTTCTCCCTCCTGCGTCGTTCGATTGCGCTTAAATGCTAATCATTTGCATAACCCAGCATCTTCTTCCTTTCATGTCAATTTGACGTTTGTATCATCCCTCCTTCATGGTGTTGCAATTTTAATGGCCATCAGTGTCGAAAACTTCGTTTCAATAACTAACCTATTAAAAAAACTTGCATTTTTGAGGAATTACACAAAAACTTTGCGCATATCTGGTACCTATCAGTACATTTATTTTCGATAAACATTTTATCAGAAACATTCCGATAATGACTGCAATTTGTATTGTCTGGAGCCTTCAGGCCTATTTTCAGAAAAAAAAAGACTGAAATACATTACAACTTATAATGTTTAAACTTCAGAATAAAATTTATCAAATAATTACAGCTAATTAATTTTCTTTTATGATAAATAAGATCAAGAACATTGGAATATCGTGGTCATTTAACCTCAAGATAAAAACTGAATTTCTCTCCTAAACAGATTTTACTAAGTTTGTTGTGTTTCATGAAACAATGGATAAAGATCGTACGGAAAATTGTAAATCTGTTTGAAAAATATCTTAACTGAACTGCGCTTATTCTACGGTTTTCGAAACCATAAAAAAATGCAAAGCGCTTTGTTAGGAAAAAAAAAAGGGATCGTTGGAAGCTGTCTCCAAGGGCGATCGCAGCGAAAGTAATTTTATATACACTGCTGGCCACTGTAAATGCAACACCCTGAAGGAAACATGCAAATAACATGAAATTTACAACATGCATTAGCGGAGGTGAGATATGCAAATGATTAGAATTTCAGCGCAGACGCACATCACGCGCGCCTGTGGCGCCACTTCAAAGCGCTATTTAAGGCTTGGAGATTTCGACGATTTCAAGTTCGGCAATTGTGTTCTTGTGGTTTTTCCCAAAAAAAAAGATCAATTATGCCTCGTCGAAAACAACGATCATCTTTTGATCAAGTATCCGAGTTCGACAGAGGAAGGATAGTGGCTTACCGAGATTGTGGATTATCTTTCAAGGAAATCGGTAATCGTGTTGGACGAAACCAAACAATTGTAATGCGGATATGTGATCGTTGGATGCAGGAGAATACGACGGACCGGCGTGTTCGATCGTATCCACCTCAGCGCACCACTTCACGTGATGACAGGCAAATTGTGCGCATGGCAGTGACCGATCGCTCAGTCACATCACGAACCATAGCACAGCACATGCAGTCTGTAACGCATCATCCAGTGTCTGCGCATACCATTCGACGCCGATTACAGCAGAGTGGTCTGTCCGAAAGACGTCCATTGCTTTGTCTACCCTTGACGCAGAACCACAAATATCTCCGCCGCCAATGGTGCGATGACAGAAGGATGTGGACGGCAGAATGGAATGAAATTGTCTTTACTGACGAGTCACGCTTCTGTCTGCAACACCACGATGGTCGCATTCGAGTCTGGACACACCGTGAAGAGAGGATGCGGAACAGCTGCGTTATGCACCGCCACACTGGTCCTTCACCTGGTATTGTGGTATGGGGGCGGTATTGGATATCACTCTCGCACACCTCAAGTACGCATTGCCGGTACTTTAAACAGCCAGCGCTACATCTCCGAGGTGTTGGGACCAGTTGTTTTTCATTACCTTCAGGGCTTGCCCACAGCCATATTTCAACAGGATAATGCGCGACCACACGTGGCACGCATTGTCCAACGGTTCTTCGTCAATCGCCAGATTGAATTGCTTCCCTGGCCGCCTCGTTCTCCGGATCTTTCGCCGATAGAAAACATGTGGTCCATGGTTGCTCTACGATTGACCCAGATTCCATCCCCAGCTGCCACAGCAGATCAACTTAGGCAACGTGTGGAAGCTGCTTGGTCTGCTGTACCCCAAGAACTCATCCAAAGTCTCTTTGAATCAATGCCGAGGCGTGTGGCAGCGGTTATCTCCAACAATGGCGGCTACTCTGGCTACTGATTTTGGCAGGAACCACACTTCACAGAAGTCTATAAATTTAATCATTTGATACTTGGTCAACATGTTAACTACAAAATAAATTTTGTTGTGATATCTCTTGTCTTTCTTGGTGTTGCAATTTGGGTGGCCAGCAGTGTATATATATATATATATATATATATATATATATATATATATATATATATATATATGTATAATATATATATATACATATATATATATGTATAATATATATATATATATATATATATATATATATATATATATATATATATATATATATATATATATATATATATATATATATATATATATATATATACTAGCTGAAAACCCGCGCTTCGCTACGGAGTACATTCAAATTAAATACAACGGTCAATGTATGCAAATAATGCAAAAAAAAATAAATAAATATATATATTTATAATAATTGCGACGATCAATGCATACAATTGATGTTATATATATATATATATATATATATATATATATATATATATATATATATATATATATAATATCATAGCAATAGGCATCGTTGGAACAGCTATAAAAGAATTCTTGGGACGCAGTAAACAGTCGAATGATTTAAAATAGTTTTATTGTTGTTCATATGGAGTTCCCCATAGGGAGGGAGCTAGACCGTGTGATATATTCTATGTACAATCATTATAAAGAAGAGCCCGGCTTCATGCCGTGTTCACATTTTATATCGGGAACATACAGAAGACTTGGTGTAAGCAATAATCCCTATGACGCTATGCTACGTCATGGACTAGGGCGTGTCCGATGATTCTTATCGGTTCAGTCTCCCTAGACAGAGGCTGTTCTAAGTCTATCAGGATATTTCTCTGTCTATAGGGGAACGAAGGGATTAACTACTGCAAACTTTAAGAGCTATTATATCATCATTAGAAATGGAATAAATTATGTTTTATAGGAATATAGACAAGTCAGATAATTAATATAAAAATTATTTTTATATTACATATATATATACACTCAAGAGCCAAAACATTATGACCACCCCTACATTTTGCAATGAATTCGCCTGGATGACGTGGAAGGCACGTGATCAGGTGGAAGTGGTATTTAACTGCTGCTGGAGAGTCTGAAGAATCATTCTTTCACTTACTTCTGTGTGTGATGGGAAAGGCTGCGGATCTAAGCGACTTTGATAGAGGGCAGATTGTAATGGCTCGAAGGCTCGGAACAAGTATTTCCGAAACTGCACGACTCGTGGGTTGTTCGCGACCTACAGTTGTTAATACTTATGCAAAGTGGATGAATGACGGTGAAACCAGCAGTAGACGACATGGTGTTGGACGTCCACACGCTATCAAAGAAAAAGGTCGTCGGAGACTGTCTCGCATGGTGAAGCAAAACCGGAGCCAGACAGTGGCTCAGCTGACAGCCCAATACAATGCAGGGCCAAGTAGAATAGTATCGCAGCACACTGTTCAGCGGACACTGTTGGATATGGGGCTACGCAGCAAACGTCCCACTCGTGTGCCTTTGCTGACCAAGCGTCATCGCCAACTGCGCCTGCGCTGGGCACGGGAACATCACGACTGGTCCATGGATCAGTGGGAGAGAGTTGCCTGGTTATATGAATCACGGTTTGTCATTCATCACGCCGATGGCCGTGTCAGGATACGCCGTCTTCCAGGCGAACTTTTGCTCCCTCAATGTACAGTAGGTCATACACAGGCCGGTGGTGGCGGTATTATGCTTTGGGCGACGTTCTCTTGGGCGTCTCTGGGACCCGTGGTTGTGGTAGAGCAGACCATGAATGCTACAGGGTATCTGAACATCATTGCGGACCAGTTGCACCCTTACATGGCCTCTGTTTTTCCAGCTGGAAATGGAATGTTCCAACAGGACAACGCCCCGTGTCACAAGGCAAAAATTGTGTTGGAGTGGTTCCAGGAACATGATGCTGAATTCCAGTTAATGTCCTGGCCGCCTAACTCACCGGATCTCAATCCGATAGAACACATTTGGGATGTCATGGGACGGCAGCTCAGAGTTCAAAGACCACCAATTCGCAATATCTCGGATTTGCGTGACCGTTGCTTAAACATCTGGTACAATCTGTCTCCGGCCATCTACCAAGGACTTGTGGAATCCATGCCAAGGCGGGTTGAAGCTGTGTTGCGCGCCAAAGGTGGGCCAACTCGTTATTGACAGGTGGTCATAATGTTTTGGGTCTTGAGTGTATATATATATTTATAAAAAAATCGTAAGGGAATTTTGTTTTTTGGATAATATCCAATCGTCTGCTGCATTAGAAAGAAAAAAAATATTTGTTTGTCCATTTAGTTGTTATGCACGTGACGATAAATTTATTTAAAGTGCCAGAAAAAGAAATCATGTGATTGGCATTTAATAAATTAAATTCTAAATATTAATCTTTAAAATTTCACCAAAAATCAGAAAATCGAGGTAAAGGTTCGAAAAATATTTCATTTTAAAGGAATTTTTATGATCTTTCTCGTGATATAAATTTTATAACCCTCAAATTATAATTTTAATTGCAAACTTAAAAAAAGTTACAAAAACAGCTTAAAAATTTAATTTAAAAAAATCTAAGAAGAATTTTTCAAAAATCTCTCTTAGTGCACCCCTACACTATAAGTGGAATCGCCATGCAAAATGTCAGCCCTTTAGGTCCAGCGGTTTGGTCTGTGCGTTGTATGTCAGTGAGTCAGTTACGGAACTGTTATATATATATATATATATATATATATATATATATATATATAATATTAAAAAACTAGTAATTTCTTAATTCAACACTCTTAACATTTAAAAACTATTAATTCTTCAATATAGTATTCAAAATTACATACCCCTTTTTAATCTCTTAAGTTATTTAATTCCCTTTGGGCATCCGTGTTAAATTCCGAAAAATAATTCCAAATTCCAATATGGTCGTCCCAGTAGAACTTATGTAAAAATCCCATTGTTACAATCTTTGGTCACCCCAGGCAATATCATTAAAGATGGCTGTCTTTTTTACGAAAAGAGACGCTGCGCAGCGTCCTACAAATTTAAATCAGTTCTGCACATCAACAACAACTTTAAACCAATCAAATATTAAGACACGCCCTTTTGTCACGTGATGGATTGAAGTTTATATAAGTTCTGGCGTCCAAAATTAGGACGCACTCCTGTACTTCCTCTTGCCGCATTCATCCCGGCTGAGCGGTCGGCGAATTTAATAAACATGTAGTTCGAGAAAGTTGTGTTATGATTTGTGTGTCCGAGGTTTGAGATGATGCGGGAATGGATTTAGACATTTGTGATGCACGGCCGGGTCATCGGCCGGGTAAGTCATCCATTTTACCATCAATTAGATGAAGCAAGATGAATCATAATCAAAACTATGCCACTCAGCCCTTCATTCTTCGGCCCGCGTCCGTGACATTACATACACACACACACACACACACACACACACACACACACACACATATATATATATATATATATATACTGTCATATGCAAGGGCCATGAAACTTGAACCAGAAATCAATGAAAGTTATGGTGTATGTGTTTCTCTTAGTCATTAGGTCAGTTGGATATGATGATCGTACCGCCAGGCGAGAATTTTTCTTCAGAGGAAAATGAAATAGCCACAAGTAAAAAGAATTTAAACATGCAGGGCCCGACTTAGCCTAATTGGGGCCCGGGGCAAAAACTTCTTTGGAGACCCCCCCCCCCCTCTGCTTCACTACTTCAGTAATGAAAAACCGAACTTTATAGAGGTATTTATATTTTTCACCTCATTGTAGATATATAACAGGAAAATTGACTAGAACCTAAAATATTTATAAAGTCCCCCCCCCCCCTCCAATGGTCACACGAAATATACTTCTGTCCATTTTATTGATTTTCTGACAATTCTATGTCCATCATTAAAAGGGATATAGCACATCTGAAGAGCCAAAATTTGACAAAAATGCTATTTAAATTTATCCGTTATATTTCCGTGATTTTTCATTCTCAACAATTTGCAATTGATCCTGGCTTGTTATACCAACTTCAATAAATACTATTTCTTTTCCTTTTTTATCGTGAATAACAATATCAGGCCTATTAGCTGATTGTTTTGCAAATGAAATTAATTAATCAAAAGAATATTTGACATTTGTGAGAATTTTGAGAAAATACAACTTATAATTGATTATTGTGATTTCTCAGTGTTGCGAAAATCCAACAGAATCCACTGAACACGATGCAACTGATTTTTTCGCAGTTGCAATTAAGATGACCTAATTAACAATCATATCGCTGCAGTTTGTGAACTTTTCACAAGTTTCCGAAATGCAGTTTTCTGATTCTTAACTTTGTTATCTAGTTGCGAAAAATTCATATCCTTGCTGACATTAGGGCGGAATTCAGCCAAATTCCGCCCTAGAAAGCCATGGGTATACGAAATATAGATTTTTTGTGTTCATACGATAGATTAATGAAGAAGCTATCATAAAACTGACGGATTTTACACTGTACTGATATTTTGTTTAAAAAAAGTTCATTAAAGAAGGAATCGTAAAATAACCTTCTATTCGATTTGGGCCCCCCCCCCCTCTGATGTGGGGGCCCGGGGTAACTGCCCCGCATTTCCCTGCCTTAGTCAGGCTCTGTAAACAGGCTATTGTTTCCTAACTTGTTGGAAATTGTAACTGTGTTATTAGGATCAGATTTTTTATGGATGAAAGCAGATTTAACATTTCTGACTCAGATGGTCGTTTGGAGAAAGCTGAATGACGAATTTAACATAAACTTGTCTGCTGTTCAGGGCCCGACTTAGCCTAATTGGGGCCTGGAGCAAAAACTTCTTTGGGGGCCCCCCTCTGCTTCAATACTTCAGTAATGAATAACCGAAACTTTATGGAGGTATTTAAATTTTCCACCTCATTATAGATATATAACAAGAAAATTGACTAGAACATAAAATAGCTATAAAGTCCCCCCCCCCCAATCCAATGGTCAGACGAAATATCATTTTGTCCATTTCATTGATTTTCTGACAATTCTATGTCTATTAAAAGGGATATAGCACATCTGAAGAGCCAAAATTTGACAAAAATTCTATTTAAATTTATTCGTTATATTTCCGCGATTTTTCATTCTCAACAATTCAAAATCTCAAAAATGTAAAGAAAAAAAATTAAAATAAACGTAAAATAAACTTTCTATTCGATTTGGGGGCCCCCCCTCTGATGTGGGGCCAGGGACAATTGCCCCGTATGCCCCTGCCTTAGTCAGGCTCTGCTTCTGTTAAATATGGCAGGGCGGGTAATAAGAGACAAAGCTACATATTCCCTGTAGGAAACGGTGAATTTGTGTATATTGAAATCACATGGATAATTTGTAGTACTGAACATGTTTAAACTTCATTTAAATTCATCAGTTGAAACACTGGGGCAAAGAAACACAACCACATTCTAAGGCCCTAAATAAGGATTAAAATATGCGGTTTTGCTTTCTCTGTACAGTTTTCCCGAACTGATATAAAAGTTTAATCATTTAGTAGTTTTAAACCCCATCGAATGTACCTGGAAATTTGAATAAGAAAACAAAATATATAAAAAATTCAGATGAAACTGGTAGCAGCGCAAGATTGGAATAATATTTAGAATTGAAATTACTCACATGTAAATTTTATTTACTTTAATTCCCCAGTAGATAAAAAAACAAAAACAAATAAATAACAAATAACCACACAAACAAAAACTTAAGATAGACCACACAAAATATTAAAATTCTACAGAGAAAAATATTATTTAGTAACTCTTTGTATGTATCCCAAAACTTATTTTTGTAGTATACCAATAAAAAAATTATCTTTTTTTAAATATTCAGTCCTATAAATGTGTTTCATACAACCAAATATTTAAAATATATTGATTTCAGTTCAGTTCAAAATATTTAATTGATTTTCTATGTGTTTAAAGTATATGAAATAAGTATGCATCTGTTAAAACACATTTAAACATTTATTTTGCTTCATTTCTTGTAGCAACCTAATAGTCCAAACACTTTTGGGATACACTGGGTATTATTACTTTCTCGGTAAAAAAACTTAAAACTTTTAAGAACTAAATTTTAAAGTAATTAATAAGAAAATTACCGTAAAAAATAGTTCTAATGGAATCAGCTTCAAAGCACAGAAAGTCAGAGTTTGATAACTAAGAGAAGTTAGGTAATGTAGTTAGGTAAAATTATTAATTTTTCTAACCTTCGTGATTCAGAGTTGCCATAGCAACAATTTTAGAAAACGCAAGAAACTTGCAACAAGTTAATTCTTTCACATGAGACAGGAACAAACTGAAACTTCATGTGTTGAATTTTAATGTGTGTCAACGACTTTAAAAGAATTGAAAAATGCGCTTAAGGGAGCATCGGTTTTGCGAATTCTGGGTGCATTCAACTCGAATGCACACAGAAGAAAGTAAATTGAAGTTATTGTAATTCAAGAGAATTTCACAGTAAGCTTTCAACGAACATTCTTTGTTCCAACATTACTTTATCGCTTCAGTAAAACACTGGTAGCTGCCCAATTTTTTCTTTAAATACAATTGTTTTTCTTTGTTTTAAAAATAACTAATGCTGTATATCAATTAATCTGAAAAAAATGTCAAAATATAATAATAATGTTAATGATAATTATGATAGTAATAATAGTAATAATATTTGGGTGCAAAGATTTTTTGCGCAATATTTTTTAACTTGTGTTAGTCAGGTAAATAAATGTGTTCGATAGTAAAATTAATTTCATTCTTTTTAAAATAATCAAATATCGTCTGCACCAAAACATTAAAAGTGCAGAGAACACGTAAAATTACAAGCGTGTAAATAAATAAGAAAAAAATGTAGCATTCTTACCTCCAAAAAAATCGACAGACTAACTAGGCACAAATTTACTATGTAGAGATTATCTTGAGGTCCAGTCCTTATAATGTGATTCAAATGTGCTGCGTTCACAACAATTAGCGCTACGTCCATAGATATTTGAGTATAGCTCTTTCTTCGACAGTAGGAGCAGAATTTCAAGTTTTTCAGATAATTTAAAGCGGCACATACTACGTCTCCTTGTCTACACTTCATTTTTGCTATGTTGAGTCTAAATATGATATTGTATGCTATGCATTAATCGGGATTTATATTTCCCACTTGTTGACCTTCTAACAGCGCAGCGAGAGGAATAAATGATCTTCTTGCGTGCAGTGCTATCTGTCGCTTTCGATTTAGAAAGCGCAGTCAGGGAAAATATCGCCAAATAATCACCTGCGCCAAGATCACTCAGCGTTTAAACAACGAAATTATTGTCTGTCTCTCAGACTGGGAGCAAACGAGCTAAACTTCTACCCAAGCGAGGTTTATCCTGAATCATTCAAGGGGGAATGCAGTAAAAATATACCGCCAATGCAGCCAAGGTCTATTTAACAAACTTCCGCTTGGAGATTATACGCATGCTGAATAGAGTTGTTTTTCATGCCTCGTAACTATCTCTAAATCTCGATGCTATGATGGGAGGGATTTTATTGCCAGCATTATTTTCCACGTGTTCCCTCCATTTAATTTTTTTTATATTACTTTTTCTTTAAGCCTCGTAAAGTGAAAATTGCAGTTTATCGACGTGACTGGTAACCATAGTAACGAACAGACGCGTTTGAATGACACGTTGGGAATGCAGCTACTGTGACTGCCTACAAAACGCACGGTTTAACAGCTATCGTGATAACTCTTAATTTATGATAGAAAAATTCCAAAGGGAATCAATTTTAAATTCATGAAATCACATGTTATTAGCCCATAGGAGCACTTTGTCAGATTTGCCTTACTGTCTTTTCCAAGATCGCTAAAGTTTCCAATAAAACAGGTAATGTAAGAATGCCTTGGGGACGTTTAACAAAGGAAGAAAAATAATGAATTTAATCAATAATACCTTTGATGTACATTTTAAACCTCGAATAGAGTTTTTTTATAGTTTTTTATTATTTTATTTTTACTTTCATTTATTTATTCCTCTATTAAGAATAATTATCGCACATTACATATAATAATGATATGACTGTTAATTTAAATTGATGTGCTTTCATTGTCCCCACAATATAACGGATATAAGGCCTGGTCTATTACTTATAATAATGTGATAGTATATGATCTTTTTAGAAAGTCTCACGAAACTTGAATTAGAACTTTTCTTAACAGTGAGTGTGATGTGAAGTTCTGCCTAATATATCTGAATCAGATATCTTTTCCAAGATGCAAGAATCAGGTCATATCTTCAAACAATGGCGTCTTCGATCTGCACTTATAAACGTTTAGCATTCCATTAACCACTGGAACAAAAGCAAATATATGATCGGTAATACAAAACACCAAACAGGATGTATCTTTTCCCAACTCATATGTTAAGTGACATGTGTAATATTTTAAACGTTTGATGTACACAGAAAACATGTTTTTTTTTCCTGCGTACTAAACGCTTTTAATTGCAGGTAGAAAAATTACGTCCATTTAGATAAAAAAAAATCTAGGACACTGTACACACACTACTGTACACACACTACTGTACACACACACACACACACACACACACACACACACACACACACACACACACACATATATATATAATTAATTAATTATTTATTTATAATTTAACAAATAAAGTTTTAAGGAGCATTCTCCCTGTTTTATAAGGGCAAGTACTTCACTTGTATATCATTAATAAGAACCACTCCAGGAATAGCAGAGGGAGTTCCAAGTTATGAATACTAAGCAGGCTCAAACTTGAACTCTTGAAATAAAGTGAGTGCTTCACACGCAACTAAATTTATTTAATAGAACTGAGCTTAAATGTCAAAGAAAGCTCACGTTTTTAAGCATTCAATGGGCGAGCCTTCCTTTGTCAGTTCTTAGAAGTTTGCTGCAGCTCGAAACTCGTTGATTTTCCATGATAACACTGGAATATAACGTATGGAATTTTCGAGACAGTTTTAAACCGGATAAAGGAAAAATTTTATGAACTTTACAGGGTTCATTTTCATGTAACATACCGTAGAGAAGCTAGATTTATTTCAGTTTGGCTGTGTTGATTCGGGTTTATAAATATCAGGGGAAAATTAAGTTAAAATCGTAGACAAGCCTGCTAAACACGATATACATACATAAAAGAAACATTCTATGCACTTCGTATGTTTATGGTCACTTGAGCTAAACTAGGAATTCTGGCAGTTCATACGGTTTGTAAATGTTACCAACAAAAGTTCTTCCGGCTGAGTTCATCTACTGCGGGTTTCTCTCCGACTTCTTGTCATCATTTCAAGCTCTTCAGAATGAGCCGAACTATGTCTATCGAACTTTTGCATATTTCAGCTAATAGTATCCTTTTTCACCTGAGCAGAAGGTGACGTGAGAATTTGCGAAATGCGAAGGATATAACTGGAGAAAAATCTTAATTTTCCATTGCGCCTTACCCTCTTATACAAATTTTGGCTTTCTCAAGACTGGGATGTCTCCTTACAGGATTAATTTGTATGATGTCATAAATACCCCCTCAGAATTGTTGTTTTTTATGTGCTGATGTGACATGTTGTGTTCACCAAACAATCAAATGGGAATAAGTTATTATTTTTGTACGTATGAACTATTTTATTTTTTATTTTATTTTATTTATTTATTTATTTATTTAAAATTTTTTTTTTGTGGGGGGGAGGGGTTGTTCCTACATGTCTTTAGTAAATGTTTATTCTAGTCAAGTTCTTTATTTATTCTACAATAGCTGTCACAGCGTATTCTTTGTTTGTTAGGATGGGGGCTGTTTGATTATGCTAGCTTATTATCCAAGTGATACAAACGCTAGAAGAACATAAACAAATTCCTCAGACAGAATAGGGATATCGAACTACTCGTGTCTCCAATAATATCCTGAGTTAAAGGCCCACGTGCTCTTCTGTACATTTTAGCTAATGGTGACCTTTTTACCACTCGGACAAAATGTGACGTGAGGATTTGCGAAATACGAAAGCTACGACCGGATAAAGAGCATGAGCAAAAATGTAACGTAATTTCGCCAACAGCTTATTACATCTGTATCACAAACTCATTCGTTATGGATAATTGGGGGAAGTCCTTCAAAACTATGAAGTTCCCGATAAAAATGCATTCACATATCTAATATGTTAGTTCTCAGCGTTATAACAAGAGATGTTATGTTCAAAAGGAAATGAGACTTTCACAACTGGACAATCGAGTAAATTACTCTCCTTCCACTTGTACATTCCAACGGCAAATGAATGAACAAGGGCAGGAAACAGTCGTCCAACTAAGAGTGGGTGGATCTCAGAAGTGAAAAACCCGTTCAGTTGGCTCAAGGTCTAAATATGAGGTCATTGTGCCGTTTCGCAGATTTCACCGATTCAGCCGTAAAAATACGAGAAGTATGAAGGCAAAACAAACAAAAACTGTTGTTCTCTTGAAACAGTAAGAGAATAAACGCAACAAGTGAGATGTTATGATTCTTAAGAACCAATAATAAAAAAAAAGTGGTTAAAATTCCCTCCTGAAATTAACTGTTCTTCCATTTTTTTCTTTAACAGTTTTCTTGTTCTTCTATGCTTTAGAAACCGAAGGTAAACTGCACCTGCTTTGTGTCATTGAGAGACTGGTTTGGCAAGGCCTCCTTCTTTTGTGTAAATTAATCGTGTTCTTACGTAGACGCATTTTAATTAGAAGTGAACTCAAGACGCGATTCGAACGTATGCCTCTGTGATAGTGTCTCGGAAGAAACACGATTCCAACGTTATTACTGCATGTTAGTTTTTTGTCACGTTTAAGGTTATTACAGTGAAGCGAACAAGCGAGGCGTGGCGTAGGCTGCAAAAATTGATTTTGACCACTTTCCCTTTGGATCATATAGTGCTGTCTTGGGTCACGGGGTGTTAGCTAGATCTAAATTTCCCTACGTATTTTGAGTAATGTAGATTACAAATGTATAGTTCATTACACGCACACACACTGAATATACATATAAAGAGCCGGGCCAATCCATTTATGCCGCCCGAGTAAAGTTCTAAAAACGGCGCCTTTACAAATATTTGGACAGACTCTTAAGTAATAAATGTATCTCTGTTAGGAAAAGTTAACTTAAAAGAATAAGAGATTTTGAAATAAAAAATATATATTTAATTTAAAAGAACATAAATATTTAAAAATGACAGAACTTTAAAAATGAAGAAAAGATAAATAAATCTGAATATAATTTGTTATGTAATGCAAATAATTTCTGAATCATCCTTCGAGCCTTTATGGTAGCAAATTGTTCGACTGCATCGCTATAATTTATAGTAGAATTCTTAGAGTTACAATAACGCTTGGAAATAGGCATCTAAAATTTAATTATCATAATCTCAAATTCAGGAGTTTATAAAAAAAATTAGTCTGCATATTCGCTTATATTTGTATATTTTTATGAATTTCTTCATTTATTAGATTAAATTAGTACTATTTTTTCGTTATTCGTTAAAAATTTCGTATTTTTACTCCGTCTCATTTTGGCACCTATTTCAATTCGGTACCTGAAGCGATCGCCTCGCCGCCTCATCTATGGGACCGGGTCTGTACAATATATATATATATATATATATATATATATATATATATATAAAACAGTCCCGTAACTGACTGACTGACTCACTGACTCACTGATATATGTACAACGTACAGACCAAACCGCTGGACCTAAAGGGCTGAAATTTTGCATGGCGATTCTTCGTATGGTGTAGGGGTGCACTAAGAAAGATTTTTGAAAAATTCTTCTTAGATTTTTTTAAATTAAATTTTTTAAGCTGTTTTTGTAATAATTTGAGGTTTATAAAATTTATATCACGAGAAAGATCATAAAAATTCCTTTAAAATGAAATCTTTTTCGAACATTTACCTCGATTTTCTGATTTTTGCTGAATTTTTAAAGATTAATTTTTAGAATTTAATTTATTAAATGCTAATCACGTGATTTTTTTCTGGCATTTTAAATAAATTTATCGTCACGTGCATAATAACTAAATAGACAAAAAATATTTTTCTTCTTCCTAATGCAGCAGACGATTGGATATTATCCAAAAAAATAAATATCACTTACGATTTTTTTATAAATATATATATATTTTACATCAATTGTATACATTGATCGTCGCATTTATTATAAATTATATATATTTATTTTTTTTGGCAAACTAAATCGTCAATGTATGCAATTAATGCAAAAAAAATAAATATATATAATTTAGAATAAATACGACGATCAATATATACAATTGATGTAATATATATATATATATATATATATATATATACATATATATATATACAGTCGAACCTCCATATATCGAACTTCCCTATATCAAAATTTTCTATATATCGAACTCTTAGCAAATCTCCATGTTCATTACATAGAAAAACTGTTTCTATATATCGAAAAAATCTCTATATATCGAAATTTTTTTCACGACATATAGGGAGATTTTATTCCACTTTAGAATAAAATCTCCCAAATTTTGGCGTTTGAAACAATACTTCGTGGACTTCAATTCGTGGAAAATGTCTCTGATGAATTTTTTAATGGACTGAATAAATGCGATCATTTCTTTGATGAACTTTCTGCAAAACTGGCTGTTCAGCAAGATATTCGTAGTTTTTTTTTTTTTTTAAGAATGTAACTGTGATCACTGTAACCACTGTCTGGATTATTGTTTTTTTAAAAGTATATAGTACTCAATAAATCTTTCACATTAATTCATTTTTTAGTTATTAACTTTCATTTAATGCGATTCGCATATAAATTGGAAATGGAGTTTCGTATACGAAAATTAGCTTTAATTTTAATGTTTTAGGAGAATTATGATAAAACTAAGATCAATTCTATATATCGAAATTTCTATATATCGAATTTTTTTCCGGCATTTTGCTACTTCGATATATGGAGGTTCGACTGTATATATATATATATACATATATATATATATATATATATATATATATATATATATATATATATATATATATATATATATATATATATATATATATAGATATATTTATATATTTATATATATATATATATATATATATATATATATATATATATATATATATATATATATTTATAAAGAAATCGTAAGTGATATTTATTTTTTTGGATAATATCCAATCGTCTGCTGCATTAGGAAGAAAAAAAATATTTTTTTGTCTATTTAGTTGTTATGCACGAGACGATAAATTTATTTAAAGTACCAGAAAAAGAAATCATGCGATCGGCATTTAATATATTAAATTCTAAAAATTAGTCTTTAAAAATTCACTAAAAATCAGAAAATCAAGGTAAAGGTTAAAAAAAGATTTCATTTTAAAGGAATTTTTATGATCTTTCTCGTGATGTAAATTTTATAAACCTCAAATTATTATTTTAAATGAAAACTTAAAAAAAGTAATAAAAACAGCTTAAAAAATTTAATTTAAAAAAATCTAAGTAGAATTTTTCAAAAATATTTCTTATTGCTTTCTTCTTATGGTGTAGGCCTACACCATAAGAAGTGGCGATTCTTCTTATGGTGTAGGCGCCTACACCATAAGAAGAATCGCCATGCAACATTTCATTCATTTAGGTCCAGCGGTTTGGTCTGTGCGTTGTATGTCAGTCAGTCAGTTACGGAACTGTTTTATATATATAGATTATTACATCGTTGAAAAAAAAATAATATTCTTATTTTCTTGTATCTCAAATATATATATATATATATATATATATATATATATATATATATATATATATATATATATATATATATATCAGTAAAACCTCGTTTATTCGGCCCTCGTTGATTCAGATCTCCTGATAATCCGGATCACATTTGTACACATTATTTTTATTTAATGTTCACATTAGATAATAATTTTTAACTTTGATAGCAAGAACGTAACTACAAGTATGCCAAATAATATTTTTTAAATTTGATTCAATGTACAGTTCTGAAATAGATGGTACAATAAATAATGGTAATAAAATGCTTTTTGTTGATTTTAAGAAAGCTTTACAAGACTTACCAATTCTTTGAAATGATGAAGAAAAGATGTGAAAAGTTATTTTTATATTTTTTCCTGTCTTGGAAATAATACTAAGCAATTTTTTTACAAAACATAGTTTTTTATCGTAATAAACGCTAAGCCTGCTTAGTTAAGAATTTTGTTTTGCTTATTACCTATATTACCCGGATTATCCGGATTTTCGATTGTCCGGATTGCCTATGGTCCCAGTTAGTCGGGATAAACGAGATATTACTGTGCGTACACACACACACACACACACACACACACACACACATATATATATATATGTAACATACCGACCCCGTGGGAATGATGACCGGAGCCGGCATGTCACACCGGGCATAAACGTAGTCGTAGTCAATAACACAATTCTCTTTTCACGTCTGCAAATACTTTTTATTTATCCATTTTTTAACATCGATGACGGCGGTTTACTAGGTAACAGAAATCCGCAAAGTGCAAAATAAAAAAAAATCACTTTTTTAAAAATAGAAATCTCACAATAACATTAAAACCAAAATGAAAATGTTAATATCAACTAATATAATTAAAACACAATAACCGAGATTATCAAAACATGTACGCGAGAAAAATAGCAAATTGGATCCTAGTATCCTCTTTATCGAAATACAAACATAATATCAAATTTTTATTAATTACACTAAAAACACACACTTATAATAAATTTATCAAATATATAAGTCTAAAAAATTTCTTTTAAATTCAAATCTCTTAAAATCTAAATCAAACATATACTTCATAACTCAAGAAAACTTATAATATAAATAACTGTTCATCCTTAATACACCCTTAAAATTGATTTAATTGTTTCATCGCAAAATAATCTTAATTAATCCAGAATTTCATGAAAAAAAGTCTCCAATCTCATTATTGCAGCCAAAACCAAAACAAAACATTCATATTACCGAATTCAGTGCAACAGTTAAACGAATTTGCCGAGAACATGAATTAGTTAATTTCTCTGTTCACAAACTAAAATGAAAATGTGCCAGTTTATTATTAAATGCCCAATACCAAGTTGGTACTGAAGTTTTCAAATTCTCCAGTAAAACTGGGTGGGTAAAACTCTTTGAATTTTTATGGGTTTAGTTACAACAGTATTCATTATTTCAAAATTTAATTAATTAACTCAAATTCTTATATTTCTAAAACCCATAATTTTAAATTTCATTAAACCTGACACATCCGTTTAGGATATAATCATCTATAAGCATTAAACATTTTCACATTAAACATTTTCAAGAAATTGCGTAAGACTTTATACTCTTATAATATGAAAAACACACATATACACTTAACATATACACTTAAAATTCTATCAAAATGCAAATCAAAATAAAACACTTTATAAAATCAAAAACCACATTACATATTATAAGTTACCGATTTTCTTCACTTTCGTTTTAGTTTTTTTTATCATATTTACTTAATCAAATCAATAACTTGAAAATATTTCACTAAAACACCTTTATAATAAGTCGTATCAATAGTAATATTAAAAAACATTATACCTTCAAAAATTAATTCATAATTATTGCTTACCTTTTGAAGTGGTACTCACAATTATTTATTTATTTTTGTTATTATTATAATTATTATCACCATTATTATTATTTAATTATTTTCAAATTACTTATATGTTATATTATTTATTTATTTATTTATTTTTTTTTTTTGGGGGGGGGGGAAATCCACTACCAAAACGTAAGTGGATGATGGATTTTGTCCCTAGTCAGTTCTGGATTATCTGAAGAAGTATCTCTCTGCCGAGCTGGTTCCAATATAGATGGGATGTTCGTATCCATATTGTTTTGTGTTTTAACACTTACTTCCAAAGATTCCGCAACGTTCTTGCCTATCATACTCACAGTTTCCAGTATTATGGTTTTCAAAAACATAGTTATACACGTTAGTTGAATCGAACCGAGAAAATAAGTGTCTGTCGGCCAGTTCGCAGTCAGCTAATTATTTCTTTCCTCCACATAAAGCACATTTTGTCTTGCTAAGTTCTCCGGGAAATTATATGAGGTGGTGAAAGGCAAAGTGGTGTAAGTCACATTTTCAACTTTTTTTATTTGAGGGTAAAAATGTATTCTCCATGTTCAGTTTATAGTGGAATTACAAACAATTATCATTTGCAATATTATAATAATTATTATGAAACATAATTTGTTCAATTTATAGTGGAATTTTTTGTAGTTTTTGTAGTAAAACGCTTTGGACTTACACCACTTTGCCGTTCACCGCCTCATATCCAGGTATGAGATTTGGCATCACACGGCATCCCAGAAAACTGAAGATACGAAGGGCATTCAGCACAAAAATTTATCTCGACGCAAATCATCACAGCGGTCAGAGTCTTTTTCGAGAGCATTCGGAATATTCTTCATACCTAGACATGAAGACTAGCGTCATATTCTCACCCGTAATAGTCCGGATTAATGAAACACACACTGACCTTGGCCTTTATTTTCCAATCACACTGGCGTGAAGTCGAGAGCTGGTGAAAAATGCGAAAATTACGTCTCTTGAAATCCATGGTGATATTTCCCGCGAACAGTTCATAGAATCCTTGCCGCCTCATTGTATACATATTCATTATTTGTATTCAATATCTCAAAACATATCTCTCATTATAATATTCTCTTTTCTATTTATTTATTCTTCATTATTTTTATTTCGAGAATTCTCTGGGGCGGATAAACCCTTTATGACATACAGGGGTTTATGAGCCAACTGTGGTCTTTAAGCATACTAAATCTTTTTCTAAGGACGTTCCGTTTATATAAAAACTGCAATTACTCTTTGAATTTCGACCTTAACCTCCGGAAAACTCATTTACTTAAATTCTCATCTAAGTTTCGTAAAAATATACTCACGAGGGCTCAAAATCAAATGTAATATGTCAATAATGCACAAAATACCTAAATTATAAAAATTTTCATTATGTCTGAAATAATTACAAAGTTATTCATGCGTATAGTTTCGAAATTAAAATCAAAAGAATCACATTATAAGCGAAAATTTAGAAAACTTAACCTGAAAACCACAAAAACTCTAGGTTAAATGAATCAAAACAACTTTAGCTTCTTCGTGATCCATGTTTACTAAACTAATGCTGATCAAGTAATTTATGCTCGGAGTTCAAAATGTCTTCAATTGTTTTCAATAGTAAATAATAATATGGGAATTTCTTTTTAGTGTTACTTATAAAAAATGAAATTGAATAGCATGATTTGAAAATTTTAAGATTAGTGCATTTCTTGTGTTTTTAAATGATTATTTGTATTTCTTCTTAAATTAATATTGTAATAATACTGTAAAATGGAGTGGAAAAATATAAAAACGGAAAATCAGGGGGAACATTCAATTAATAAAAATAAGGAAGAGACAGAATGCAAGGATCAATTTCAACTTGATAATTTAGAGAAAGAATTCAGGGATATTATTTCTTTTGATCCGCAGGGGGGGGGGGAGTATGAAATTAGAAAAATGGCTTGCCTATTTTGAATAGAAATGTTCTCAAACGAATTTTTCAGATGAATGTAAAATAAGATGTATTTCGAGATTTTTAAAGGGGAAGCACTTACTGCTTTTGTAAACTCAAGTTTACATATTCAAGAGTGGACTGAACTAAAAAGTATCTTACAAGAATTATTTTTTGTGGCGGATAGCGTAGATTTTTCAGAATTCTCTACTTTGAGATATAAAATGGGAGAAGAGTTGACAAAATATTTTCACAAAAAGATTGACGTGGAAAAAAAGTTAGGATTATCAAAAAACTTAATAATAGAAGGTTTGCCACAGGGACTAAATGCTCAGATGAGGTTGTGGCGTCACGGTAAATGGTTAAGGCGATTCTCCGAGGCGTTGCTAAAAATTACTACTATGGGATCCATAACAAAGAAAGACAGAGTCCTAAATAAAATGCGAGGCCAATTTTTTAAAACAAAAACTTAACAAGGAAATTTATTTACAAAAAAAATTAACATTTAACCAGTGCAACATATTCAATTAAAACTCGTGTAGATTTACAACGTACGCTCCAGGACCCGGCCCGGCCCAAAACACCGGAGCCTAAAAAACACACGTCCACACAGGGCGCATTCTAACCAGCGTCTCTCTATTCTCCAACTCTCTCTGCCTATCTCTTGTGGCATTTTCGTTTTCGGCGACCCTCTCAATTCCACGAAAATGCGTCTGTTTTTCAGAGAGGGGGCCGGCAACCCAGATGGTGACATTTTCTTCGTAATGCCGAAACTTTATCGCCTGCCGATGTCACTCGCATGAAGCTATCGCTAAGAGAAGACAGCTTTATGACGTGATGGCCAACGTCTCTGTTTTTTCCAAACAGTTACCCCCACCACTTGTTAGGGAAACCGCCCGATAAACACACAGCTGTGTATCTCGCACTCTGTGAGGTGTTGGGAAAAATAACCCCATACATCCAGTACGCTACAAGGTTAACAATGGCTGAAAATCCTCCTTAAACAACAACAGAATGGTTGGTGTTGGCTACTAAGCTAATTAAAATAAATAATGAGGGAGATAGACCAAATCAGACTAATCGAGATAACCTTTTAACTCCCAGATTTGAGAACAACCACCAATTTAGACAAAACTACTATCCCCAGCCTCAATTTAGGCCGAATATTAATCAACAAACTCAGTTTAGACCTAATTATGGTCAACAGCAACAATTCAGACATTGGCAACCCAGAGGGGACAGAATTAAAAAATTAGATCTTTTATGCATAGAACTAATAACCAGACCACCCATCACCAAGAATATTCAAATTTACCAACTAGACCATGTCGAAAATGTTTAAATTTTGGCATTACATATGCATTTCATTGGGAACAGACATGTACATTAGCAGAGGGGTTAAACAGAATACCAACATCAGACCAGAATCGAAGGCGTGAGGACACTGAATTTGAGGAAGATCAATTGTCACCATGACAATTAATAACAGCAAGGGGAATCATTGGCAAAAATAAAAATAAAAATTCTCGAAATGTAAGACTTAGTACAAATAAAAGGCAGAAGGACTTAAATTGTGTGGTGGATACTGCCTCTACAATTACTTTAATTAAAAAAAATCAGTAATTGAAAATAATTTGAGATGTTATACTAGTACTCCAATTAAGGTCAGACAAGCTGAGGGAGAAATTTTAATTACAACTAAATGTAGTTTTGAATTGAAAATAGGAAATTTAAATAAAAATATTTCTGTGTATGTTATTGATAACAACTTACCTTATCTTATTTTGGGACTCCCAGAGTGCAAATTATTTAAGTTAACCTTTGATTGTACAAAACCATGTGTATTTCAAAATAACATTAATTTGGAATTGGTTAAAAATAGTGATCATAATACCAAGATCTCCTTACACTTAAAAAATGAATATAGCGATACTGATGATATTTATGTGTGTGATGATAATGATGTTTTTAATATTGATTGTGATGTATTTGAAAAATGTGGTGAATATTCTGATGATACTAAAACCAAGAGTGTACAGAATTGTAGTAATGTTGATATTAATAATCAGATAGAAAATTTAAATGTTGATAGGGATTTAAAAGAACTGTTACGAAACAATATTAGATTGTTTTCAGTAAATAAATATGATATTGGAAAAATAAGAATGGAACCACAAAGAATCATCCTAAATTCTGATTTACCAGTTAGTCTAAGAGCTTTCGTCATTTTCCACCGCCCCGAGAAGATATGTCAGTGTTCGTCTAAATAAATAATTGTTTTAACGTGAGGATCGTTGTCTGGCTCCCGAACTTTGGATGCTGTAATTCTTTAAATCTTCCTTGTGACATGGTGGGTCCACGATTTCATCGGTCTTCTTGGGTTTTGGGCCTACCATGTTACACACACACACACCCACACAATCATATATATATATATATATATATATAGCGAAAGAAAGAGAGAGAGAGTGATATCCGTTTTTTAGCAATAGAGTGTTTGTAGCGGGAAAGCAAACAAGCAGTAGTGAACTGAATGCGTGCAGAGTGACAATATTCGACCGATTTTGGCGCCCAGTTTTGACTCAAATGAAAAGTATTCGTTGATATCCATAGAACCTTATAGAATTTTTTACCCTAAAAGCACTGAAACTAAAATATAAACTGTTTTCTACCAAACGTATAAATAAAAGGGACCCAACATAGTTCAGATCAGATTTTATGTGGTTTTTAGAAATTTATTTTTCAGTTATTGATTTGTGCTGTTAGTTCATTAAAGAAATCTGTAAATGAAAACCGTTTTTAACATTAAACCTCGGGAAACTGACAATTGACCACATTACTATATTATAAAGCTAAGGCAAACAAAATACAATTGATCCCCTTTAAGGCAGTTATTTATATTTTCGCACAGTACAAGAAAATCATCGAAGATGGTATGAAATGATATCCAATTCCCAGTTTTGTACCATGACAGGATATAATCCGTCATACAACTGCAGGCTGCCCTACAGGTGTTTAACTAAGGACCTTGAGATGTAGCTTAACAGATATTGATTTTTTACTAGTCGTCTTATTTCTTTCTCATTGTTCATCATCTTAACATGCCAACATGCCTTTAATAATTCTCAGAAAGTTGGATCGTAGACATATATTTTACCGACACCTGTTTTTGACTCTACTTTCACGCAAGAATACGCCAGAGCAAAAAAATTATGAAATGAGCTAAAGGGTAGATTTACCTGCAGGTCTATTTGAACCTCCCTTAGATCAGCTTATTTCGTTCTGTCTATACGATACGATCTTTCCAGAGAGAACGAAATATTTTGATCAACATTAGTATTATTGACTGAGAACATTTAATCACTAACTTGCAACTGTTTTAAATCATTTTGAGTATAAACCATTTTTTCTCTCTTTTTCTAAATGGAATCTAGGCAGATTGAAATAAAAGAGCAAAGGTTTTTCAAGTACATATTATCAACTATATTTCAAAATAACGGTAGCTCATATTATTAGTTTTAAAATTCTTTACGTATTACTTTTATATGTAACATTTCTGTGTCTTCCTTACATTACTAACAATATTGACTTAGCCCTACCTTATTCCTTCCTTAGTAATGAGCATTTCAAACTTGAAAATCTTACGTGCGTCTCTCTCTCTCTCTCTCTCTCTCTCTCTCTCTCTCTCTCTCTCTATCTCTATATATATATATATATATATATATATATATATATATATATATATATATATATATATATATATATATATATATACATACACACATTTACACACACACTGAAGAGCCAAAAAAATGGTACAGGTGTGCGTATGCAAATAAGGGAGATATGTAACCAATCAGCATAACGCGATGCGGTCGGCAGCACCTATAAGACAACAGGTGTCTGGCAAAGCTATTAGATCGGTTCCTGTTGCTACAATGGCAGGTTACCACGATTTATGTCACTTTGAACGTGGTGTTGTAGTCGGCGCATGAGAGGTGGGACATAGCATCTCCGAGGTAGCGATGCAATTTGGATTTTCGCGTATGACCATTTCTTGAGTGTACCGTGAATATCAGGTACCCGGTAAGGCATCAAATCTCCAACAGCGGTGTGGAAGGAAAAAGACCTTGAAAGAACTGAACCGTCGACGACTCACGAGAATCCTTAAACAAGATAGAGTGCAACATTTACTCAAATTGCTGCGGATTTCAATGCTGGGCATCAACAGGTGTCGGCGTGTGAACTATTCAACGGACCGTCATTGATATGGGATCTCGGAGTTTCAGGCCCATTCGCGTACCGTTGTTGACTGCACGGCACACAGCTTTACGACTTACCTGGGCCCTCCAACACCTCCATTGGACTGTTGATGACTGGAAACACGTCGCCTGGTTTGACGAGTCTAGTTTCCAGTTGTATAGGGCGGATGGACGTGTACGGGTATAGAGACAACCTCATGAATCCATGGACCGTACATGTCAACCGGGGACTGTTCAATCTGGTGGAGCCTCTGTGATGGTATGGGGCGTGTGCAGTTGGCGTGATATGGGACCCCTGATACATCTAGAGATGACTCTGACTGGTGACGGGTACATAAGCATCCTGTCCGATCATCTACTCCCATTCATGTTCATTGTGCATTCCGACGGACTTGGACAATTCCAGCAGAACAATCGAGTTGCTCTAGGATCACTCTTCTGACTTTAGATACTTCCATTGTCCACCTAAATCCTCAGACATTAACATTATTGAGCATATGTGGGATGTCTTGCTACGTGCTGTTCAGAAGAGTCCCCCCCTCGCAATTCTATGGATTTGTGGACTGACCTGCAGGATTCATGAAGGGAATTGCCTCCAGGATACCTTCAGACATTAGACGAGTGCATGCCACGTCGTTTTCCGGCACTTCTGCGTGCTCGTGGGGGCCCTACACGATATCAAGCAGGTGCACCAATTTTTTTGCTCTTCAGTATATATATATATATATATATATATATATATATATATATATATATATGTAATATAAAAATAATTTTTATATTAATTATCTGACTTGTCTATATTCCTATAAAACATAATTTATTCAATTTCTAATGATGATATAATAGCTCTTAAAGTTTGCAGTAGTTAATCCCTTCGTTCCCCTATAGACAGAGAAATATCCTGATAGACTTAGAACAGCCTCTGTCTAGGGAGACTGAACCGATAAGAATCATCGGACACGCCCTAGCCCATGACGTAGCATAGCGTCATAGGGATTATTGCTTACACCAAGTCTTCTGTATGTTCCCGATATAAAATGTGAACACGGCAAAAAGCCGCTCTCTTCATGATAATGATTGTACATATAATATGTCACACGGTCTAGCTCCCTTCCTATGGGGAACTACGTAATAAACGACAAATAAATATATTTTAATTCAATCGCCTGTTTACTGCGTCACAAGAATTCCTTTACAGGTGTTCCAGTATCTGCTGTTCAAACTGTGTCTATTGCTATGACATTTCAAGCCGGTAGGACTGTAAAGGGGCTAGACCGACCCAAAAATGATTAAATTTTGTGGGACGCAGCCCTGGCGAGGGCTGAAAGTTATTGAAGACTCCTCCGCCGTTCTTGGAGGAATGTATATTTTCTACCAGCCAACTTCCCTCCTATACTTAGACGGATATTGGACTAGATGAAAGACAATATAAACAGCGCTTTAGAAGCTGTTAGTTCCCATACTGTATTTCTACGGCCACTGCGACATCAAGTAATGCGGTTTACAAGAACGATCGAACTGGATCCCAAAGCCTGGAGACTTTCCTATTTGAGTGCTACCTGTGGATTAATCGAAGAACAGTGTGAGTCCAATGCTTCCAGGATTAAAATACACGAAAGAGGACAATCTAAGCCGATTTTTTTTCGTTTCGTGAAAGATGACGATTCCAGTGAATACTGAACCAAAAACTGTAACTAAGGAATACCCTTTTTATATATTTTTTTTTTCGTTCAAGGAAGTGGTGAATCATTCCGTGAGTAATTTTTCTTTCTCTATTATGTCATAAATAAGTGTGGATAGGAAAAAATTTTTTTTTGAATTGAATAATGAATAATTTTAACAAATGGTTTATATCTTAATATGCTGTAGTTTTATAATGGTTTATAACTGAATCTGCTTTATGTGTAAATATTTTGGAATTTGTATATTAATATTGTAACCATGTTACTTAAGGATATTGACGTAATTTGTAAAGCTTTGAAGAAGCAAAAAGCTTCAACGGTCAAGTTATTAGATAAACTTATATTTCAAAATGGAAACACGAGATTAGATCGTAATAGAGTTTTAAATTTTTGTGGCTTTAAATATGAAGTTGGAGATAAAGAGTTTTTAGCTAAAGTGAATGAAATTTCAGAACAGTTTAAGTTAGCGGAATTGATTAAGATTTGCGATATTTTAAATATTTCGGGAGAAGGTGAAAAAGAGGAAATTACTAAACATATTATTTCGTGCTTATCTAATTTCGAATTTCTTAAAAATTCGATAATTGCAGAGGACATTTCGGAAGACGAAATTAGTCTCGAAACAGAACATGCTGAATTTCAGTCCGGATCCACAAATAAAGTCAATAATGAAAATAGTACTCAAACCGAAACAGGTGGGGTACAACTTACAGATACTACCGCAAATACTACTCAAACCGAAAACCTTATAAGTAATAACGAAAATGATACCCAAACCGAAACGTTTGGAGTCAAAATGAAAAATAATACAAGTAGAGAACATGAAATCAAAAGCAGTAATGACGAGGAAAACAGTTATTCTAAAATCGAAAATGTCGATAAAAATTCAAAATTGTCAAACATGGGAGAAACAAAAATTATGGTAAACTTCTCTGACATTGAGGCAGTGATTCCTCTCTTTAAGGGAGAAAAAATGAAAATATAGTACAATGGCTTGAAACTTTTGAAAATCATGCTGCATTATTCTCCTTATCTGAGTTTCATAAATTTTTATTCGCAAAACGTTGTCTTAGGGGAAACGCACTTCTGTTCATTCGTAGTGAAACTTCAGTCAATTCTTTTGACAAACTAAAGAAATTATTAATTGAAGAGTTTAAAGTAACATATAATTCGGCGGAAATACATGACATCCTACAAAAACGTAAAATAAAATATAATGAGTCAATGCAAGAATATTTTTTAACCATGAAACAAATTGCTAATCAAAGTAATATAGACGAAGGTGCTTTAATCACTTACGTCATTAACGGGATTAATGACACTACACAGAACAAAGCCATTTTATATGGATGTGAGAATTTAGTTGAGTTTAAAAATAAATTGAAAATTTACGAACAAATTCGTAAAGACATGGACAAAGTAAAAGTACCGTTCCATCGGGTACCCTATACGAATGGAAAGACAGAAAAACTTAAACCGGAAATCCGCTGTTTTATTTGACAACAGCTAGGACACAAATCTTTCCAATGTAGTAAGGACAAGAAAATTACACCACTAATGTATAATAATTCAAAACCAGCAAAGGCTCAAACGACGCATGCGGTGCAAGGGTTGCCCCCCAACCCCTGTAAGTTTTGCGCAAACATAGGGATCATGAATTCTTATCATTGGGGATTCTCTTGCATCAATAGACCATCTACGTCTGAAATTGCAGCTCCTAAGCCACAACACGAAAAGTGACAATTAATAGTATCCGGATACACAAAAAACAAAACGTACGTACATAATAAAAGAAAAACAAACAATGAAAATAACTCGAGTTCAAATAATAAGATATGGTTAAATATTGATACTGGATCTTCGCTTAATATAATTCCAAGTAAAATGTTGAAAAATTAAATGTTCCCATTAGAGAAAATAAAGTGATAAACGTGAAACAAACAAAAGGGCTAATACAGCTTAACAAAACATGCAATCTCTACCTTAAAATTGGTAATATTGTTAAATCGGCAGAGTTTTTCATACTTGACACCGATTTACCATATGCCCTCTTGGGTTTAAAGAGTTGTGTTGATTTTCGTTTGGTAATTAATTGTGCGAACCAAATTGTTGAGCAGGATGGGAGAAAACTGATCACTTTCTCTAGTTCTGAATGCAGCGATTTGTCTTTGCATATCATGCCCGAAAATCATGTTGAGCTAAATGTTAATAACGTTCAAGAGAAAAAGGAAGTAAAGACAAAGTCTAAAAATAAAAACGTTTTAACATTTTCGAAGATGGATTCTGGTAATGGGTGCACACATTATCAGAGTACAGTCGAGGAAAAAACGAAAATGAGTGAAAATGTAGGAAGTTCCGAAATAAAAGAACTTTTAGAGGAATATAAAGACATATTTGCGAAAAATAAATATGACGTGGGATCAGTAAGAATAGAACCCCAAAGAGTGATATTGACTTCCGATTTGCCAGTTTCGTTACGCGCATATAAAACTTCACCAAAACAACAAGAAGAAATTGATACTCAAATTGAAGAGTTATTAAAAGCCAATATCATAAAAGAAAGTTCGTCTCCATTTTCGGCACCAGTAACACTTGTTTATAAAAAAGATGAAAACAAAAAGAATAGGTTATGTATTTATTTCAGGAAATTAAATCAGGTGACGAAGTCGGATGCCGAACCATTACCTCTGGTCGAGACATTGATTGATAAACTAGCTCAAAGTACATATTTTTCAAAATTGGACATGGCCTCAGGTTACTGACATATCCCTATTCACCCAGACGACACAGAAAAACTCGCTTTTGCAACCCATAATGGATTATATGAATGGTTACGTTTACCTTTTGGTTGGCGCAATGCACCCAGCATTTTTCAGAGAACAATTCGTAGAATTTTAACTAAATATAAAATTACATTTGCTGCAAATTATTTTGATGATATTTTAATTTTTTCAGATAGCTATGCTAATCATATTGAACACATTCAACAAATTTTTGATATCTGCAGACAAGAAAACTTAAAACTAAAATTTTCTAAATGTTCCTTTTTACAAAAACAAATTCAATTTTTAGGATATGAAATTACCAATGGGATTGTCACTCCGGATAACACCAACATTGAGGTTATTAAAAAGCTAAAACCACCCAATAATGTAAAATCTTTACAAAGATTTCTCGGTTCAATTAATGTGTATCATAAATTTATTGACAAATATGCCACTATTAGACAGCCACTAAATAACTTGTTAAAAAAATACACCTTGGCAATGGACTGAGAAATGCCAAGAAGCGTTTGAAATGTTAAAAAGAACTTTAATTTGTAAACCTGTGTTGAAAATTTTTAATCCAAAAGCTGAATGTCATATTTATGTTGATGCCAGTCACAGTGGTGTAGGAGCGGTTTTAAAACAAACAGATGCTTCTGGTGTCCTATACCCTGTCGCGTTTCACTCCCGCTCATTAAATGATTATGAAAAAAATTATTGTATTACTGAGCTGGAGTGTCTCGCTATAGTGGATTCTTTAAATAAGTTTCATCATTATCTTTTCGGACAAAAATTTACCATACATACGGACCATGTGGCTTTAGTTTGGCTCAAAAATGTTAAAAACTTAAAAGAAAGATTGTTCCGCTGGTCTTTGCAGTTAAGTATGTATGAATATGATATTAAATATACAAAGGGCACCACAAACATCGAAGCAGACATGCTCTCTCGTGCTGTACCAGATAACAATGTACATAATGATGTTATTGTAAGCAATGTTGAAACTCAGGTATCACATCTCTTGCAGTTGAGTGAAATTACCGAGGCACAAAAAAATGACAATTTAACTGGAAAGTTTGTCGAAATTAACAATGTTTTATGCCTTTGTTAAAAAGGGTTTACAAAGATTGTAGTACCTTTTTCTTTAAGACTGAAATTACTCAAAATTGCTCATGAAAAATTTGGCCATCCTGGTATTCAAAAAACAATTAATTTGCTCACCCCTGTTTATTATTGGCAAAATATAACTTCTGATATTAATAATTTTATTAAACATTGTCATACATGTCAAGTAAATAAAAAACCTCGACAAAAAAGATTTGGACTTTTGCAATCAATGCCTCCGGTTGACAAGTCATTTGACTTGATTGCAATTGATAGTGTGGGTGGCCTTAACCATTCCAATTCAACTAAAAAATACCTGACGTTAATTATTGACCATCACACTCGATTTATATGGGCTTTTGCTTCAAAATCAATTACAACAGAAACTTACACTAACTTCCTAAACCAAATTTTTCAAATTCAAGTGCCAAAGAGTATCTTAAGTGATAGAAATCCAGCTTTCACATCTTCTCATTTAAAAAAATTTCTTAAGCATTATAACGTTAAACAACTATTGACTACAGCACACAGACCAGAAACTAATGGTAAAGTGGAGAGATTAGGCCAAACAATAATCACACGTTTAAAATGTAAAATTAATGAATCATCTACAAAAGTTCCATGGCCTAAATTACTAAAGGAAGTAACTCACGAATACAACTTGACCCCCCATTCCGTTACTAAATTTCCACCAGCCTATTTAATGTATGGCACAATTCCATATACAAATCCGTTAAAGGAAAGTACACTGCTGGCCACTGTAAATGCAACACCCTGAAGTAAACATGCAAATAACATGAAATTTACAACATGCATTAGCGGAGGTGAGATATGCAAATGATTAGAATTTCAGCGCAGACGCACATCACGCGCGCCTGTGGCGCCACTTCAAAGCGCTATTTAAGGCTTGGAGATTTCGACGATTTCAAGTTCGGCAATTGTGTTTTTCTTGTGGTTTTTTCAAAAAAACGATCAACTATGCGTCGTCGAAAACAGCGATGTTCTTTTGATCAAGTATCCGAGTTCGACAGAGGAAGGATAGTGGCCTACCGAGATTGTGGATTATCTTTCAGGGAAATCGGTAGTCGTGTTGGACGAAACCAAACAACTGTAATGCGGATATGTGATCGTTGGATGCAGGAGGGTACGACAGACCGGCGTGTTCGATCGCATCCACTTCAGCGCACCACTTCACGTGATGACAGGCAAATTGTGCGCATGGCAGTGGCGGATCGCTCAGTCACATCACGAACCATAGCACAGCACATGCAGTCTGTAACGCATCATCCAGTGTCTGCGCGTACCATTCGACGCCGTTTATAGCAGAGTGGTCTGTCCGCAAGACGTCCATTGCTTTGTCTACCCTTGACGCAGAACCACAGACGTCTCCGCCGCCAATGGTGCGATGACAGAAGGATGTGGACGGCAGAATGGAATGAAATTGTCTTTACCGACGAGTCACGCTTCTGTCTGCAACACCACGATGGTCGCATTCGTGTCTGGAGACACCGTGAAGAGAGGATGCTGAACAGCTGCGTTATGCACCGCCACACTGGTCCTGCACCGGGTATTATGGTATGGGGCGTTATTGGATATCACTCTCGCACACCTCTAGTACGCATTGCCGGTACTTTAAACAGCCAGCGCTACATCTCCGAGGTGTTGGAGCCAGTTGTCCTTCCTTAACTTCAGGGCTTGCCCACAGCCATATTTCGACAGGATAATTCGCGACCACACGTGGCACGCATTGTCCAACGGTTCTTCGTCAATCGCCAGATTGAATTGCTTCCCTGGCCGCCTCGCTCTCCGGATCTTTCGCCGATAGAAAACATGTGGTCCATGGTTGCTCTACGATTGACCCAGATTCCATCCCCAGCTGCCACAGCAGATCAACTTTGGCAACGTGTGGAAGCTGCTTGGTCTGCTGTACCCCAAGAACTCAACCAAAGTCTCTATGAATCAATGCCGAGGCGTGTGGCAGCGGTGATCTCCAACAATGGCGGCTACTCTGGCTACTGATTTTGGCAGGAACCACACTTCATAGAAGTCTATAAATTTAATCATTTGATACTTGGTTAACATGTTATCTACAAAATAAATTTTGTTGTGATATCTCTTGTCTTTCTTGGTGTTGCAATTTGGGTGGCCAGCAGTGTATTTATCCTCCTGTTGAAGAGGCGAGAAAAATAGCAGTTCTGAGAACAAAACATTACCATGAAAGGAATAAAATACATTATGATGCTAGATTTGTGGATATACAATTTACACCTAATGAGTCAGTCATTTATGAAGAATTTAAATACCCTAATACTAGGAAACTGTCTCCAATTTTCAGTGGTCCTTATAAAATCCTTAACAAAATTTCTGACGTTAATTATGAAATTAATAAGAAAAATACCCACTCTCAAGAATCTTCAGAAGTTGTGCATGTTTCGAAGTTACGAAAATACCATGTACCAGAAAAATTAAAACTGAGTCATGAATAATGTAAATAAAGTATGTAAGTTTGTATATTATTATAGGGTTGTATTTTTTTTACGTATTGTTGTAGTGCAATTTTTTTCAGTATTATGATAGTTCATTTGTATTCATTTTTATTTGGCTCAGCAGTGAAAGGACAATAATTTCTCTGCAAAAGACTGTATAAGCCAAAAAACAAAACAACCATGGTTGTCACCACTTGTCACCACATGATTTTCTTCAAGACGTCTTATATGTTTATGTTGTATTGTGCTTGAGCATTCAGAGTTCTGAATGTTAGTTTTGTACACAGAAGAGTTGGTGGATAGGTTCAGTTTTAAAATTGTCAGAATAGGTAAATTAATTTTTTTCTTTTTGTTTGGCATGGGGAATTTCTTTTTCTTTGAGGGGGGGATGTAATATAAAAATAATTTTTATATTAATTATCTGACTTGTCTATATTCCTATAAAACATAATTTATTCCATTTCTAATGATGATATAATAGCTCTTAAAGTTTGCAGTAGTTAATCCCTTCGTTCCCCTATAGACAGAGAAATATCTTGATAGACATAGAACAGCCTCTGTCTAGGGAGACTGAACCGATAAGAATCATCGGACACGCCCTAGTCCATGACGTAGCATAGCGTCATAGGGATTATTGCTTACACCAAGTCTTCTGTATGCTCCCGATATAAAATGTGAACACGGCAAAAAGCCGCTCTCTTCATGATAATGATTGTACATATAATATGTCACACGGTCTAGCTCCCTTCCTATGGGGAACTACGTAATAAACGACAAATAAATATATTTTAATTCAATCGCCTGTTTACTGCGTCCCAAGAATTCCTTTACAGGTGTTCCAGTATCTGCTGTTCAAACTGTGTCTATTGCTATGACATTTCATATATATATATATATATATATATATATATATATATATGTTGCTGTTGTTCCTAATGCCCCCTGGCTGGAAGTTCCAGACCAGGTCCATATAGGCTTCGGGCCGAATAGTGCGGCTCCGGTTTATAATAGCACCACAAGGGTCGGAGTCAATTTTGACAGAGGACATATGGGAGGATCGTACCTTCCCCACACACTGACCTCGTAGAAGGACTTTCCGGTCTACGGATTTAACGTGCCCATATCCGGCCTGCACAAGAAGTGTGTGTACGGTAAAATCTCGACTGTAATACGCACCCGAGTATAATACGCATGCTTGAATTTGCCGAAATTTTCGGAAAAAAATTAAAATTCGAATGTAATACGCACCCATAACTTTTCAATATTTTATTTAAAAATTGCACAGATATTTATTAGCAGAAATAAAATTTGTGATAAAAAGAAGCGAAGACATTAAGTTCAGTAGAAAGAAAAACTTAAAGTTTTATTCAAAACAAACAGTACTGTTAAATTATCAGTCTTAATTACTTTCACTGGAATACAGCTACATCTATTGTTGTTGGGTCCATGTCATAAATATTGGTGCCGTCGTAATATATATCACCATCATCATCCTCATTTGATGACAACTGCCCATCCTTCCATAATATGTCGTTCTTCTTGCCGTCTCATGTTTACCAATTGATAATTTTTCTGCTACCGTATAGGACCGTCTTGAAGAAAATTTGAGGGAAATAAATAAATTAAAATAATAATTTTTTGCATTTGCAACAACCGGGAACTATCACTATTTCAAGGGACCTGTTATTAAACGGACGCGTGTGCGATACGAACTGAGAGTTTCGTTTGTTTAAAAGGAGTGCCTGCTTAGTAAACGGGTGGATGAATCCCGGAGTGCAGATGCGCGTGCACCCGTGTTGCGACAGTGCCTTACAGCTGCTGTACGTTCGTTTATCTAATGTTTAAAATTACGTTTTTTTTGTACGCCAGTATAATACGCACCCTCATTTTTGCGGACTAAAATGTGAAAAAAAAATGCGTATTATACTCGAGATTTTACGGTATATACATACATGCATACACACACACACACACACACACACATATATATATATATATGTATATATATAAATATATATATACATACACATATGTATGTATGTATTTATTTATATTTTTAAATTTTATTTTCCCGTTGAATATAGGGTTGTATTGTGTGTCAGTCTTTGTATTTGCTTTGTTTTACCGCATTTCGAAATAGAAATTCTTTATCACTGTTTTTAATGGAATCCAATTAAATCTTTTTCATCACAATAAAGCATCCTGCCTGTTAGTCCTGCGCGTGTAGTAGTACTGGTGGTATGTCGAAAATGCAGTAGAAATGACAGATGAACTTCCCCAGTGCAAGAATCTGAATCTGAATGATCACGTGCAGGACAAACTGTTGAGGGGCGACTATTTCTGAAACCACAACGACCTTCGCATGCGTCATTCCTTGCAGTTGGGATAAAAATTAATTGTTTTCGAAACCTGCTAGAATTTGACGTAAAGCATGGTCGGTCGAGTTACCCCAGCAATGAAAGCCAGAGATGGTTCTGAGAATTATGCTGGACAGGATTATGACAAGAATTACTGGTGTCGAAACGCCTGTTTGGAAAATCGTAAGTTTCGGATTTGATTCCCGGTCTAGTCGCTCGTGTTTTTAAGAGAGGAAAAAATATTCATAAATGTAAGGAAGTGTAATAGTCTTTGTCGTTATGAGATAATTAAAGCCAGATTTTTGATTACTTATGATAATAAAGTGCATATACTGTGAAGTTTTTGAAGGAAAATCGTGGCATGGCTAAGCGGTGTAATGGTGAGCTCACCTTTTCTGGAAACAGAAGGGTCCAGTTCGCTATAAAGTTTACATTTACATTAAATTTTTTATTGTAATTAAGTTTATTTGTAACTTTTTATTAAAGTCGCATTTACTGCCTTTCATCGACGGTAAAATATAATATTGAAAGATTAAAAGAGAATAAAAATGCTTCTTTGCTGTTTCCAAATAAAGTCCACCCAACAAAGTTCCGCGCATAGATAGTTCAAAGCCGTGAATGTGGAATAGAGGATTGTTTTTGTTCTGGGAAGCGGGAAGCTTCAGAATTCTTTTCATCTTTTGTTTCTACAGACTTTGTCTAGGAAAACCATTATACACCGGATGCAAGGATTTTAGAGCTGAATAACATGATGCTATATTGGGGATTCACGTATTCGTTACGTATATCGTACTAAAATAAAGCTTTGATAAATGTTATCAGGAGGAAGCTGGAAATGCCTGGAGTAGCGTAACTTTTTTCTTGAAAGCATCACGTAACTTATGAATTTTTTTTTTGCCTAAACTTTCGCATTCTTCATAAAATTCCTCTATTTTACTCTTCAAAACAGTTTTATTGCTCTAAAAAGTATAAACAAAGGATATCATACCAGCGTATTAATTCATATTTTAAGTGGAATTTTAGTCTGGGTTGAAAATATTTGATTCATTGTTTTTCTTATAGTTAAACAAAAGAGTATATTGGCAAAAACGATGCTTTTTCGGAAAATAGGTATAAATGGGTTATTCAAAAAGAACATCGCTATAAAATTTACCGCATTGGATAAACTGTACCTGCTTTCTTCTTTTAGCTCCGCTACTAATATATCATTCCATAAGTCAATCAAACAGTCATCCTATAAGTTAATGACGATCAGTTTCCTATTCTTTAGCCTCTCATTTCTACTATATAAAGAAAAATTCTATGAAAATTTCTGTTCTTTTCGCTATTTTCCACAGTCCCAACAACGTGTATTAACCTTAACTGGTGTTTTGTGTTCTCTGCCTTTTCGTGGATATGCGATTTAACGTACTTTTTTGGTCGTTCATTTTTTGGATATGTTTGTTTCAGCCTAGGATAATTGCGGTAACAGATTGAAACATTTCTAGAAACATCTCTGCTTCAACCAACAAACATGCTCAATTCACTACCATCTTTTAACGAGAAGGACGTTATTTAACGTATTTAGACCGTTAGTTTAACGTATTTTCCTCAAAGTGCAGTAAAAAATTGCTATAATCCTCAGTAACTCAGTAAAATTCTGCTTTATTCTCTAGTAATGCTTAAAAAAACTGATATTCCTGAGTGCAGTAAAATGTAGCTTTAATCTACACCAGTGGTTCCTAACCGGGAGTGCGGACAGCTCTGGGGGGGGGGGGGAGGTGCGAGAGAGCGTTTCTAGGGGTGCGAGAGAAGTTTCTAAATTTTTAATGAATATTACCATTTGAGTGAATCATTTGATGGGCACTTTTCCACGGGAAATATAAGCAAAATTAATAGATGGATACTCAATCCATCTTTGTTTGACCTAAATTCAATGGACGGCAACGTTTTATTAAAAGACGATCTTATCGCAATACGAGCTAATGCATGTATTAAAATGGAATTTGAAAAACTGGACTAGAACAGTTCTGGTGTACGCAGTTAGAACTTTATCCAGAATTTGTAGTATTAGAGACACTTTTAACATTTGCAGCCACTCACCTTTGTGAAATGAATTTTTAATCACTTTTGCACATCAAAACAAAATCCAGAAATCGCTTAAATGTATCTAATGACTTACGTGTGGTTCTTTAAAATAAAAGGAGCTTCGTTGTAAAAGGACTAGGGGCTTCGCCCCTAGGCTCGCTCCCCTGTTAGGGCTAATAGCGAGATACATAGGGGTGATTCTCGGGCAATGTAAAAGCTTCCATCCATTTACTGTTGTCAACCTTATGCGTAGGGGATTTCATCACTGTTGAATTATCAGCTTTAAAATTCAATTAAAAATCGAAATTAAAAATCGAAAGACTTGAAATGAGGTTTATATGAATAAGAAAGCTTTCAGCTTCCAGATGATGTAAATATTTTCTTTGTAAGATAAAAACTCGAGGACCATCGATATTACATCCATATATGGGACGATATTTCTTGAAAAACTGTGTTTCAGTTTTTGATGAAAATATTAGTCTGTTTAAAAATATTTTTAAACAAATGAGGTCTAGTTTGAAAGAGAAATGTCTGTAGTCTTAGACTGTAAAAGGATCAAAATTCTACGATCATTTTTTGGCGAGTTATCGCAATCTGAAGATGAAAAAGTCAATATTTTCCCACAAAACATAAAATAAATAAAAAAACCTTAATGTCCGACGAAGATGAGACATGTCTTACTTTGTTCCCCCCATTTTTCTGCATCCATTGGTATCGCTCTCGACCCAATACCCCTGGCGGTTTCGGAAGAGATAGCGTGACAAGCTTTTGACAGCGGCAGCGGGAGTTACTTTTTTTTAGAATAGAGAGATAATATAGCATGCATTGTAAATGTATTAATTTTTTATGCAATAAATAAATAATCTTGCAATAAATGTCTTTTCTTAACTAAAAAATAGAAACATTTTTCAAGGAGGTGCGGGAGCTTATTTTCATATTCAAGGGGGTGTTGACTATTAAAATGGCTAAGAGCCACTGATCTACACTAATGCAGCAAATGCAGTTTTAGTACAAAATATTGCTGTAAAATTCTGACTTGATCAACAATAAAGTGGAATGTTAGAAATAAGTTTTACACTTCTCGTTACGTTATACCTTTTACCTTACGTTATACCTGGATTTATTAATTTGCCAGTGCCAGTGTGACTATCGTTCAAAGAAGTGTTTTGTGTTTTATCATCATTCAATTTGTGTTGTTTATAAGCCAGATACCATGTATGTTTAATTCTAAAAGAAAATTTGTATACAGTTTATATAATCCACAGCAGGGATTCCCGACCTGTGGGTCGTGACCTCCAAGGGGGTCATGAAGTGTTTTCTGGGTGGGAGGGGGTGGGTCAACACAATTTATTTAATTAATATAACTTTTTAGCTAATTTGGCAAAAAAATGTCAATATTTATTTACCAACATATTGTAGGGCAGTGACGTTTTTTAAAGAAAAAAGTCTCATTCAAAACGCAGTTTCTTAGTTCGCTCGAGAATAGTTTCTCAGTTCATTAGAAATCTACCGTCTGTTTTTGAATGTAAATGAAAATCGCGGTAAATTACTACGTAAAGTATAAAAATTCTAATCGTCAGTTTCTCTTTCATCAGTCTGAGTTGTCACTTTTGGCATTACTATCGCTGTTTCCCCAATATTATAAAGCAATTTTATTTTGGTAAGAATTTTCCTATTTTCATTGTTATATAATACTGAATCAATACGGTAGGTGCATTACTTTTCTTGACGTTCTGTTCTGTTCTTGCTTTTACACATCTTTGACCTTTTGCTCACCGCTTAGCAACAATAACACATCTTTGACTGAGGGGTGAATGTTTCTCCGTGTTCTCCATTTTCTTATAAATTTCAAGCAAATGTCTTTTTTGTTAAATTAAACATTTAGTTGGAATTAAATAACGGAAATGAATTTGTGTTTTTTTTTTGCTTTTAAAATGCCTTTTTAATGAAAATATGCCGAGAAGGGAAGTTGGGAAACACTATTGTGGCAACGAACTTTGTGTATTGGGGTTTTTATTTTAAATTTTATATATTATAATTACTTATTAATTAAAGTTAGAATTACTCTTTACAAACTTTAAAATCAATTTACTTCAAGAGTTGCCATTTGGTCGTTAATGGTTAGTACATTTTAAGTTAGATGGTAAAGTTGCGTTGTGCTTAGCAATAACACATAAACATATAATAATTATAATTTACCCTAGGTTCATTACTGTCTGCATCACTGTGGTGATTAATGAGCCAAAAGAAAAATGAAATTAAATCTAATAAATTTACTTAACCTTGGAGAACACCTAGAAATAAAATTATCTCATCTAAAAGAAAAAGCTTCATATCTGCTGAAATAAAAATAAAACCTAAAGCTGAAAATCAGAAAATTTACTAAAAAGGCAAGGACCGACATGACACCACTTTACAGCCTAACATAACAAATTTATTCCTTCCGATTTCATTCACAATATTACACAAATACCTTAACAAAAAAATGTTATAACACTTGAGGATTCCATATCTCCTCCCGATAAACTTATAAATATCACAAAAATTTGCTTGCTTACAGTACAATTTATTATTAGTTTAACAGTTATTATCATAGTGGCTGGTGAGAAAAAAAAAACCTTCTAAATGAAAAAGTGATAGGAAAAAACAAAAGAAAAAACTATAGAAAAATTCAGTAAACAAAAAAGGAAATTAAAATCATATTACCCAATTAAAATGCTGCAGCACAAAAAAAAAACTATTATTTTATAAAATTATGAGGGGAACCCCAGGCCAGCGCCATTTCTATAGCGTGCTGGCCGCCAAAAATCAAGACATCGCTCTCCATCGTGGGTTGCGGGTCAGCTCCCAGCCTCTTGGCTGGCCTCTCCCCTCTCTGTCTAAAAATCTCCATTGGATGACCTTCTCACCCCTTTGTATGGCTACTCGTGGGTGAAAATGAGTGCGTCTTCGCTCCTTGATTTTAACAGGGAAATTCGGACCAACAGAATTTGAGGGGCTTGAATTATAATTTGATAGGCAGTATAGTATTTTATTTTCAAACTTTGATCTTGCATCAAATCAGGATTTATTTTTTTTTTCTAAACTCTGGGACTAACTCGGCGTTTGGCGATCTCAGGCGTATCCATGCGCCTACCCCTCATCAAAACGGTTGTTTCGCTTATCTCTTGGCCAGCTGCAAAAAGGGGTTGTTTCTTGAAATGGATACTTCTGTTAATCCCTTTATCCGGTGTAGTCCTGGGTATGTGCTGTGAAAATACTGTGAAAATGGAGGAGATCTCGTTACATTGCCTACCAGCCCAGCTTACACAAGGGTTTGGGTTCATAATACAAAATTTACTATTAATTGAAAAAACAAAAATAAAACACTCTAAAATTAATAATTAACTATGTTGAATATATACCAGCCACCGAAAAAAACAATAAAAAAAACAATATACCAGCGTACCAGCCACCTCACAATTATTTCAAAATAAGGCTTATTAATTTATCAATATTAACAATAAGGTATAACCCGTGATGATCTATTTCAAACTTAATTCTTCTCAATGTCAAAACATTTAGAGAAACTTGCGCACACTTCTCCAAATGCGATGACATTAATTAAATCAATTAATATTTCATCACCACGAGTTTAAACCCTCAGACCTATTTAGCAGAAGCTTAATAAATTTATTAAAACAAAGCACAATCGTTACTAAAATTTACTTACTTACTTACTTATTTAATTATCTGAATACCCGATATTAATATAAACGTTAATTATTTCTAAACTATTAATTATCATCACAACACTATATATACACTGCTGGCCACTGTAAATGCAACACCCTGAAGGAAACATGCAAATAACATGAAATTTACAACATGCGTTAGCGGAGGTGAGATATGCAAATGATTAGAATTTCAGCGCAGACGCACATCACGCGCGCCTGTGGCGCCACTTCAAAGCGCTATTTAAGACTTGGAGATTTCGACGATTTCAAGTTCGGAAATTGTGTTTTTCTTGTGGTTTTTTCAAAAAAACGATCAATTATGCCTCGTCGAAAACAGCGATCATCTTTTGATCAAGTATCCGAGTTCGAGAGAGGAAGGATAGTGGCCTACCGAGATTGTGGATTATCTTTCAGGGAAATCAGTAGTCGTGTTGGACGAAATTAAACAACTGTAATGCGGATATGTGATCGTTGGATGCAGGAGGGTACGACGGACCAGCGGGTTCGATCGCATCCACCTCAGCGCACCACTTCACGTGATGACAGGCAAATTGTGCGCATGGCAGTGACGGATCGCTCAGTCACATCACGAACCATAGCACAGCACATGCAGTCTGTAACGCGTCATCCAGTGTCTGAGCGTACCATTCGACGCCGTTTACAGCAGAGTGGTCTGTCCGCAAGACGTCCATTGCTTTGTCTACCCTTGACGCAGAACCACAGACGTCTCCGCCGCCAATGGTGCGATGACAGAAGGATGTGGACGGCAGAATGGAATGAAATTGTCTTTACTGACGAGTCACGCTTCTGCCTGCAACACCACGATGGTCGCATTCGAGTCTGGAGACACCGTGAAGAGAGGATGCTGAACAGCTGCGTTATGCACCGCCACACTGGTCCTGCACCGGGTATTATGGTATGGGGCGGTATTGGATATCACTCTCGCACACCTCTAGTACGCATTGCCGGTACTTTAAACAGCCAGCGCTACATCTCCGAGGTGTTAGAGCCAGTTGTCCTTCCTTACCTTCAGGGCTTGCCCACAGCCATATTTCAACAGGATAATGCGCGACCACACGTGGCACGCATTGTCCAACGGTTCTTCGTCAGTCGCCAGATTGAATTGTTTCCCTGGCCGCCTCGCTCTCCGGATCTTTCGCCGATAGAAAACATGTGGTCCATGGTTGCTCTACGATTGACCCAGATTCCATCCCCAGCTGCCACAGCAGATCAACTTTGGCAACGTGTGGAAGCTGCTTGGTCTGCTGTACCCCAAGAACTCATCCAAAGTCTCTTTGAATCAATGCCGAGGCATGTGGCAGCGGTGATATCCAACAATGGCGGCCACTCTGGCTACTGATTTTGGCAGGAAACACACTTCACAGAAGTCTATAAATTCAATCATTTGATGCTTGGTCAACATGTTATCTACAAAATAAATTTTGTTGTGATATCTCTTGTCTTTCTTGGTGTTGCAATTTGGGTGGCCAGCAGTGTATATACAGTGGAATCTCGATCGATCGTTCTCCGAATCATCGTTTTCCCGTATGTGTCGTTTATTTTACCCAGTCCAGTCGATCATTTTGCTTTGTTTTTTACCCCATGTATCGTTTTCCCGCATTTATCGTTCAGTTCAGTCGGTCCCTTAAAAGATGATAGATCGAGATTCCACTGTATATATATATATATATATATAGGTACAGCATACAGTTTTATTTAAAGATAATCTTCTGTTTCAGACTGGTGTTTGAAAACTCGGTTCAACATTATACGCGAGGTTTATTTTCATTTAAACAGTAAACTAACTGTTGCGGTTTCATTTCGCGCCGATTAACTTATTAGAATAAATTTCTTTTTTAAATTTTTGTATTACAGTTTAAGCGAAGGAAAATATTTGTAACTGACTGAAAAGTATTAAAATATTAACTACGAAAGAGAAAATATTTCAAGAACATTATTTATTTTAAATATCGTTATTACAATGAATATTCTTACACCGAAGAATATAAATACATTTGTGGAAGGAACACATAAAAATTTATATAGAAAGCTGATAATTTATTCCCATTCATAACAGCATATCTAACAGTTCTTCCGTCCTGATTTACAAAATATATACATTGCATTATTTCAGTTACTGCTTTAAAACTTTTCATAGACATGAAAATATCGAAGTTTTGATATTTCTTTGTAATGTTGTAAAAGTGCCGAATAAAAACGAAGAATGCACTGGAAGAATTTTCTTTTAATTTTACTTATTCAGAACTTGACACATTTTTAAGCGTTGCAATTAGACAAGTTTGTGTTAGGAAGAAACAGTAATTTTCTCTGAATGAAAAATCGAGATTAAAAAACATTTTGAACATAATAAAAACACATCACTTTGCGCTAAGATAGATTTTTTTGTGCATTACTGCCTCCTCATTGTCTCGGGAATAAAATCACACAAAATCACACAAAATCTAAACGGCGGAGAGAAATATCATTCATCATAAATTCACATAATGACTCTAGGAAGACTTCTAGTTCCGTTATTACTGTAACTTTGACATTCAGTCCTGTCACATAAATCTGATTGTTGGGTAAAGGGATATCACATCACGACCCTAGACAAGGTCGGAATGTGATATCAAATTTTGTTCAGAAAACTGATGGATAGCAGTAGGGTCAAGTACAAAACTGATATTGTAGTACTAACAGCAAAATTGTCTGCTATCCAGAATAAAGAATGAATGAGTTTACTAACTTACACACACACACACACACACACACACATATATATAATATATACAGTGATTTCCGCTTATAAGAATCACGTTTGTTATTACTGTTTTTGATTCTTATAAGCGGTTGATTCTTATAGCCGGAATTTAGGTTTTTGGACAGGCACACACACACCTATATATACATATATTAGATAATTTACCATAAAATTCTCTTTAATTTACATTAATTATCTTTTATTAAAATTTTTTTTTGTAATTTTAAAAATACAACTTAATTTCTAGACCTATAAGTAGATACACATGATTATAGTAAGAAAAGAAAAAAAATCCAATATTCGTTACAACATACTTGCTTAACAGTATTAACATTTCAACTACAGGAAGGGAGCAAGAAAAATTTTCTATGGTAGTTTGACGTAATGAAGTTTTCAGGAGGCTGTTTCAATACTCTTTCAATACTAATAGTCTCAGACGAAGATTCACCTTCTAGCTTACGTTTCACGGTTTGATAACGTGCTGAATCTACTAATGTCACGTTTGCCTGAGTGATAGTGGACACTTAAACATGGACACATAAATCTTCGGAATTCTATCCTTCGGAATTCTATCCTGAAACACATAAATCTTCGGTGGCCGAAGATTTATGTGTTTCAGGGTCCAGGAAGCCGCAACCAGAATGTGGGAGGTGGGAAAAAAAAGGGCCCTTATTTTTGTTTGTCAGTGCAGAAAATTGAAAACGGACCCGGACGGGTAAAGATGCCCCTGGGTCAAGCTAATAGGACAGTGTTGTGCTAAATCGTTTAAGGGGAAACTATTATGTTATGTCTAACAAAGAAAGGAATGAATTTTAAGACTATATTCCATCCCATCTTATCAATCTTTCTTTAAAAAAAAAAAGAAAGAAAGAACTTCGTGCCTTTTTAGGGTTTAAGTGGCTTTTTTTGAAAAATGAAAGGAAAGCAAAGAGTGTAAACTGATTCTTATAACCGGTGGATTGATTCTTTAAAGCGAAAATTTTAACATGGAAATAATGCATTTGTTTTTGTTTTCGCGATATTCATTCTTATAAACGATTGATTCTTATAACCACTGATCACTATAAGCGGTGGTTACTGTATATATATATATATATATATATATATATATATATATATATATATATACACACACACACAGTCGATTCCGGTTAATCGGACCACATCGGGACGGGATAATTTTGGTCCTAATAACCAGCTGGTCCGATTAAACCAGGGGTTCCCAAAGTTGGCGATATCGCCCCCTGGGGGGCGCTGGAACGATCCAGGGGGGCGGTAGCGTCCCTGGTGACATTTGGGGGGCGGTGAACGAAAAAAAGGGGGCGGTGAAAGCATAAAGAAATAAGACAAGACAATTCTAAAACATTCCGAGGACACTGGACACAAAGTGTACGGGAAAGACCAGGTGGGAAACAATCATGTATTGTGAGACTTGTTAAGTATCTAGTGACTTAGTTTCTATATTTGGTCTTATTTACAGCCCTGAGCATCTTGGGCAGTACCCCTCAATCTATTTTTTGCACGAAGAGGCCTCCCATTCCCCGGAGTTTAACCACTTCCGGTCACTGATGATACCGCCTAATAAATCTTCTTTAAAGTTTAAACTGGACCGCCTTAACTATATCCGGACCATATGGGTTTTCAGTACCGCTGATGCAAAAATAAAAAATAATCAGGCACACATTTACACAGTTAGGGAAAATATTCAAGGTGGGGTCAATGACATTGAGAGGTTGTTAAATATAATTAGAGGTATATATGCACTTTGCTACAGGGGTGAGTTTTATTACCGGACGCGGGAGACCAAACCAAACGCTGAATTGCTTATTTTCGTAGGATTTATTTGAACGCAGAGAAATAGAGAATAATTTTTTTCAACTCTGAGTTCCTACTCTTACAGTGTGCTCGCATCAACAAAACGTAGGTAAATAATATTCTTTTTACAAAATTTTCCTGTTAAAACTGAAAAAGTTGTTTTATTCTAATAATACATATAACATACAATTTAATTAAATATATGAAAAATATTTTATAATTATTTATGTTGGCATAATTATTTGTATTGTATTTCATATGTTTATTTCATTTTATTTTGCCTAAGTTGCTATAAGCCGCGCAAGATATCACCTTAACTAATTAATATTTTTTCTTGAAATTTTTAACCTAAAACCTATACCAAAATTTTTATCATTTCCTACAATATGCTGTTTTTATTAGGGCATAAATTAAAAAAATATTCCCCAATTTTGGAATAGCTAAATACAACTACATATTAAAAATAGAAAGAGAGGCTCTGAAAGCATAATTTAGCTAGGGGATTGATGACATATTTATAAAGCATATAGATGCAGAATGCAGACTATCCGGCTGTTTTCCAAAACTATCCCAATTTGAAGTGGTTGCGAAAAAGTGCCATTCTTGCTGCTAAAAATGAAGATGTACCAGAAATAAACAATCAAATATTTTCCATGTTACCAGGCATAGTCACTGAATACAAATCTATAGATACCGTAGTATATGCCGATGAGGTTATCAGATTCCCAACAGGGATCCTAAACTCATTTGATCCGACTGGGTTGCCACCACATCTTCTTTTACTTAAAGTGGGATCTCCAATTATTTTACTTCGGAACCTCGACCCACCAAAATTTTGCAACGTCACAAGGCAGTTTGTAAAGAAGATGCTGGACAATATTATTGAAGCGACAATCTTAACAGGAAAGGGAGAGGGTGAAACATTTTTTATCCCACGGATACCACTCATTCCGACGGATTTCCCTTTTAACTTTAATTGCAGTTTCCAGTGAGACTTGCGTTGTCGATCACTAACAACAAGTCACAGGAGCAGTCTATTAAGTGCTGCAGAATGGATTTGAGATCGCCATATTTCTCCCACGGACAACTTTATGCTTCTTGCTCAAGGATGGATTAACCCAAGAATTTATTTATTCTTGCTCCTGGAGGAAAAACTAAAAATGTTGGTTTTAATCAGGCTTTAAGTTAAATTAATATTATAACGAATTTGTAATTTTACTTTATAATTTATATACTGTATATATACTTTTAAATACCAGTAAATAAATTTGCTTAGATTTTACACTACAAGTAAAGTTCATTACTTTTCCTGTGTAATAAAATAATTGGGATAAATAAATACCCGGGTAACGCCGGGTAAAAAGCTAATATATATATATATATATCTTTTTATATATTATATATATATATATATATATATATATATATATGTGTGTGTGTGTGTGTGTGTGTGTGTATGTATACTTGTATGTATGTATGCATGTATCGCGAATTATTCAAATGAAACACTGTCTGTACTAGAACTTTTTAATATTATACCAGCTTTCATATGAATGAGATGAGACAATATATCCATGTAATCATGTATCAATATATCCATGTAATATTTTGATAAACAAATGATCTGAAATTCCAGAGAATTTATAAACAAGGTATGTAAAAATGAATAGTATGTATAGTTATATTCACTGTAGCAGTGCATAATGCATGATTTCTGATCATGCTATAAATATCTTTGTTAAAAAATTTTCTGTCTAATAAGATAGTTTGTGTATAATAGAGCAGCTGTGTGATACATCATGAGAAATATCAAAATGCTACCGTTACTACTTTGAATATGGAAAGTAATAAACAGGAATAAATTTGTTGAAATTGAAACTGGATGAAATTAATTATCTATGCAGTATAGCAACTATCGTGAGTTTTTGGTTAATCTCAATTGAGATGCATTCATAGAGAACGATCACCGAGATTCAGTTTTATGTATTTATGACTTGCGTGTTGAGAATTTTGGAATTGTGTATTATTATATAGGCAGATATTATGTAATGGCTTAAAAAACTTTAATTATGAATTACTATATGAAAATAAGTCATGTTTCATTAAATAGTGTTCGTGAGATAATTGTGTTCGTGATAAATAGTGTTCGTGAGATATTTTGTAGCAAGAGGAGTATAAAAACGACTTTTCTATTTTTATTAGGGAATTTTCTGTTTGAACTTTTAATAAGTGCAACAGATTAATCCTTAGTAAAAAGAGAAAAATTAAACATAATGATATTAAACCCTTGTTTTTTACAGAACTACCATCCTGTTAAAAATAACAAATTCTTATTCTGCCAGAATTCTATCAAAAATTCTGTCGGTAACACTATTTTCTAAAAATGAATTCTTGATCCGTTTATAAAGAGGTACAGTCGAACCCAGTTATAGCGAACCCGGTATATAACAAACTCACGGATATAACGAACAAAAATTTTGGTCCCGCCATTTTCCTATTGTACATAATTTAATTAGTATTGTATCAGTTCAATGTAATCGATTTTAGTCGATTTAATTCATTAATGATCATTTTTAATAGATTTTATCTTTTTTTAATGCATCATTATTGAATACACATTGCAACTAATGAGTTATACATTTTGGGAACTCTAGCATTTTTCTTAACGGTTCGGATATAGCGAACCACCGGATAAAGCGAACAAAAACTTTGGTCCTTTGAAGTTCGTTAAAACAGGGTTCGACTGTATTTCAAAGAAAATTGTATTACAGGGGATACGGGGGAGATTAGATCTTGAATTGTCAGTTGTTTTAGGTTTTATAGTGGATGTTGCTAAGCATACTAGGAAGTAAAAATTACAGTAAGACATTATAAAAACATGCAGACGTAATAGCGAAGTATGTTTTCACTGTAGTTTCCTTTTAGTAGACCAGCTGGTCCAAATACTCTTCGATATCAAAACAGGCATGCATTTTTGCCAGTGAAAAATTCTTAAATCCTTCATAGGGCGAAAACGTAGCTCCGAAGTAACTGGTATAGTCCTTCGTAGTCGTACAGCATTAGATAGGTTATTCCAGGCATCGGCGATTCGTCCTGTGTCGAATGCTCTGCGACTGAAGACAGACTATAGCAAAGAACTAATTACGTTCTGTTATTTATCGAGGAAATAGCCATTCACGATTTTATGTTTTCTTGTGTTTCATAAAAAGTAAATAATAGGGAAAATAACAAGCAATATACAAAATAAAGAGCAAAACGTTATTTCATATTTTATATTTAAAAATAATTTACAAATAGATAATAATTACAAGTACAAAATAAGAGATTAAAAGCATTGCAAACAGTACCGCACGCTTGTACAGGATGTCTACATGATTCTTATAAAAAAAGAGAATATTTTTGTATTAATCATGTCATTGTTCATAAAAGCGCATAAAAATTTCATATTACACAGGGAATAATAATAATAAAAAAAAAACCTGCACAACTGCTTGTATAAGGCTGTTAACATTGCATTTCAAAGAATGAGTCCCGTTTACCAAATGCATTTAACAGATGGAATACAAATTAATTTTAAAATTTAGATTACAGCCATTAAAATATATGAAGAAGATTCAAGATTCTATCCAAATCTAGAATTTCCTGACTACATTTTTATTTTATTTGTTTGAAACGTTGTGCGCCATTTCTAAAAAGCAACAAAACTCACACTTTAAGGATATCCACATCAGTGGAGAGATTCTACAAATATATTGTGCCCAAATTAACCACAGGGCTTAAAATTTTAATTAGTGACATCATGAGGGATTAATGAACTCTTCTCGTACGGTTCATAAATCATATTGTCGTGGAAACACAAATATTCATTCTAAAATCAAGAAATGTGTATTATTTTGAATGTAGAACCTAAAACATAAGAAAAAATATCAGGTAGTCTCTTCTAATGAAACTACCACAGGTTATTAACGTAGGATTACTTATCGTTGCTTACATTTTTTGTATGTACGAGTATATATGTACGTATATACTCGTATATATGTACGTATGCATGTATATATATATATGCATGTTAAAATCTTCACGCATTTTGGTACTTTTCTGTTTAACTATTTACTGCTTGCCCAAGTGATACAGACTGGGTTTGGTGCGCTGCCAAAATTATAACTCGCGACGACGGAGGTTTTAGCGTCTGAAATTTTTCTTTCTGGAGGACCGTTATGGAGGAACGTAATCCTACGTTATAAAGTTGAGGCTGAGTTTATAGCTAAGATTATATAAATTTTATTTTTTTATAAAAAGAAATTAAAAACAGATATCAGAGTTATGAAAATGCAGTAGCTTGTATTGCATCTTCATAGAATTGTAGAGAATTGATATATCTTATCACAGGGTTTTTATCAAAGATTTAGCATGTAAACACACAAGTGAACCAAAATTTCTCATGCTAGTGCGCATTTATTTTATACTTTTATCACATAACTGTAATGGACACTTTATCGTATGTAAAAAATTCGCTATCTTTATTAAGATTTAATACTATATCTGATTTTTTTTAAAAACTGAAATATGTTAAGGATTAAAGCTCTCACTTGCAAAATTGAATATTTGCATAATAAAGTATAAAAAGGGAATTAAGAGAGGGGAATTTTTTTATAAATTAAGTCTTACGAGCATTACATGTCTTTGCAAGAAACCTAATTGATGAAAATCCTCCATAAAAAGTAATCTAGAGTATTTCAAAAAGCATTAAGGGGTACTGAGAATTTTACGTATTTTGTAATTTTTCACATATCAATCATCACTCGTTTACTGTAACTCAAGTATGAGACTTTTATAACAGACAGCTCGATTTCTATGGCATATTTTTAAAATTTTACAGTTAAATTGAACTGAACTTTACCATTTAAAAAATGAATAATATCATTAAAATTTTAATTTATCACAATACCGTGCTCTAGAACGTAATGAAGTATTTTTTCTTCAGAAAAAAAATTAAGAGGAAATGTTGTAGAAATTGTGCATTTCAGACTTGTATCTCAGTTAAAATGTATTTGAAAAATTAATCAATTCTTTGAGACATTAAAATTCAACGTTCTGAAAATGGGCTTTAAAAAATAAATTTCATAAAAAAATCACTCAATTGGAGGTAAAAGTTACTTTAAGTAGAAAATAAATGAAATCTTTCGAGTAGATCAAAATATTTCAGATCAATTTCGAGATATGGTGCCTGCATTAATGCGAATAGGCATTGGTTTTAAGGAGATTTTCCATAATTCTTTAAGTACTTCAGATCGGCCGAAAATCTGATAATGCATAGGATAGGAATTGAGATTTCTGTGGTGACAATTTCATAATGAAATGACCTACAAAAAATAAGATGTGAAATGGTATACATAAATCAAAAATCAGTTATGTAAATCTTGGTATGTCTCCTATCTGTTGTCAGAGAAAACCCTCCCCAAATATTATTAAAAAAGATAAACAAGGCGTCACAAAATAAGTCATGCAAAGCCTTCAAGTCTCCTATCTGTTATCAGAAAAAAACCCCCACTAAAAATATTAAAAACTATAAATATTGAGGCAAACTTCGGCGTCAGATTAAATATATTTCAAACAAATCAGTTAGCTCGGGTGTGAAAAACTAGGAACGTCACCGGGTTCATTGACAACACAAAAAAATGGGATTACACGATGACATGATATCAGTTTTTGAAAAATAAAAAAATTGGGCTCATCAAAATAATACATATTCACATCGAGACATCTTCAAAGCCTATTTTCCGACAGCTTCGAGGGAAGATCTTATAACCTCTTGTATGTCGTCGCTGTTCTTAATGCCGAGGGCCGATATCAGGATATTCAGTATCGCGACGAGGAACACACCGACTGTGATACCGTTGTTCAGGTTTTCAGCTCTTCTTTGCTTTTTCACCTCGTTGACGTTGGTGTTGCCGACGATGAGCATCATGCAGCCAGTGGCAACCTAGAAGAGGATTCAGAAAGAAAAGAAAAAACACAAAAGTGGTGCAAGCATTGAAACACTGTGCAGACATGTATTTTGAAACTGAATTAGATGCGAGAAATTCACACATTCAGTACAGACCACAGGGAAGGCAATAGTCGAACCCCGTTATAGCGAACCCGGTATATAACGAACTCACGGATATAACGAATGAAAGTTTTGGTCCTGCCGTTTTCCTATTGTACGTAATTTAATTAGTATTGTATCAGTTTAATGTAATCGATTTTAGTCGATTTAATTCATTAATGATCATTTTTAAGGCTGCTATGTACTAAGAAAAAAAAATCGTATTTCCCTTTTCCTCTTCTTGCAGACTCTTGTGGTGGGAGGAGTCCAGTTGACAGTTCGAGAATTCCATCCCCCTTAGGATTGACATTTTGAGGGATTGCAATGGCTTTCTCTCTATAGGGGGGGGGGGGTTAAGCGCTGCCCCAAAATTTTTTATTTAAAATACATTTTTGTCAACTATTTACAGGTACATAAATGCTGATAATGAAATAAAATTGGTATTGTCAGATAGCCTGAACTTTTCTGCAAAGCGCTACAGGATTCATTTTATAAATTTCGCCCATCGAAGGAATTTATGAGTGTTTAAAACACACTATACCAGATTTCCCCCAGAATAATTAAAATTTTAAAATATTAATTGCATTTTTTTAAAAAAAGCGAAAAATGTATACAAATGTAAAATTTCTTTCTCTATGACGGAGTACAATTTAAAAAAAAATCTTTGAATCCAAGTCGGCAATCCGAGGAAAAATTTTCTCCATAGGTTAACATTGAGGTGAGCGAATCCAATGGGGTTAGTACATAGCAGCCTTAATCGAATTTATCATTTTTTTAAATACATCATTATTGAATACACATTGAAACTAATGAGTTATACATTTTGTGAACTCCAGCATTTTTCTTAACGGTTCGGATAAAGCGAACAAAACCTTTGGGCCAGTGAAGTTCATTATAACGGGGTTCGACTGTAATAAAAGAAAACAAATATTTCAAAAATAACCACGATGTGAGAATAGGGTGTTTAACTGCAATATATACAGACCAGAGAAAATATTTTTGATTTCGAATATGGTGGTAAGCCATCCTCCTCGTGATAATTTTCAGTCACCGTGCAATTGATGTATTTTAAGGATTTAATCGTAAATCTTTGAAATGAGTTTGTTTTAATCTTATGTGCAAATTTCTTTTCAAAGATAATCAAAAATAATTTTCAGATAATCACCACACACACATTAATACGGTGTAAAATGTTATGTGCAAATTTCTTTTCAAAGATAATCAACAATTATTTTCAGATAATCGACACACACCCAATAATACAGCCAATCGACGGCAAAAGCTTCAGCAGTATTTTAAAGGATTGTGTCGACATGTGTTGGTCACATAACTAAATATGCTTATGAATTTGAAAATTTTTTTGCTTTATTAGTCTGCAAGTTATGGGCCAAAAGTATAGCAAATTGGCGGATCGTTGATTTTCAGTACTACGGTGTTTAAAAACGGTTATTAAGTGCTACTTTTATCACTTAATATTTTGCAAGAGTTACCTGAAGCGAAAAAGGATTTGGTTATACTAAGTGGGCAGCAAGAGCATATGCAGTTTCTGTTGAAAGGGCATTAGTAAAAGCTTTAAACGTGCCTCGTTTCAAATATATTCAAACGAAAATGATAAAACAATGAGAAACAAGGGTAAAAAGACGATTTGAAAACTTAGTTTTTATGTAGCATCATTAATAATTTTATGGGATGAACTTTGAGCCTGAACTGTTAGTAGAATCCAATCATTACAAGGCATATTAAATCAATTACTCCCGGCAGCAAATTTATCTAAATCTCTTGCCACATTTGTGATAAAAATCAGAAATAGTTATGACGTCATGGAAGACCAAATAAGGTTACTTGCAAATTGGTATAATTTTAGAGAAAAGACACGATACCACTTTCATCGGAAAAATGAAAAACTGTAATAATTAATGCATAAAACAATTTGCTGTGACCTCATTTTACCTCGCTAAATCTGTGTATTTCCAAGAATATTTTACAACATTTCCAACTTTTTCCTCCTCGAAACAAATAAGTAAATGATGATAGAAATGATTCTGGGGAAAAATTAGCTAATTCAAAAGAGGATACTGAAGTCTACTATGTTAAAGACGAAACTGTTCATTTTATGTTAAATGCGCAGCAGATTAAAAAGCACAAATAAATAACTGATGGATTTTAATGAATATTTATAAATACGACTGTATGCTGGAGGTGAATGTCCTTTCTACACTTCTGTGTGTTTAAGTATTCATATAATTTCGTAACTAACATTTGTCTCTCCGTGATAAATTTTGTTAGTTATGAAATGTGACGTTTTACAAACGTCAGACTATGAGAGCATGACCCATAAATTCTGAATAAAACATTTATCACTATAGACTATATTTAGAATATTTATTGCAATTTTTTTACAGGCGCAGTTAATTTACAATAAATGGCGTTTTTTGCCTGAATTTCACTCCCTTTAAAATTCACCGCATTAATTGCACCGTGAGAACGTGCGAAAAACCTATGTAAAATTTACTTATTAAATTCAGAAATTAAATGTGCTTATTGACTGATCAAATATGTAAACAGTGGTGACCTTTAATTAAGAGGTACAAATTTTCCATTGCTAAATTGGAAAAAAAATTCTTATGCACTTTTTATAATGGACGAAGAAAAGTGTTCGATGTTTACTTGGAGAAAAATTACACGAACAATAATTTTTACGATTTGGTGGGAAACATTAATTTTGGGTTTTACTGATAAATGTTTGCGAGAAAAAATAAACATCATTTATTTTAAATCAGAGTGGGAATTTAGTCACTCTTTTTAGCTTTCCATTAAACCTCTATGTGCTGAAACTTTTTTCCTTTCTCTCTCTTTCAGCTCGAAAAAGCGTTTCTAGTGACTTAGACCCTCCTCAAGTGAGGTATGTAAAAACCTCAGAATTGTACGATCTGAGACCTTTTTTGGATACCAAGTTAAAGATGGAATAATCTGTCCCAAACACTTTTCAAGTTGAAAGTAATGTGACGAATATATACGTCTCCATCACTTAAAGGGATAAATAAGAATGCATCATTTTGAAGAAATTTTAACTTTTTGAAATCTTTATGGAGTGAATCCTAAATTTTGCCACGGCATTAATTTTTATGGGCAATTAAACCTAGGACAGGAAAATATTGGTAAATTAATAATAAGTATATTAATCGAGTGCTAGATCACAATGGTAATAAACTAATTGAGAAAAGAAAATTTCAAACGATTAACATGAGTAAATTTTATTGACAAAATCTTTGCAATAGTACTGATATCAATAAATAGATAAAGTATGATACAAATAATTCTGAAATTAATAAATAGAGACACATTTATGTACTATTTAAACTTTTGACCCTTTTTAAGAGTAATTACACAAAATAAATATAACAAATATAAATAAGATCTTTTCAACGAATAATTTCGTAATAATAAATTAACAGCGTTAAATTTTTTGAAAGATTTTTCTTATTTACATACTTACACTTTCTTCATAGTTTTTTTGTGCGCCTGTTCACACTATATTCTCTAAGTATAAAATACTAACGTATTTGTTTGGTACAATGATCTATATTTTTACATGAAACAGTCAGTTTGAGAGTGATTTCAAGTAAATATGTCGAAAATGTTTTAGCAGTAAACGGCGGTCCATCTATGATTTTCAATGAAACAATGAAAAGAAACATAATAATGTTTGAGATTCTCGGATTTTCACCAGTTGTTCATGGATGTATTTCTTATAGGAAAGAAAATATCTGAATATATTTAATACAAAATAATATGCTAAGAAAGCCAATAAAAACAGCTGATATATTAATTGTTAGATACGAGATGATACCTAAACAACAAAAAAAAAAAAGTTTCTTAAATTGGATCTTCTCCCGCGAGCGAAAAATAACGTGAATTAGTATGCAGTGGTAAGTTTGAATAATGATTTGGGACAAATTTAGATTATTTAATCTATCAATGTTATGTCTTTTTGTGCTGATAAGTTGCCATAACTGCATTTTGATATGATTATGAGATATTCAAAACGGTACATTTATTTGTAAATTCCAACTAATGTTGGTATTAAAAGTGATAACTACTACTGACAAGTAAAATATAATTTTCCAGAAAAAATAACTCTACGAAAACTAAGAACCTGTTAGTTATACAAAAATTGTAATTTTCTATAAGGGCCTGCTTAACATCAGCCTGCTTGAATTAAAAATTTAAAGATTATTAAATAATTTTTTTAGGTAAAATAAATAAAATTTAATTAATATAAACATAAACTTTGATTAAAAAAATCAATTAAATTTTCAGGCAAATTCAAACTATTAAAATTGTCAATTTGTATAAGAGCTTGCTTGAATCAAAAATTTAAAGATTATTAAATAAATTCTTTTTAAGTAAAATAAATAAAATTTAATTAATACTAATATAAACTTTGATTTAAAAAATCAATTAAATTTTCAGGAAAATTCAAACTATTAAAATTGTCATTTTGTATAAGAGCCTACTTGAATTAAAAATTTTAAGATTATTAAATAATTTTTTTAGGTAAAATAAATAAAATTTAGTTAATATAAATATAAACTTTGATTAAGAAAATCAAATTCAAACTATTAAAATTGTCAATTTGTATAAGAGCCTGCTTGAATTAAAAATTTGAAGATTATTTAATAAATTCTTTATAAGTAAAATAAATAAAATTTAATTAATATTAATATAAACTTTGATTTAAAAAAATCAATTAAATTTTCAGGAAAATTCAAACTATTAAAATTAAACTTTTAAAACTTATTAGTCAAAAATTGACTTCTGAATATCAAATCCCCCCCCCCCAAAAAAAAAAAAAAATAAATAAATAAATAAATAAAAAATTGCGAAATCTGAAAATTGGTAAATTATATTTAAAAAAAAGAAAACTATCTTGGATAAGGCCTATACTTCGTTTTTAATTGAAAACTTTCTTGCAGAAAAAAGATTACTGCTAAAAAGGCAACATTTGAAAATTAACAAATAGCAATAGCATTTTTTGATGAAAAGTTGAGCTTTCATGTTATTTCCTCTCTGCTAATAGTTCTACCTAGAAAAAGTCTCGTCAAAACAGAGAGGACTAATCAAGTGTTAAATGATCATTATTAACATGGATTGAACAAATCGTATTTTAGGACACAGTCATCAACTGTCGTTGGACCTTCAAGTCACTAAATGTTACTCAAAGGCGTGGTACTGAAACATTGTTGTTGTTTGAGGCACAAGGGGTATAGGCATGGATTAATCAAACGTTTCAATGAAAAGTTTTAGTAAAAACGAAAGAACTTGGCGACGATAGAATAACCGTTGTCGAAGCTCATGAAAGGTTGGCCTCCAGGAATTTATTCCTGGAGAAACAGCTGCATAGGTATGGAGAGTTCTTAAGGACACTCTGTGTTTCAGTTTAATAACCCAGATGTCTTCACTGATGTTACTGCTAGGACATATCATCCTCATCGTACTCATTAGTAGAGACATTTGTATGGATTATGTAACTTGACATTGGTTTTTGCACGTCCGGTTTGATGTGGAACACTGAAAGGAAAGCATGAATGACAGTCGATACAAACACCAGGCACACTGCAATGTTGTTCAGAGTTTCGGCTCTCCTCTGTTGTGCTTCGTCGTTGATGTCGCAACGGCCCTTGATGATGAGCACTGATCCCAGGCACATCTAGAGAAAGAAGAACCATAGCTCACCCCACACAGTCAGGGGAGGGGAGGGGTCATACAAATCGGTCTCGTTATAAGAAAGCTAAGGTAACTAGGAAAGCAAAGATTGTGAGAAAAGATGCAAATAGCGCCTAGAACTGGACATGGGGAAATGAGAGAGTTTATAGCTTGAAATTCAGCGTTATCAGGGCTATGGAAACGAAGAATATAAACAACACCTTGTACTAGCATCTGATCTAAACAACTTAGTAATACCTGGGTAAAACAAAATAAATAACATTGTTTTTGATATTGAAATTGCCTATATTTAAGAAATCAGCAAGGAGTATGAAATCCCCAGAAAGACTGTCAATAAAAGAAACGTAAGAATTATTTCTCAAAAGAAGTATTCGTTTACAGGATGCTTGACGGAAACTTTTGATAATGAGTTACAACCGATTACATAATTAGAAAATGATATTACAAGGAATGATATTGTTCTCCTAAAAAATTTCGAGGATATCTGAAAGCCCATAGCACTTTAATGATACAAGAAAGGTTTTGAAGACAGTTTTTGGAGGGATTTCAGTTCCACTACAATCCTAGGATCTTTTTAACCAGTAAAGTACGTTGGAGACTTTGGTGCCACGAATAGAAAATGTCAGGATTGTGGACTGGCAAAAAGAGAGGCACACATTTTCAAAAATATCTTTTGAATACAATGCATGGGTTGTCAACGTTCTGCAAGGGACACAAAGAAAGAAGTGGAAAGAGCTTGCAAGCCTCTCAGCTAAATTTCTAATTTAGACTTTCAGTAAAAATTACTTGTATTCTAATTGGACAATGGGTAGTGCCATTTAAGCTTATGCCTTTTTCTTCCCCTCTGGATATCTTAGGCTGAATATTTATCAGGGAAAGAAACATTAAATTTTTACTTAGTGTCTCGATGATTTTACAACAATTTAGTTTGATCTCTTGCATTAAAAAAATGAATAAATAACCGAAGGTCATTTCTATCTTAGAGCTAGAATCGGCATGCATGGAGCATGCACATCAAAATATACCCATATTGTTTTTCACGTAATTCTTCAAACCTGTCAGATGCCATGGGTATATACATAAATAAATTAGTAAGAAAAAACATCTGATATATTTCATATTGCTATTCGGTGAAACGTATACTGTACCGATTTATGTTCTCTTTCCACTAATGATACTTTCGACCGCACAAATATCCCCACATTCATTGCTGACAGCCATACTTCTATTTAGTCTCAATAAATTATTCTCATCAAACTTCATGAGGATGTGGGGAGTGGGAAACAACAAACAATCCCCCTTTTCGTACAACGTAACAGCCCTAACTATATTAATGACAGACCATGGCTCCTTGGTTGAGGCATTTCCGTCCCGGAAAATCCCCGAAAAACATGTTCTATGTGTAAAATTAAAGAAAGCAAATAATCATTTTTCTTCTGTGATTCGCCGGGATTCAGAAAAGAATGTTAGAGAATCATTGTTTCTAATTCATATGCCACCTTCAAGTATAGCCAGGCAATTTGCACAGGTTGTTTGTCAACAGTTCTTCCCATGCTTTATTAGCGGGCAATCTGGGCTTGAGTCTTAGAGGTAAATGGCAATCGAATCACCAAAGCTTTCTACGTAAGCATATCCGAGTTTAATCTGATACTGATGGGTTTAATTGATAAGAAATTTAACTCGGCGAAATCAAAGGTTGGTTGGTTGAGAGCGCTACGATCAACTTTTGCTTCACAAGGCTAATTAGACCAGGATCTACAGTTTAGATCCCTATTCCGAACGGAAAGGATCTAAAAACATCTATGACAGCAGTGAGACTCAAATCTACAGACTCTGGAGCGGATAACTAGCACCCTAGCCATTCGGCCATCGCCCGGCCAGTAAGATACAAAGATCCAAATAATTTCTAGAATGGTGAGAGGGTTATTGGTTCAAAGATCCATTTTCAATTGTACTACGGAAATAGCACATGACCAACTTTGGTTGGTAGAATAATTTTCGACAACAAGGACTTTCGGATATGTATTTTCAAATTATAAGTTGAGTATTACGAGAAATACAAACAAAATCAAAATAGCATACTCAGTGGACATTTTTTAGTAGCTTCAGGTGACGGGTATAACTTAAGATTAATTCCCCCTTAGATTAACTTAGATTAAGTCACTATTAGTGAAGGCACTCGCTACTTTCCAAAACGAATGCTCTGTTACTCCTTTTCAGCCTAAGTTATTTAAAGCTCAAAAAATTTTAGCCACTCCAGCATATGTGCCCTAATATTTCAAATGTTAAAGGATTATGGTACTAGAAGGAAAGTGCGGATAGTGTGGGGAAGATGTCTGAGTAACATTCCATAAGCGAATCGCACTGACGCTCACTTTGCCCGAAAACAAAACGAGTTCGCCTAGCTGGAGATAGACCTTCAATTAGCTGCAATAAGGAGTTACCAAAAATCTTAAGATTTATAGTAATCCAATATGCTGCCTTGGAGATTCTGAGAATTCTGGAGTTCTACTATAGGTATGAATCATTTCTTTTTTTTCCCTGTCTGCTGCTGCTGATGATTGGGTTCAGTTCCCTATGGAATAATATGTCTTTTATGAAAGATTTCTTCAGACTGCAGTTATCCTTGCACTTTCTAGGAGGAGCAATTTCAATATCAGATGTTATGTATTCAGCATGTAATTTAAGTAAAAGCAGACGAATAGAAAAAATATTTGATGTTTTTAGACTAACAATCAAAATAAAAACGCATTATATAATGTCATGAAGCACAAAATGTTGCTCACTGGTAGAAGTAAGGAAATTAGGCATCAGCGATTACAGCCTCGTATTAATAAATAGGGTTTCTAAACATTTTCTAGTAAGCATACTTTTTAACATATATGAATTCCATAGGATCAAATCATGCGTTCTCTTTACGCATTTATATCGGAATATCCCGCAGCACTTGAGAGTGTTAGGATGCAATTGTTTAAGCAGGCAAAGGTTACGCACGTATTCACTGAAAATCCTTAGCTATAGGATCAGTCAGCATGAAGACGGGGTTAATAAGATAAGCAAGACTGAAGGAGAGAATATTAGTTTGTTTTAGTTTAAGTGAGGGGTTGGAGTTGGTCTGTGTGACTATTTTACATTCGAAGGGTGTAATTTATGTGAGTACAAAAAAAAGTTTTTTGAGAAACGTGTTGAAATGAAAGTAATCCTACAGATCGCATGTAAACCCTACTTTAATTTCTTCTTTAAAATTTCTTGGAAGGCTCTTGAAAAGCATAGTTTTGTGAACTGTTATTTTTACTTTTACATTATTGGAATATGAAAATTTCAACACTTCATTAACATCAGCAATTTTTATTGAATTTTTATTTGTCTTTTTTTAACCTAAATTATTATAGATCACACTTTTTGGTATAGGGCAGCTTAAAATGATTACGTTAATGTACGAGAAACAGGTTGATAAAATTGTCGGAAATGGGATACTGAAGCAATGGTTTTAGATGAGTAAAAAGTTACGGCATAAATGTGAGAACTTTCCATATCCTAGACATGTCTTAAGATAAACAGCAAATGAATTTGTGAGACTATCTATTTACCTGTAGTATGATAGATAAACTGATTAATGTCATCATAACGTAATAAAATTCATGTTCTTTTCCCACTTGAAGAAGGTATTTCAGCTGGGATGCATTTGCCGTCAACAAGGCAACGTCTAGTAGTCCTTGCGCTATTGTTTTTTTAGTTGCGTACACATTTGCATCCAGAGCACCTTTTTGTGGAACTGGTTCACTGTTGCCAGCCTGAAAAGAGAAAAAAATGGGTAAACTTTTTGTTGATACGTTCCTTATAAATAAAATTTAGTCACACTCATTGAAAATTTATTTTGGGGGGATTCAGTATCGCACTGAGGGAAGTGATTAACATGATACAAAGAAGTCCGTGGAATATATATCACCAGAAGTATTTGATAACTATTAAATATTTTCGAAGAACGTATGCATTGTGAGTAGAGCTGTCAGTATTTTAAGATGAGATTTTCTGTCGTATTATCAGCCTACATTCACACGAACAGGTCACATGGAACTGAGTGCCTTCTAAACTAGGCTAATCATAGAGAGCCATTTTACTAAGGGAGCCGTAAAATAGGGATCTCTGCAGCGTGAAAACCAGACATGTCAGTCCAAAACCAGCTATCGACTGTAAATTATATCATAAAGATATGGAAAACCCAAAATTATGGACGCAAAAGAAAAGACCTGGCAAGAAATGTTACAAAATTCCACTCTTTGCTTGTCATTAACAACACCAGAGATGTGAATTAGTTTTATTCGAAGCAATCCAACAGGAATCCAATAGGAAAGTCTGAAGAATCAACTCTTGGGCCGTGTCCTCTGCTGCAGGTATTTCTGACAAATGTTAGCTTGGAACAAATGGAGAAGGATAAAATAATATGGATAGGACAGAAATTGAAAGAAAATAAAAGTAATCCGTGAGCTCCTGATTTAAATAAGTGAAGTTATCCCTCGAGAGGGTTAACTTGCACTCTTGAAATAAAAAGAACTAGAGAGTAAGAAGTTAAATGATTGGTGACAAAAAATTCTATTTTTGTAGTTTTGTACTTTTTAAAAATGCTTTTAATCTTAGAAAAAAAAGTACTGCATTTGAAAAATTACTTAACGGCGCCTTCAAACGATTTACAAGAGAATTAGAATCTTCATAGTCAATATCAGAAAGTTCTATGAACTTTTCAGAGTATGGGTTTTTATGGGTAAGAATCTGAAAGCAAGCCACTACCCCCAGTGCACATCGTGCATAGGAGTCATTCCTTCAAGACGTAAATAAATTTCTTTCATTGTATGCTTCGACGTATTGCTGCCGTCATACAAGCAAGAGATATGATTGGTATTGGCTACTCAGTGGCACCATAAAGCCATTTTTGCCAGAACTGTGTCGTGAGTGGGAAATATCCTAGATTACCTTTAGTTGTATAATGTATGTTAACGATGTCTCAAGAGATATAATTCACAATTCAGTGAACTGTTCCAAATGTATGACTACAGGTTTTTCACCATAAAAATAACTTCCAAATCATTATAACCGCTGTGAAAATTTGAAACAAAATCAATTTTGTAACTCAGGGTTTGATAATTTATCTTCATTTTCTAAAGGAAATAAGTGCACGAGGAAGAAACTGGCTTAAACGAAACCTGAAGGACTGAAAAAATTGTAGGTGCGCTTTTAAACAAAATATTGAAGTTTTCGAGTTTTAGCTATTTAAATTAGCTCTGCGTTCTTCTGTGTTTAATGAAGTCGTTATCGTTTACAGATGTACTCGATAAAAATACATTATTGATGTTTTTATATTTTATCTTGTAAAGACAGCATTTAAATTTTAACTCTGCATTTTTCAAAGATGGCTAACAATAAAAATTATTTAAAATTCGCACATTCTCAAGTGCATAAAGTTGTTTGCAATTATTTTATGTATCTTTTTGTGTTAGAAGCTCTTAGAAGATGGAAAACAAAAGATAGAAAGTTAGAAGATAGAAAACAAATTAAAAAAACAATAAAGATCCTTCATGATATTTTATAAAACTTTCGGGATTTTTTTATATTTATGCATCATGTATATAAATAAATGTATATATTTATTTACTTACACATACACACATATAATATATATATATACACATATATATATATATATATATATATATATATATATGTATGTGTATATATATATATATATATATATATATATATATATATATATATAAACTTTTCATTGCCTCAGAAAACAAGTAGATAACTAAGAATAGGTTGAAATCTATAACTAATCATCATATTTCTTACTAAAGGAATTGTAAACTAAATCACATTAAACTTTTTAAAGTATAAATCATTTACGAACGTTTAAATGATTGACAAACTGTGATGAATGAATTTTGAAATAATGAATTTTGAAATGAATTTTCCGTTTACACTGCACAATCTTCACAACGTTTACTTCTTCCCGAAGTACAATCAATCATTGAAAGAGCCCAATCAATAACAGTACAATAGAAAAAGTTCAGGATTTATGAGATATACTGAATGCATAAACTTTATATATATTTGTGATTCAGCTTTACAAGTAACTAAGAAGTAAATGATATTTTTAATGTCTAATTTCCATACTCTACATTTAAGGGTTTTTTTTTGTTACAGAACTATAAATTTCTATCAGACTAAGTTTTTGAACTGAAAAATCTAGTTAAATGCTTACCAAGGATTTCATACTTGTCCAGTAGTTTTGTAGTTTTGAAAACAATCCCATAATTTCTTGAATTATGCACTTTCAAGCTCAGTGACTTTAACTGACTTCAGTTTATTTAGAGAGCAACCATAACATTCAAATGCAGTGCAAAACATGAGTGAGCAGACGGAAGTTTAACTTCGGAAGTTTTTGTCATCTTTTGACGGAAGTTTTTGTTATCTTTTGCCAAAAAAAGAAATTGTAATATTATATCAAGATTACATCTTGAATGATAAATAACATCAAATCCAAATTTGGAAAAAAATGACAAATATAAGGTTTGACCGGCTGCCTGCTTTGACGAGATGCACGAGAGTTCGCAATATAACACTAAGCTTTTTCACTCCACGAAATGAAATTGGAGAAAATGTCCCATTGCGAAGACAATAAATCAATAACCTTTTCACACAACCTGAAGGGAAATTCACTACGACGAAAATACAATTCAATATATCCGTTGAAACTGTATTGCAATCGTAAGCAATTTTCTAAGTATTTTACGTAAAAAATAATAACACTTTCTCTAATCAATCTTCGATAAAATCCGAAAAGAAGATTGACAATAGCTACTTTATATCATTTGGGGAGTCTTTAATTTCAAGCGACCAATGACAACAAACAGAGAAGACAAGTCAATTGTAAATTAATGATAAAACTCACTTTGTGGAACATGACACCACCTCCCCTCGAAGGCACAAATAGGGATCGATTTTCCTCCATCGATATTTGGATGGTTTATCGGGAGAATCTTGGCTCTGCAGTGGCCCAAAGTGGACTGAGTCCAAATTTGCTTTATGTACCGAGTCTCCTTGGTTACCAGGTGTTTACGCGCAGCTCCCAGTAGCGTGACACTGGCGGGAAAGTTTCGCTCAGCTAACTCGATTCCATTTGCATAAACGGAGATGCCCACAATGGCAGGCATATCAAGGGTAAGAGTTTTTGTATTCAAGGGATTGGTTATTTTTACAATGACCGGTATTATATTGTTGTTGTTTTCAGCTGCCCGCTTAGGAGAAACAGTACTGAAACTTTTTAATATTAATGAGAAATAAGCAGTTTTTGTCAGACATCAGTCAAAAATGATATTTTAAATGGCAAAAGTATAACTATTGATAGACTTTATCCGTTCGAGTGTTTTGATCGGTTGTTTGCGTTTCCTGCCCCGTCCGTTGTGAGACATTGTTTTTTTTTACGGATGCTGACAGGATGATCAACCACATATTCGGTTAGAATAATTATGCGGTTAGAATCTAAGCTTGTAATGCAACTCGATTCCAGGCCGGGCCTTAGTTCGTTTTCAGTGAGAGAGGAAACGTGAATAAATGCTGTTGGAGAAATGGGGAAGTAAAACTTATATATATATATATATATATATATATATATATATATATATATATATATATATATATATATATATATATATACTTATTTATTTATTTCAAAGGGAAATTTGGAAGGGCAGAGGTCCTCCTAAAGACCTAACAGAAAACTACATCATAGTTATTCATTTATTTACATTGCTCATAAAAAGGCTGTAACTACAACCTTTAAGTTTTTACCGACTAAAGAGAAAAATAAAACAGCAGCTACATTTCCTCAAGTACTTTTCTTAGAGCACATCCGCTCTCATGACACTGCGTAAATATAGCTTCCGATATCCTCGCTAATAAACAGAGCACAAGAATGATAATGGCGTCAATGTCTGAACGTCAAAATAGTATTATCTGGTCTTTTATTAAGCAATATCCGGCGCTAAAGCTAGAGACACGATGTTCATGAATATATACTCGATTCATAAAGAGATGGGGTATAACTTAGACGATTATTTTTAAGATAAGTGATGGCATATGAATAAACAGTCGTTAAAGAATGATGATACTCGATTCTGTGCCTTTGACTTCAAGAAAACATTCATATAGAATAAATACTTACGAAGAAAATAGATGAAAATTTTACATTCAGGTAAAAACTATTGTTTATCTCTGGATATTTCAACGAGAATGATATATACATGATTAATACTGTAAATAAATTCAAATTTAAAATTCTTTATTTTAACTTGAACCTATACATAATGTACTTTTAAATGCACTCAAACATGCATTGATGTACACAAACACACACACCATTAAAAATAATTCAGTAATTGCGTATTCAAAAAGGAATCTTATATATTCTAGTTTATAAATTCATATTTGAATACCACCATATAAGAGGTAAGTTTTAATAATTTTTAAATTTGTGACACGAAATCTTAATCACAGAATTCTTAAACTTTCATTCAGCCCTATATTATGATATGTAATGAAAAATATTTATTGTATACGGTTAGTAATTACCATCGAAATACATCAAAAATATATAGGGTAAGTATGCCGAATATGAGACCCCTTTTTATTTTCATATATAACTAGGAAAGTAAGTGAGGGATTATAGTACCAACTTGATATCCTTTTAATACATATATTTTGCTACATATAACAATGACAGAAAATTGAAAATAACCTTACAATTTTCTTGTATGAAATTATAAACACAAGTGTTCCATTTTTAGGGTCTGAAAAAAGTAGTCCTAATATGAGACCCCCATTCTACAATTCTAAATATGAATTAGAATTACTGAAAAGTTCGTCAAAACAAAACTGTACACAAGAAAAGATAACATTTACCTATATACATTAATAGGTGAAAACGAAAGTGACAATTTTAAACAAATTAAATGGTTTACACTACATGTTTTGTTTACTTTTTGATTTTAGATTCAAATTTTTCCCATTGTATACAAATAAAAAGTTCGTCAGCTCCACAATCTTCATGGGCCCACCTGAAACACCTTTTACATTAACGCCACTGCTCTCCCCGTTTGCCTTCTGAAAATAAACAACCACAAAAAAGGCATTCAGCGTCGTTTTCATCAATGCCATCATCATTGCTGTCATGGAGAGAAAGATTTTCATCATCTTCAAATGAGCTGAGATCATCATAGCTACAATTTAGCTTATTCGTTCTCTGTTTTTTTAACTAGTGTTGCATTTTCCCCCATCCTTAATTTTCCCCTTCCTGTAGGGACCCCTTTGCCTTTTTCTTTCCCCGTTATTGTTTACCTATCCTTTTCTTTTTATCTTAATCTCATTTTCCTTGTTTATCCTTTGATTTCTTATCTTTTAGGTATACCTGTATTCCTTTTTTTCTCGTAGGAAACAAAGCTTTTTCGAATATGCTGCAGTTCTTTTATTAATGCTATCAATCAATTTATTTTTATAGGGCGACGATGTGATAATATCGGCTTTACGGACCCTATTTGGTTTCCAGGTGTTTTTCTCAGGTAACGTAGGCAAGGGATTTATATCTTCAGGAGTCACTAAGAACTGGTTTGAACTTGTTTGATAAATACCTTCCACATTGTCACTACTGCTACATGGTTGAGGATTTCGCCTGGGCGTCATTGCATCTGCAGCTTCAGAGGAAACAAGGCTGTGAGAGTGAAAACTAAAATGCCTACTATGAGACCCTATCTAATATAAGGCATGATTTGGGGTCTCATTGGGCACGACCATGTTGTTGAACACGCCAACGAATTTTTTAGGTTAGGATTGACGTTAGCTTAAAAACAAACAGGCGTGTTTACACTCCACATTTATAGCTACCTATCCAATATTAACAGTTTTAATAAGAGTCTTACCTTAAAGGTGAAAACAGCCAATGAAAATGGTGATGCAAAAAAGTCGACGAGCACACATTCAGGAAAAAAAATACTGCACCTTTGTGTGAGCTTGCAAACACTCGACTGACTCACCGATTACGAATGATGCAATAGACTACTGTTTTACGCTCCAGTCGCCAGGCGGCAGCGCATTATACGTCCTATAAGCTGGGGTCTCATATTAGACAAGGTCTCATATTAGGCATACTTACCCTATGTTTATTTAGGAAATTTGGTCAATTCTTAATTTTACAAACTTAGCATTCCCTTTCTCCGAAGTCATCTCCTTCTGTTAGGCCACAGTACTTCCCGAATTATAAGTTGGACAAAACAACTGGGAGAGTAAATTTCTTGAATATCTCTTTTCACGCGTGTTTGTAATAAAGCGAACCTTGTTTTGTGCGAAAAGGTTAGAAGCGTTATACTTTGTCACCCAAAACAAACATTTAATTAGTGGGCTTTTAATTTTGTCGGAGAGGTTGCTATATAACTGTTCTGATTAAAAAAATTATCTTGGTAAAGATATTCTTTCCAGTATTCTTTAACCCTTCAGCGGGCGCGCCAATTATTGGAACACCAGCGGGCGCGCATAGCACAAAGTGCAACGTTTCTTTCAACCTTGATTATTCCTTTTGTAATAAACTTTTTTTTTTCAAATTGAAAACAATAATTCTGCGTTTTATGACAAGATATAAAATGTTGATAATATTGATATATATTTATAATTAAAGGCCAAAGAATGCAGATGCAATCGCCTTATTTCAAAACTGTCCGGTTTATTGCATCTAAAGACAACTTGCGAATGGATTCCTATTATGTTCAAAAACCTAAAAAAACAATGAGATTGTCCATCTTTGTGATATGCGGAATATCATGTAATAGCTGCACATTTGATCGACTACGTCAACTCCTGCTTTTGTTGTATTGTAATCCAGTATAATCACTGGTTTACCACGGTTAATTCATGACTACCAATGAATGGAAAGGGAGACAAGGGTCAGAAAATCAGACCTGCATTAGAAAGGGTGTAGCTGTAAATAGAAACTGCTTAGAACATCCAAAGCTTACATGTAAAAACAAACCATTCAAAATTACGAAAATGTTGCACTTTGTACATGGGCGCGCCCTCTGAAGGGTCAAGTAGTTTTGCAATTTTGTAATAAATTTTATTTTACATACACATATAAACAGGTGTAAGTTTGTGAAATGAAAATTTTTTTTCGCAAATGTGTGTATGGGTATATGCCCACGATCATCAATCAAAAACTTAAAATAAATTCTAATGCCAAATGCATCTTAATGAGATCTAGTTCTCAACTTGAGACACCAATTGCAACCAAAAGTGTTTATAAAAAGATGGTTATAATAAAATATTACAGAAATATTAACATATGTCCTTGACCTTTTTTGAATACCATTAGTGTAGTGACTGGGTGGATGATGGTTTGAGTCGTGAGAATGGATGGCTTTTGCTGAAACCATTAATTATTCTCACCTGTAAATTCCTCGGAGAAACAAAATTCAACTTTTGACGTGCACTATTTTTATTTCCTATGATTTAGATAAATGAATGAGAAAAATAAGAAATAGGGAAAGAAAAGGATCATAATTGAATGGAATTATAAAAATACAAAATTAATTACAGAAACTTTTAAAAAGATTCCTGGGGGGCAAAGAAAAATCGTTATTTGGATCTCCACATGATTCTGATTCTTGTGGTGGGAGGGTTTGAGAGTCGTAGAATTCTACCCCGCCGTAAGACTGACATTTTGAAAAATTACCATGAGTCTGCATAGGGGGATGAAGACGCTGGGATAATTTTCGACTTCCAAAATTGTTTTCTTTTAACTCATTACAATTGTAGATATATTTCTAATCAAATAAAAAGGATATTTTTAAGTAGTCTGATATTTTCTACGCAGTATTTTACACGCACACATATCGCACCTCTGCGAGAAGAATGTTACATCTCAAAATATCATAATTTCAGGACGAGCTAAAGAAGAAATGAAAAGGCTCTTCCTGAAATATATGTACAGTGGAATCTCGATCTATCGTTTTTCAAGGGACCGATTGAAATGAACGATAAATGCGGGAAAACGATAGATGCGGAAACATAACAAAGCAATATCATCGTTGGGACTGGATAAAATGAACGACACATACGGAAAAACGATGGATCCGAAAACGATCGATCGAGATTCTACTGTATATATATATATATATATATATATATATATATATATATATATATATATATATATATATATATATATATATATATATATATATATATATACTAGCTGAAAACCCGCGCTTCGCTACGGAGTACAGTCAAATTAAATACAACGGTCAATGTATGCAATTAAGGCCAAAAAAATAAATTTATATATTCATAATAAATGCGACGATCAATGTATACAATTGATGTAAAATATATATATATATATATATATATTTAGAAAAGAATCGTAAGGGATATTTTTTTGGATAATATCCAATCGTCTGCTGCATAGGAAAGAAAAAAAAATGTTTTTTTGTCTATTTAGTTGTTATGCACGTGACGATAAATTTATTGAAAGTACCAGAAAAAGAATTCACGTGATCAGCATTTAATAAATTAAATTCTAAAAATTAATCTTTAAAAATTCACCAAAAATCAGGAAATGGAGGTAAAAATTTGAAAAAAATTTCATTTTGAAGGAATTTTTATGATCTTTCTCGTGATATAAATTTTATAACGATCAATGTATTATTTTAAATGCAAACGTAAAGTTTAAAAAACAGATTAAAATTTTAATTTAAGAAAATCTAAAAAGAATTTTTGAAAAATCTTTCTTAGTGCACCCCTACACTATTAGAAGAATCGCCATGCAAAATTTCATCCCTTTAGGTCCAGCGGTTTGGTCTGTGCGTTGTATGTCAGTCAGTCAGTCAGTCAGTGAATGAATGAGTCAGTTACGGAACTGTTTTATATATATAGATATGTGTGTGTGTGTGTATGTATGCATTTATACACTTTTTTAAAGTTCCGTTTATCAAAAGAAGTTACTTGCATTTAAAACACAGCATACAATTTTTTTCAAAATAATTTAAAATTAAATTTATTTTTTGCAACTTTTTTTAAAAGTAAAATTATACTAATATCAAAGATTTCTTGCTCTATATTACGGTACAGGTGTTTCGAAAAATTTCTATAAATGCGAGCCGATAATCAGTGAGAAACTTTTCTTCATAGGTTAACAATGAACTAAGTGAATCCCAAGACCGGGGATACCCAGAACCCTTACCAAAGAGAACTGACATGTCGTCGACTGAGAAAAAAAAATATACGTACCCTTACATGAATAAGAATTCGAAGTAACAGAACGTTTATTATGTCACGCCTGTACGTAAAATATAACATGTCACTAGCCTTTAACTATATTACGTAACACGTGCGCTTAAACCTCATTGATTTGTAAGAAGTTTAAAGAACCTTATGTTCGGTCAAAATTTTTGATGTATGCGTTCAAGAAGTTTGAAGATTCAAATAAATGTAACATTCAAAATTAAGGCAATATTTTGGCTTTTATTCGTACGTCTATTATTTGACTGCTGAGGAATAGGGAAATGACATTAAAAGTGAACATTTTTGCCAATAATATTTTTTCAAGAAGCTATTAACACAATACTGTTGAAGCAATCAAAGCCATTGGATGAATATTTTTACACAGGAGTTTTTAATATAATGTATAAATCAACTGATAAACACTAGTTAAATAACAATTATACGAGTATATACAACATATGTAGAAATTTTTTGTATAAATCAGCCGCATAATTTAATGTAACCTATCCTTTTATTCGCTTCTTAAAGCATAAAATGATAACAAAATTTGCAGGCTTCTCCGAGATAATATATACAGAGGCTGTTCACACATTTTTTAGATGATGTATATTGTATTCACAAAACTAAATTACATAAAATTCTTGTGTTTTAAATGTTCTATTTGACATCCCTTATTCTGTACTATCTTTCGACACCACAATTTCCAGGATAATAATGCCTTTTGAAGTGTCAGAAGAGGTATTCTATCCCCTTCCTCCTGAACAGCTTTCCAGAGTCCTGTAAGGGTTTTGGGACGACGTTTGGATAATGCAGATTTTACAAGTCCGAAAGCACAAAAATCCATAGGTGATACATCGGGAGATTTAGTAGGGATATCAGTGAAGGGTATGGCCTTGATACCAGTTTTTTGTTCCATTTCTTTTAGGAAATTTACAGTGGATTTTGACGTGTGACTGCTAGCTTTGTCCTGATGGAGTCTCACAGATTGATGGCACTGTGGGTAAAGCGATGGTATTTCATTCAGAAAAATTAGCGATAAAATATGTTCCTGATAGTATTTGGAGTTAATCTTGACATTTTTTTCCACTCTCTTTATTTTTAACTTGCCATTATAAGAAAAACCAGCAACAATCATGAATCCCTTAGAAAAACTTTCTTTCGATTCTTTGAACCATGTACTTACATTTTTTTCTCCCCTTTTATGATAATAAATGGCTCTTTTTTTGTTGCAATCATTTAAATACACCCATGATTCATCTATTGTGACAATTGTTTTCCATTTTTCTTTGGATAAGTGTTTCTCATATAGAATTCTGCAGCGTGTCCTACGTTCAGCGATATGATTTGGAAGAAGACGATGCACATTGCGTTTTTTCGCTTTCTTAAGATTTAAATCAACGTTTATCATTTTGTTTACAGTGGACACCGAGCATTTTAATGATTTTGCAACTGTCCTTTGACTAGGGGGATTTTCTTTTAATATTAAACAACGTACCTTTGCAATAGTCGAAGATGTCCGTTTTTTCCTTGGATACTTGTTTGGAATTTTTGTCCCACATGAGGCTCCAATTTGACGTGTTTTTCCTTTCTTGTTGATGATATTACCTATCGACGATTTAGATATCACAAAACCATGACTCTCACATCGTTTTTGGATAACGGAGTATGCATATTTCTCTTCGGAAAGAGCATAAATGTAGCCTTCGAACCACTGCTTTGTTAAAAACGCCATTTTGAATAAAAACAAAACTTTCAAGCCGCAGACGATAATTTTGACTTTTAAAAGCATAGTTGAATTGCAATTATTTCTTTTGCAGCAAACGATTTTTTATTACCGCTTACCAAAATCGTCTAAAAAATGTGCGAACAGCCTCTGTATATATATATAATGTAACTGATGAACATTACTGATGTAAAATTACTCCTTCGAAGGATTTATTGATTTTTGTCATAGACACAATTGCATCTTCCATTACACCATTCCATTCTTATGTTATGAACGTTTTATTCTCATCTGTGCTATATAGGATTAGCTAGGGGTGGAGGGAGTATTTTCGGTTAACGAAGAACTCGCGCTCGCTCCATATTTAATCATAGCTATAGCTCGAGATGCAGTAGATATAAGAGAAAGAAACAGAAATCACTGATTGTTCTCAAATCAAACTTGACCAAGGCTCGACATGATGATCAAAGCGAATAGTAGGGGAAAAAAATTAGCGTCGTAAAAAAGAAAAGGGAGGGATGAAGATTACATTAAAAAAATTTGAATGAAAACGAGTACAAAAACTGTATTCTTAACATTATTTTATTAGTTGAGAAATTTTTCAATAAAATTCATCCGATTTAGTTACAGCCAAAATATTCCAGTAAAACACCTCGCGAAATGAAGGTTTAGCTCAAGTTATTTGAGACAAAGCTTTGTCGACAATTTTATATTAAAATTATTCATTTCTATTTTAACTAAATGTAACTTCTACGGATTAACTTTTACTTAATACAGACAAAATTAAAACAACTGAGAAAGAAGATATAAAATTAATTTTAAGTTAGCTGTTATCTAGAAGTTTTCTTTTGCGCTCATACTTTTTTACAGAATATCTAAGTGTTCTGCATCCAGCATCTTGGCTAAATGCTAATAATTAAATACCAATGACATAGATAAATCAACTTACTATTTGAACACCCTATGAAACATATTTTTAAAGTTTACAAAGAAAGATGTACGGTTTTATTATTGAATAGCTGAATAACCGTGCTTCGCTACGGAGTACATTCAAATTAAATACAACGGTCAATGTATGCAATTAATGCCAATATATATATATATATATATATATATATATATATATATTTGTTTATTTATTTGTTTATTTATTTATAAAAAAAATCGTAACAGATATTTTTATAGACAAAATAATGTAGAGGAAATATTCAAATTAAATCCAATAGAACATACTAAAGCATATAGTACAGTTAATATATTACAGTTTGAGGAACATTTCTTTTACTGTATTTTAATATTTTTATTGGATATCCAATCGTCTGTCGCATTAGCAAGAATTTTTTTTTGTCTATTTCGTTGTTATGCACGTGAAGAAAAATTAGTTTAAAGTATCACAAAAATAAAAGAAACCACGTGATCAGCATTTAATAAATTAAATTCTAAAAATTAATCTTTAAAAATTCGTCAAAATCAGAAAATGGAGATAAAGATTCGAAAAAGATTTCATTTTAAAGGAATTTTTATGATCTTTCTCGTGATATAAATTTTATAACCCTCATGCTATTATTTTAAATGCAAACTTTAAAAAAGTCACAAAATCAGCTTAAAAATTTAATTTTAAAAAATCTTAGAGGAACTTTTCAAAAATATTTCTTAGTGCCCCCTTACACTATAAGAAGAATCGCCATCCAAAATTTCAGCCCTTTAGGTCCAGCAGTTTGGTCTGTGCGTTATATCTCAGTCTGTCAGTCAGCCAGTCAGCCAGTTACAGAACTGTTTTATATTTATAGATAATGGAGTCTTATGACAGTCTTAAAAGACATCAATAAAAATGTGTGGTTTTGATGATATCATCTTTCTGGGTCAACCCTCAGCACACCTTTTTAGAAGTAATGACAATAAAAAGACTGTTGATGTCATTCATAATCTATTTCCTTTGAGTTATGTATTATTTTTACTTGATGAGCTAATCCTACTCTTGAAAATCGTGATTTTAAACACTGACTTTAACTACTTAAAAGACGAAGATGAATAACACAGAACATAAAAACTGAATATCTGGGATACATTTCACTAAAAAGGGAAGAAGAGACAAAATTTTCCGTTTTAAATGAAACTGTGCATAGAGTACTCACGCATTCTCATATTTCAAAATTATATTCTATACATGCTTATTCCGAATTATTTTGTTTGTATGTCAGTCTTTATCAAGCTATTTCCCTCAAGAATGACATGAACTACCACACTTCTACACTCAGTTCTCAGAAATTAATCAGTAGGAGTGTTGCCAAAATAGCAACTTTGTTACTAGATCTCGTGACTTTTAAGCTCTCAAAGTGAACCCCCGGAAATTTTTCCATTCATTCCAAAGGGATAACCATACCCCATGCTAGGAATAACTGGATTAAATAATGATGTTAAATAAATGACTTGAAGAGTCATCTTAAACAAGACATATGAGTCTCTCATGTGTTTATTCAACATTCTCTGTTCACAATTAGATATCCGATTAGGATTTTTTTGGAATTTTCTGATATCAAATGACATTAAAAGCCTCGGAAGGCATTTAAGTTATGAAGGAAAATGTTCAGAATTTTATAACAATGAGATTTAGCGATGCAATTAAAACATCTAGATTTATTTGCTAAATTTTACAAGAAATGGGCTCCATGAAATGACGTATAAAAGTTACCAGAGAGGTAGATCATCGGATTAAGATAACTCAGTATTTTAGCCTGTTTACCTGCAATCACAGTTTTTCAATTCAGGGACACTTTAAGGGAGATATTGTATTAAATTGGGCAGAGATTCCACGTGAAAAGTATTTAACAATACTGATACGTTAAAAAGGATCAAAGATTTTTCAGTTCTCAGAACTTCAAACAGTTTCGGAGCATTTTTTTTATCGAGAAAGGCTTACATTAAAGAAGCAATTTTTCTTTTCTAGGGTACAAATGCATGCGTAAAATTAACAGTGATTAAATATATATTTGGGTAAATTTTCACATAATTAGCCTTTATTTTTCAAATATAAAGGAATTCAGTTATTGAATTATTTATTAATTTATTTTATGTTTATATATAGAAAATAAAATCTCACTGAAGTTTGAAATCGACGGATTTTTTATTGATGATTTCGACATTTTCATTGATTTTTGGAATAGTTAAAGTTTTATTAAATGCTTCACTATAAAACCCCGGCTTTACGTATCCAGCGTTAGCTGAACGTTACATGATCATCAATAAAACATAATAACAGCACTCAGAATTAGTGGAAATGTCAAAATTAAACACTATAGCAAACTATAACGACTGCCTGGCCAGGTGTAGAATAGAACCTATATCCTCTGGATTTCGAAGATAGCGTTAATAACCCCCCATATATATTCACATATATTTTTTTCAGAGGTGGAATTTTATTTTTATAGATCAAGGAAATTTGTGATAAACATCAAAAAAAGATCTTCCTAAAATCTTGCGAACAGTAGATACCCACAATATCGGGCATCTTCTAGGAGTGAGAACAAAATATCGAAAATAAAACTCCAGAGCCTCAGTCCTCTAAACCCTTCCGGTGATGTGATGAAATCTGAAACTGTGAATTCCAATCCTCCAAGATTTTAATAAATTCTACCTACATAATCCTTATAAAACCATAAATCACTCACTGTCTGTTTTACAGATTATTCATGCACCACAAATGAAAATGATTAGAAAAGTATAAATCGTTTGGGAGAATGTCAACAAGGCTTGTTCGTAGACAAAGGATGTATCCAAAGAACTATACTAGCATACGTACATAATTTATTATGAGTAGAATATCATTCTTCTTGAAGTAGATCATTTAAAACATTATGTTCATTATTTACGTTTAAGAGAGATATTTTTAGATAATTTGGTTTGCTGTTGCATTAATTAATGTGGATAATTGCGAGTTCAGTGTACCTGAAAATATGGGCCATGAAGTAATTTGAAGGAAAAATAGGTTACAATGGTTTATGTATTAGTAAATGTATTTTTTAGCAGGACTTGTTCATTCTCTTTTCTGATGTTTTATTTAGTGTGTAGAATAAAGTGAGTATTTGGAATTTTGTATATAAGCATCAAGTCGTTGTTTCTTATTAGAGAGATCAGTGAATTTTAGTTACCACTCAAATTGAGTTAATATGAATTTAACTTTTAATATTTGTCATAAAATCTAATTCAAAATTCAATTAATATCTGTAAAATAAATCTATGAGGAATCAGTAAAATTTACTTAGTTAGGATATTACTTATAGAACTTATTTGTAGGGTATAACATATAGGATTCTATTTATTCTTTCTCACACTAATATGCGTTAATATGCAGACATTAGATTTGAAAAAAATAATTGAAACCGCAATCTACCCAAATATTAGCAATGAACTTTAAAAAATATAAATTCTTTTTTTTTTTTAATTTTTCTCCTGATTTTTCTCATGACGTATTCTTTCTTACGTGAAAAAATTTATTTATTAAAGACATATTCATACTAGTTGCATAAAAATTAACAATCAATTATACCAGAGGTGGTAACAATCAATTATACCAGAGGGGGGAACGTGCGGCCTCCGTGATCTTCTCTTGCGGCCTTCATAAAAGCTAGCACTTGTATTAATTAATATTTAATTATATAGATTACAACAATTTCCAAATCAATAGAATTAAATAAAGAACGGCATGAATGTATGTACAGTGTCGGCCAAAATAAAGTTGACATTTTGAAATTGTTGTCTAAAGTCGCTACAATTGTATATTTATCCAAATGATCTTCGTTTACCTTGATTGTATGATATTTTAACTACACTTTATATGTAATTTAATGCTCAGAGTTTCTTAGCAATACTACCAGACATATTATATGATCTCTACACAAAAACTATTTTCTTACTATTATTGTTGTGACTGACTCCATGTACGTTAAAACGTATTATTTTTTCTGCAAAAAAATAATGATTAATGATTAATGTTATAACAAGTTTTTATCCTTATGTGAATACAAAAATATTTTATATTGTAACTTTTTATGTCAAATAATAAATAAATGAGGACTTAATTTTTTTTGTTTGTTATTTTTCTATATAATGCACCAAATTGTTAAAACTATATATAACTATAATAATTTCATAAAAGTCACATTTATAGGTTCATCAACTTATGCGGCCTAGTTTATTACTACCTAATTTACATGTGGCCTCTAATGGTAAAAAGGTTCCCCACCTCTGAATTATACCATTGGTTCCAATATAAAGTATTCATCAAGTGTAATTAAGACTTAGTATATACAGATGCAACTCTAATAAATATAGAGAGGCCAGAGGCGCCAAGTTTATTTTTATTTTTTATTTATTTATTTATTTTTTTTTTGGGGGGGGGGGGTATGTGTTTCTTCAGACTGAAATATTTAAATTTAAAAAATCAACAGATTAGGGAGGAATTAAATGGAAACCAAACGATTCGAAATGCTAATACTGATATATTTCTCTGTATATAAGATAATTGCTACAGATTTCGGAATGTATCGCATGACTGGAAGCTAAATGCAGATCACCAATATCAAGGAATATCATAGGATAGGAATATCAAGGCAATTTTCGACAAATACTCAAAAGCCTAGAAACAAATAAATTCTTAATATAACAAAATAAAATAAAACCTTATTCCGAAAAAAACATACTTTCATGATTTTACGAACTTCGTATTTTCTCAATTGGGAAAAAAAAAACCAAATTAACAAAATCTACTCTATTTAAAAGAAACTGCAAGATGTGTATTAAAAATATAAAGATAAACGTTTTCTTAGTAATACATCTTAACAAAGAAATTGTTTTGATTACGGAGAAAAAAATGCTTTACTTTCTTTCGAGGAATATTATATCCTTTTACTCGGAGAACTACAAACACAAAACCTTGGGTTTTCTCCGAGTACAAATATACGTTTCAATCAGACCGGAACCATATTAAGTTCAACGCGCTCTGAAACAGATGTTCTCTGAAACATGACGTCATTTTTGACGAATTCTGGGATTCATTCATCTTAATGTCTCGCGCTGGCGGATTTCCCCCTTTCTTTTTGAGGGAAGTCCCATCATTTATTCAAATCCCGTAAAAATCGTTAATTCATCTGCTCGAAGAAAGAGGTTTATTGAGCTGTTTCATCATGTTACGTGAATCGAATTCTCTATTTTATTGCTGTCAGAGTTTATGGCTATCTTCCATGTCTAGCATGATGGCCAGTGACCTCTCTAATGTTTTTATTATTGTTATGCAGCAGGAAAATTAGGGCTTTAGTGAAATTTCTTCAATTGATGGTAGGATAAAAAAGGAGGTATTGTAAAACCATGAAGAATTATATATTGACTAATTTCACAATTGTATAATTGATACACTTTAATTCATTTGAATGTGTAAAAAGTTGAGTAAAGGAAAAGCTGTTTCTTTTACTTTTCATTATTCTATAAGTGATGGAGAAGTTATTGCAGTCGTAAGGGAATTCTTTTTCCTCGAACAAATAGGTGTTTCACACGCTATTAAGTGTACAAAAAAAAGAGAGCGTTTTACGTACATGATACGTTTTTCCGGTATTTATGGATTTTTTTTTTCTTTTTTTTTGGGTCCCGGTATCCATGCAACAAAATTAATGTTTTTATTTGATTTTCCAGTTAATTCGATATGAATACTCGAATCGAATCAATTTTATTTTCTACGTTCTATGATTTCAGCATGTATGATGCTTTGTTATTGTCTCATTATTGTCATGGTGGCTTTGAAACGGGCTTGAAAGAGCCTAATTTTGGCCGAATAAGAAAAATTTTTTTTTCTTCTAATGCTAAGATGTTTCATGCTACGAAGCTGAGTTCACCAAATACCCAGGAATCTACATCAAAATTGTCCACTGTTTTATTGAGCAAAATGTATCTTAATTTGATTGTAAGGCTAAAAAACGGAAAACTATAAAAGCTTCCCATAAAAGAACATTGAAAAACAAAATCTATAATAGCCCAAGCATATTCTAATAATATCAAGCAGAAAATTTAATCAAGTATCAAGTGTTTTCAATCTTCCTGCTTTCTATGTTTTTCCTATGAAAAATGAGCATGTAATCTATATATAAAACGCGTAGGTATGCGGCACAAAAATCGACGATATTTCTACACCCCGAATGGCAACGGCTGCAACTGCTAGATGTAAACATTAGCGGCCGTCAGCAATTTGCAACCGCGTGTCAACATAGATTTACGTACTGAAATCAGGAATGCTCGAAAGCGAGCTGCATGATCAAGTGAAAATTGGGAACAATCTTAAGAAAGAAAGCGAAGAAGAAGTAATTCATTAAGAGAGAAGCGTGAAAGAGAGAACGTATATTATGATAGCGAGGTTAGGCTTAATAGTCGCCGGCATGGCAACCGATAGCCAGTAGTAGTTAATTTTCTACACTTTTTTCAGCACTTGCTGACTATTTACTTCATTTTATAAGTAAAGACATTTTCCTAACAATTTATTATTTGTTATGATTAAGTGTAGATATCTGAATTGTGAACAATAGTACATACAGAGAGTGATGTAATCCACGCTATATTTTAGTACTCGCTGAATTTTTACTCCATTTTTGAGTGAAAATTTTTTTCCCCAACAATTTCTTATTTGATATAATGATAAAGTGTAGATATCTTACTTTTGAAAAATAGTACATACAGAGAGGGATGTAATTTATAAAATCATTGGTGTTGGGTATGACTGAGAAGTCTTACGTAATGGAAATTCACATTTTTTAATCACGATGTTTTAGAATCAGCCTTATAGAGAATACCCCTTAACAATGTATATTTATGATGACAATTAATGGTAATATTCCTTACATATGTTACTTTCAGTTGAGTTGTTTTGCAAAAGAAAAATATAAAACTAAAAGCGACCATTCTGGTCGCGCAGCGGCTAGTATCATAAAATTATACGTAAATAGGTTGGTAAAAAATATATTATTGCGATATACAGCTTTTGATACCTTCCAAGTCTCTTTCTGGAATTTTCAGTCTTTCCTGCATGCAGAGAATTTTCCAATAAATTGCTAGATAAACAAGATCTCGGTTATATGAAGGACTGTGTCATCTGTCTGACTTGTACACTGAAAGCAAATGATCTCTTGAACAACAAATTGTGATAAACAGCCAAGCGTGGTTTTGAGTATTATCAATTAAGCGTCAAGATCTCCATTGATTGTGGTGACTATCCGATAATACATTTGTCTACAACTGAAGTTCCCAAACTCAAGAAATTAAAGAGTATTAAATAAGGAACTTATGTAATATGTAGTGCACGCCTATGAACCTAGACAATATGAAGCAATTATTATCTTGCAATAACACATTATATCTAGATCGGGAATATGTAATATTTGACAGGAAGTTCAAGTTAAAATACAACGTGCAGGAAACAGTGGGTAGCTTTAAAATCAGGACTAACTCTGATAAAAGTCGGTAAGCAAAGCTTATGATGTTACGAATGTGTCAGAACATATCCGGAACAGGAGTGCGCATGCCCAACCCATCTATAGCAGTGGTGCACAAACTGTAGGGCTCGAAAAAAATTGGAGAATTGCGGATAGTTTGAAGAAAATTTATATCATTGAATTATTTAATTAAAAATATTCTTTAAATTTTCCATACCAAATTTATAACATTTATTATTATTTTTTATGATATGATATAGTGCTCGAGGTGGCCTTGCGCAAACATGCTGGCTTTCGGTGCTGAGGGTGCTCGGATTGAATCCCGGCGCGCGCCGTTAAATACTTTCGTGTCTAGTCCGGATATGGGCACGTTAAATCCGTAGACCAGAAAGTCCCTCTATGATGGTCAGTAAGGGAGGGGGAGGGTAAGATCCCTCCAGATGTCGCCCCTAGGGTGGCTCGGTCAAAATTGAGGTGGTAACTAGCTAAGACGGACTTCGACTCTTGTGGTGCTAATGAAACCGGAGCCTCACACTTCAGCCCAAACCCTATATAGACCTGGTCTGGAACTTCCAGCCAGGGGGCATAAGGAACAACGATACGACATTGTTGTATATGCTATGATCTATATATATAAAACAGTTCCGTAACTGACTCATTCATTCACTGACGGACTGACATACAACGCACAGACCAAACCGCTGGACCTAAAGGGCTGAAATTTTGCATGGCGATTCTTCTAATAGTGTAGGGGTGCACTAAGAAAGATTTTTCAAAAATTCTTCTTAGATTTTTTAAAATTAAATTTTTAAGCTGTTTTTTAAACTTTTTTTACGTTTGCATTTAAAATAATACATTGAGGGTTATAAAATTTATATCACGAGAAAGATCATAAAAATTCCTTCAAAATGAAATTTTTTTCGAATTTTACCTCCATTTCCTGATTTTTGGTGAATTTTTAAAGATTAATTTTTAGAATTTAATTTATTAAATGCCGATCACGTGATTTCTTTTTCTGGTACTTTAAATAAATTTATCGTCACGTGCATAACAACTAAATAGACAAAAAGATATTTTTTTTTCTTGCTAATGCGGCAGACGATTGGACATTATTTTGTCTATAAAAATATCCCTAACGATTTTTTTATAAATATATATATTTTTTCCTACGTCAATTGTATATATTGATCGTCGTATTTATTATAAATATATATATAAATTTTTTTTTGGCATTAATTGCATACATTGACCGTTGTATTTAATTTGAATGTACTCCGTAGCGAAGTGTGGGTTTTCAGCTAGGATTGTTATATAAGGTATCAAACAGGCTTGCAAGCCTTATATACTTACATTGATTACATTCACTTCTACCTATCTGAGAGAGAATGGCTTTTCAAAATTAGTTGCTATAAAAACCAAACAGCGATCAAAATTTAATCCGAAATAGGATGCGAGAGTAGCACTCTCAAATATTGAGCAAATATTATTCGAGATCTAGGATCACCCTTCGTATTCAATTTTTCTCTATTTCAGTTTTATATAAATAAATGCAGTTTAATATTTTAATATGAAACTTATAATTTTGAAATTATACTCTTTTACCTAAATGAAATACAAATACATATTAATATTTCAATATGAAGTTTTGGTCATATGGCATAAACAAGTGTAGAAGGTAAGCGAGACATTTTCTATTGCAATTAAGCAAAGTAAATATATACCCATAATCTACAGTTCATTGATTTTTAAAATAGTTTGTAAAAATTTGCTTATTTCTTATTTCTATTTTTTATCAACGTTTTCCTAATTTTTTATAAGAAAAACTTTCTGCTACCAAAAAATGTTCACTGGGTGTCGCGTGATCTTTTATTTAAAGAAAATGGGTCGCGGTGAAAAAAAAATTTCAGGTAGTCTCTTCTAACGAAACTACAGCGGGTTATTAACGTAGGATTACTTATCGTTACTCATCTCTTTTGTATATATATATATATGTATCTCTCTCTCTCTCTCTTTCTCTCTCTCTCTCTCTCTCTCTCTCTCTCTATATATATATATATATATATATATATATATATAACTTTTGTGTTTAACTGTTTACTGCTTGCCCAAGCGATACAGACTGGGTTTGACGCGCTCCCAAAATTATAACTCGCGACGCAGAACATCTGAAATTTTGCTTTCCGGAGAACCGTTATGGAGGAACGCAATCCTACGTTAAAAGTTTGCGCACCACTTTTGAGGATAAAACTACGAATCACCAGTTAGATGTTTCCTAGCCATGAATCCTGAAACAAATAGTCATCGAAGACTACCGCTTTGCTATCTCATAATACAAGAGATATTGATGTATAAATAGCGGATAATTTTATGTATATTGACGCACTAAGTTATGTGGTGTTCCGACAAAAATGATGCACCGAATCCTACATCGTGACCAGGATAATCAGTGTTATAATACTAACTTTTAAACTCTACCGAATTTGTTTACAAGGGAGACCTCGATTAATATAAGAATCATACAAAAGATGTCTTTCGAAAGGTTTTATTTTCGACTGCGCTTGAAGTGGCTGGATTCATGTACGTCGTTTATCCGAAAAGGAACTCCCACCTAGGCAGAAAAAACTCCTTTAAACACCTTTGCAGCTTTCGCTTTCATCACAGGATAATTGTTTTATTTTTGAGGTTATTTCCAACTGTCAAAATACAATGCGCTGCTGCTTTTTTTTCGCGTAATTATGGTTTAGGGTTGTTCGGTTTATTAATAGTCTCAAAACTGCGTAAATATATGAGAGATGCATTGCTATTGAAGTTCTAAACTCTGCCTTTCTACATCAAACTACTGTAACTTTTTAATAGCGTTATGCAACTCGTATTTCCACGTAGAAATCGTAGATCGAGTTTGCTTCTTATAGGCTGAACAGACCAACACCGTCTATAAATAAGCAAATGCAGCAGCTATGCTTTACAATTTTATTGAGTGTGTGACTTATTCCACCCGCTTTAGCCGTAGGCTAGACCAGGTCCATGAGGCCAAAAGTTACTATAAAATCATTAACAAACAATTTTACTGTTGAACTTGGCAACAATAATAATCCTCCCCCAGCCCCCCTCCCTAAAAAAAAGACGGGGAAAAAAATTCAGGTATTCTCTTCTAACGAAACTACCGCGGATTATTAACGTACGATTACTTATCGTTGCTTACCTCTCTTGTATGCATATATGCATGTATGTGTTATGTATATATGTATCTATATATATGTATGTATGTGTTATGTATATATGTATCTATATATATGTGCGTATGTATATATATCGCACCTCTGCTAGAAGAGTGTTACATCTCAAAATAGCCATATTTTCAGGAAGAACTAAAGAAGAAATGAAATAGCTCTTCCTGCAAATATGGCTATTTTGAAATGTAACACTCTTCTAGCAGAGGACCTCTGATAAAAGAGTGTTACATTTCAAAATAGCTATAATTTCAGGAAGAGCTAAAGAAGAAATGAAATAGCTCTTCCTGAAAATATGACTATGTAACACTCTTCTAGCAGAGGTGCAATATATTTAATGCCAAAATTTTTGTACATTTCTGTTTAACCGTTTACTGATTGCCCAAGCGATACAGACTGGATTTGGCGAGCTGCCAAAATAATAACTCGCGACGCAGGACATCTGAAATTTTGCTTTCCGGAGGACCGTTATGAAGGAACGTAATCCTACGTTAAAAAGAAAACAAAAGGGAAAGCTGTATTCGGCTGTCATATGAATGTACAAAAACAAAATGTCTGCTGCATTTGTAAATGTTAATACTTTTCTCCTAAAATGCAATGCTTATCAGAAAAGGATTCCTTACATTTTTAGTACAGTAAAAAGAAAATGGAAATTCTTAATTGATACCTTTGGTGCATTTTTTAACTAGCCAAGTCCCAGCAAAGCTATTGATCCTAGAATCAACAGAAAAATATTAGAATTCTCTGAAATTAGATCCTTACCACCGCCTCTCCAAAATAAAGTTTTAGAACTCATAGGTTACAAATGTCAAAGAAAAGGCGTAGCTATATCGATAAATCTGCAAATTTTATTAAAGGTAGAAATCTAATCGGGCAGAAAGCGCTCTGCTTAATGTACACTGCTGGCCACTGTAAATGCAACACCCTGTAGGAAACATGCAAATAACATGAAATTTACAACATGCATTAGCGGAGGTAAGATATGCAAATGATTAGAATTTCAGCGCAAACGCACATCACGCGCGCCTGTGGCGCCACTTCAAAGCGCTATTTAAGGCTTGGAGATTTCGACAATTTCAAGTTCAGCAATTGTGTTTGTCTTGTGGTTTTTAAAAAAAAAACGATCAATTATGCCTCGTCGAAAACAGCGATCATCTTTTGATCAAGTATCCGAGTTCGTCAGAGGAAGGATAGTGGCCTACCGAGATTGTGGATTATCTTTCCGGGAAATCGGTAGTCGTGTTGGACGAAACCAAACAACTGTAATGCGGATATGTGATCGTTGGATGCAGGAGGGTACGACGGACCGGCGTGTTCGATCGAATCCACCTCAGCGCACCACTTCACGTGATGACAGGCAAATTGTGCGCATGGCAGTGACGGATCGCTCAGTCACATCACGAACCATAGCACAGCACATGCAGTCTGTAACGCATCATCCAGTGCCTGCGCGTACCATTCGACGCCGTTTACAGCAGAGTGGTATGTCCGCAAGACGTCCATTGCTTTGTCTACCCTTGACGCAGAACCACAGACGTCTCCGCCGCCAATGGTGCGATGACAGAAGGATGTGGACGGCAGAATGGAATGAAATTGTCTTTACTGACGAGTCACGCTTCTGTCTGCAACACCACGGTGGTCGCATTCGAGTCTGGAGACACCGTGAAGAGAGGATGCTGAACAGCTGCGTTATACACCGCCACACTGGTCCTGCACCGGGTATTACGGTATGGGGCGGTATTGGATATCACTCTCGCACACCTCTAGTACGCATTGCCGGTTCTTTAAACAGCCAGCGCTACATCTCCGAGGTGTTGGAGCCAGTTGTCCTTCCTTACCTTCAGGGCTTGCCCACAGCCATATTTCAACAGGATAATGCGCGACCACACGTGGCACGCATTGTCCAACGGTTCTTCGTCAATCGCCAGATTGAATTGCTTCCCTGACCGCCTCGCTCTCCGGATCTTTCGCCGATAGAAAACATGTGGTCCATGGTTGGTCTACGATTGACCCAGATTCCATCCCCAGCTGCCACAGCAGATCAACTTTGGCAACGTGTGGAAGCTGCTTGGTCTGCTGTACCCCAAGAACTCATCCAAAGTCTCTTTGAATCAATGCCGAGGCGTGTGGCAGCGGTGATCTCCAACAATGGCGGCTACTCTGGCTACTGATTTTGGCAGGAACGACACTTCACAGAAGTCTATAAATTTAATCATTTGATACTTGGTCAACATGTTATCTACAAAATAAATTTTGTTGTGATATCTCTTGTCTTTCTTGGTGTTGCAATTTGGGTGGCCAGAGTGTAAAATATTGTTTGTAACACCTGTCAACTATACGTTCTCAATAAACTGTAAGATTTTTAAAATAAGAACAGGCCAAATAAAGGAATACCTTGCAGAGAGCATTCATTGATACTGACATAGTATCAATGCTATGGTTTTCTTTGGGATATGTTTCTAAATAACTCTGCTTAAAAAAATAATCCTATTTAAAACACATAATAAATAAAATATTACTTTATCTAGCAGAATAACAAATTATTAAAAACTTTCCTAGCAAAAAGAAAACAAACAAACAAAAAAACCAGTTTTATATTCATATGGGGAAAATTAATTTGAAACAAAGTATTAATTTAAATTTTTTAAAATGCTTTCTTTATTCTAAGTTAACGTTTTTCCCTTTATTACAAACATATATATCGAATACATATTGTCGGAGACTGTTGCAAAGCTTATCTGTCAGTAAGAGGGTCATTGTTTTACAGTGGATCCCTGGGCACTGTGATGGTCATGGCAATGAAATCGCTGACTCTCTGGCCAAAAAAAGGTGCTTTGATCTTGCAGACATCTCCTTCCAGTGTCCCTTACAGTACTGTAAAGCGTATAATCAAAAATACGGTGAGAGAGGAGTTCAAAAAGAGTCTCGCCGTTAGAACTTCTCAAAAGCATTGAAGAGAAAAATTGTTTGGTGTCTCTAAATGGCCCAGACATAAAATGGTGGCCGAGTTTAGACTAGCCACTGGCCATGACTGTCTCCTGGAACATTTACACCATTTCAACATTGTTTCTAGTCCTTTCTGCAGACTCTGTGACTTGGGACGGGTCATGAACTGTGAACATTTGTTTCATTACCCTGTATTGACTGAACGTTCTCTTGTGGACCGTTACTGGGAGGCCAGGGGTCTTCTGGATTCATAGACTATTTGCTGCAGTTTTTTCGTGTTTTGTGTTTCTTGTGTTGTGCTTTTATTCTGGCTGTAGTTGTCTTTTAATCTGTGCCATTGGAAATAAAAAAATAATATCGAATACATAGAGTTAAACAATATTACTATTATGGAAATTTGGGTGCTTAATTATTTTTTAATCTGCAGTTTTTCTATGCATTATAAATTTATATACCAAACAGACCCCATATAGATTATATTATCACTATTACTGAATCGGTGATGCTATGCTTCTATTTCTAATATACTAAGTTTTCCTGCATACTACAATTTTAAATATTCAGCACGTCTGTTTCGGAGCAAAATTGTTACCATTACTAATTATGAATAAGTTAATTTTCTTTGTTAACGCATATGTTTCACTGATTTATCTAACTTAATATAAAGGTTTAACAGTTCAAACGACTACATAGAGGCAAGGTTAAATTAAATTTAAAATTGTTATCGAAGCTGAAAGTACGCTGGATTTCTCTTTATAATATTACAAAATTAATTATTCAGAATGGCTACATAGAGGTTATATTTTTGATATTATTAAATCTAAATTATCTAAATTTTTTTTAGTGATGTATATTTAAAATTTTCATTGGGGATCATAAGGAGCTGTGTTTTATTTCATTCAAATTTTTATCAATGTATTACAATTGTAAACAACTAACACAACTCCGCAAAGACTATATAGTTACAATTGTTATATAAAGTGAAATTCAGGAACAATTTTTGTCAAGTTATAACGACCCTGTGCCACAGATTTCCGTATTCATCAATATTAGCATCTCATACAGCTTTTCTGATGGATATGTTGATTAAAACATCAAATTATCAAGTCACGATCTTCACAAATTAGTCTCACGAAGTTACTGTTGAACTTACACACCAGGACAATCTGTTTAACGTTTATGTTTTGATCAGAGAGAGAGAGAGAGAGAGAGAGAGAGATTATGTGCAAGTTAATCGTGAATAGTTTGTAATCTCTCTATTAATATAATTACTTCCGAAATAGCAACCATTGTATTCATTCGTAGCTGAATGTGTGAGCCAGTTATGCTGCAAATAGTTTTTATTATTTTCAAAGCAGAATCCAGTTATCAAGTTCCACGTAATAGAAATAAATGATCGGTTTCAAAGGAGAACTGCCAGACGCTGATAAATTGCTTTACCGTTATTCACCTGACCTCGAGCGGATTTATTCTCAGCATGCTTTCCATAAAAGTGAAATGAAAAGATAAAAAATAGCAACACTTTAGGAATTTCGTTTTGTGTATGTGGGTACGTAAAATTATCTTTATAACCTTAGTAAAATACAACATGAAGAATACATTTATCAAACATATATATATATATATATATATATATAGGGTCCTTTGATAAGTCGCTGAATAAAAGCCGAGTGGTGGGCGCCATTGCACTGGAATTATTGGTATCTCCCATTCAACGTGCTTTGGCACGTAAGTCAAATTGTAATCAGATTTGACGTTTAAACTGTGATTGACAGCCATTTTAGTCAGTGAACTCGTGTTACTGCTCATACTGTGGAGAAGAACGACTTCTGCGTATAGATAAAACATTACTTTTTAAGAGGCAAAACGGTGGCAGAAACTAAATCAAGGCTTGATAAATATTATGAAGAGTTCGCACCTTCACTTAGAACGACTTACAAGTGGTTTACTGATTTTCGTTGCTGCCAAATAAGTCCAAGAGATGCCGAATGTTCTGGTCGTCCTGCTGACATCACTACGCCAAAAATTATCGAAAAAAATTCCTCAGAGAGCATACATAATATTTTGCAGGAATATTTGGATGTGAGAAAGCTGTCAGTAAAGTAGGTGCCACGTTTGCTAACAATCGGTCAAAAACGTGAAAGAGTGAACACATCGAAGCTCCAATTTGTTACCACAGTAGACATTCCTTACGTGCGTGAATTAAAAAGATTTTATTACATATTTCCTTTTAATCCCTTTACTAGCATGGCAATCAATAAATTCCTAAAAAAAAATACCCAAACGTAAGAAACCTTATGATATAAATTACCCCTTAGGATATATTCTGCTCTTAAGATCAAATTTTGGAAATATATCATTCATTTAAACAACTTCAAATACGTCGAAGTTCATAAAATACACAATTATTATCTGTTAGATTTTAATTCATATTTCTGATGAAATCATATAAAATGCCCATTCTCAATGAAACAGGGAGATGAATTACATTTTTAAACAACGCTCAAGAAATTTATCTAACGATTCTAGGCTCTCTTTCATTAGTATAATATCTAATGGGACGGAAAACATTCAATCTATAACACTCTTATATTCACTTATATTGTTAATTTATGTTCTTTTTTACACAGTGTTCGCATAAAGGAATCCGTAAATTTGTACACATGAAATAAAATGAAAATCAACAAAAATTTTACGCAAATTTACTCATTCGAAAAAGCAGCACCTTTCATTTAAATAACCAGAGCCTAGCTGATATTTTTTATTCAATAGATTTTTATAGATTTTCAATAGATTAATAGCCAATGCTTTTAAAGTTATTCATTTGACTTAGACCCTTATGAAACAGAAAATTTTAATAACAGACAAATGCCTTTTTTATGATATACCCATATATATCAATGACTATTTTACATACAAAAGGATGAGATTTTGATTTTGAAAACTTCGGAGAGTGATGAAGTAAATACTTTACTGTCAGTGACTGTTTTGGATATAATGCTTGCACATTCACTGAACTGAACAAGAATTTGAACATCTTAAAACTGTTTGTTATTGAGTATTTATCCAAGATTATTATTGCTCATCTTGACAGAAAAAAAGCATTTAACACTGTCCATAGTAAAGGATTTTTAAGATATAACATTGTCATTTCAATTCACGTTATTTGAATGTTTAGTCTTAACCTTTAGCTTACGGGACCCATTTTTCCAATTCCCTCTTTAGAACGGAATATATATATATATATATATATATATATATATCGATGGATCGTTTACCGATCTCATAGTTCAGTTCAGTCGGTCCCTTGAAAAACGATAGATCGAGATTCCATATATATATATATATATATATATATATATATATCGATGGATCGTTTACCGAATCATAGTTCAATTCAGTCGGTCCCTTGAAAAACGATAGATCGAGATTCCATATATATATATATATATATATATATATATATATATATATATATATATATATCGATGGATCGTTTACCGAATCATAGTTCAGTTCAGTCGGTCCCTTGAAAAACGATAGATCGAGATTCCATATATATATATATATATATATATATATATATATATATATATATATATATATATATATATATATATATATATATATATATATATATATATATATATATATCGATGGATCGTTTACCGAATCATAGTTCAGTTCAGTCGGTCCCTTGAAAAACGATAGATCGAGATTCCATATATATATATTCTTAGGCCCATATTCTTGGGATACATGCTATCCCACACCGTAAGAAAAAGGTTAAAGTTCAGACAAGCAGAAGCGAAAACATCAAGAAACAATCAGTAGTCGTTAATTTTGTAATTTGAGTCAATTTGGTAAATTTATCTTATACTATTATTTTTAAATAACAATGTGACAAACTTATTAAGTTATCGGATACCAATATTTATTAAAAATGTAAAATTCATGAATCAACCATGAGAACAATTATCTTTGAGGCAGAAACAAAACGGTCTCAACCTAGTGACCTAGTTTGGTCGAAACGAGTCGCGATTGGCAAAAGATGTGTTTGAAAGACAGTGATTTTCGATACAGCTGTTTCCATGAATTATTCTGATATATTTTGAAAAAACATCACTGTAAGTTTTACAAATTTTGGTCATCAATCTAGAATACATATATAATGAGAATTTGACATTGCAAAATATATTTTTAAGCCTTCCCCTAAAAAAAAAATGTTTTTTCTTTATTCCCCATGTTTTCTTATTATATCCCGTTTACTTCTAAAAATGTATCTATTTGCTGTTCTCCATCAAGCAAAGTTATTGTAAAAATGAATTTGAAGCGCATCAGTTGAAACTAATTAATGAAGTTATAGGAGAGAAAAATGTGAAAATGCACGATTCATTCAATCCAATATATCTATAGTTAATTTGTATAATTAATCTAAATTTTTATAATTTTCCACCCTGTTTTAGAGCTTCAGTAATGTTAAACTTGACAACCCATTTCTGAAAATTTTGAGGTTTCTCTGGAATACTGTACTATGCTGGATCACATTTCCTTTTTTGTATTTTAGCCGAAAAGGTAAATTGAAGAGAAGCAAAATAAATAAATAAATAAATAAAATATCGATTCCTTAATTTCAGAGCAAAGGAAAAAAATTCTGAAAAACAGACAAAAATTTTTTTTCGAAGTTTATCTTTTTCATTTTACAATTTATTTAATGATTTCCTAAATAAAATTTAAAGAACATGAAATATAAAAAGGGAAAATCACTGATGTAGTTGCACTGAAAGTTTGTAAATATTCTTTGCGTAGGAGTCAAGGCTTTTTAACAATTTTAAAAGTCAACGTAACCACACAACGTTTCATTTTATTTCGTCTCTTCTTGGATGAAAGTGACGATAGAGAGTATCACATAGTAATACCATAATATTTGCCTCTAGACTTCAATAAACAAAGTGTTCTTTTTTAACAAGAGAAAATATCTCTGGGTCGACAAATGTTTCTCTTTGAATTGAAATTATCTTCCAGGTTTCTCTAATGCACCAAGTAAATTTTTGTAGCTAAAAATATATTTTAATATACTTTTTAGTTTAAAGAAGAAATATTTATAAAGTACCCCTTAGTTTCCTGAATAAATGGTCGAAGTTTATGTATCATTTAATAATTTTTAGCCTATAATTGTACTAAAAGTTTGCAAATGTTCTTTGCATAGGAGCAAGGCTTTTTAACGAAATTTTTAAGTCAACGTAACCACACATTGTTCCATTTTATTTCGTCTCTTCTTGGAGGAAAGTGAGGATATAAAACATCTCATAGTAATACCATAATATTTACCTCTAGATTTCTATAAATAAAGGGTTTAAAAAACAACAGAAGAATTTACTGGTTGACAAATGCTTCTCTTTGAATTAAAACTATCTTCCAGGTTTCACTCATACGTCAACTAAATTTTTGTAGCTAAAAATACATTTTAAAATACTTTTTAGTTTAAAGAAGAAAAAATTATAAAGTATCCCTTAGTCTACTGAATAAATGGTGGTAGTTTTTGATAACCTTTAATCAGTAATTTATAAACCAAGCACATAATATATTAATACAATGTATATTTTGCACATAATAAAGGTACCTCTTGTTTTTCTTAAAAAATATTTGTCCTTAAACAAGAGTTGTGGAAAAACATGTTATATTTACCAAATTCGCTGTATTTGAAACAATTTCCTGGTTTATCGAAATTTCCAAGATTAATTGGTTAAAAGTAAGACCAAGTTTAATTAATATAAAGTAAAATAAAAATTTTATGTTACGTTGAATTTATGATACCTTAATGGTAAATTATGACTTTTACCTTACACTTAAAATATAGAGAAGCTTTAAATTATGAGGACCAGATAATTCTTTTCATTTCGGAAGTCCTGAGAATATACAACAAACACATTTAAAAGTATTCAGAAAGTCGCGAGCAACCTCTCAATATGTTGTAAATGTTTAAGTACACAAGCATAAAAAATACAGAACGTGAAAGATCTAAACATATTTTGTAAATAACAGAAATAGGATTTTATAAGTAGTAAACAAAACGTCCTGGAAAAAATTCGAACATAGATTCCAGGGCGTTTAAAAAATACTAAACTTATCACGATTCAAGGCCCAGTTCAGACACACGTAGCAAGGGCACACGCAAGAGTTATAAAAAAGATAAGAATTAGAGTCATTATAAAGGTGCGTCGACGGTTCAAGAGAAGCTCAGAATGTCATGTTAAATGGTATGAAAAAATTTTGTTCAGTGTTATGTTAATTTTTGGAATTCTATTTGTTTCTTTCTGTAAATGTTGATGTGACGCAAATTTCACCGGCATTAAAGTTTTAATAAATTTATTAGTAGCATCTTTTGGCCACAGATCTAAAAGACTTTTATCTATTATTAAAATTTTGTCTCCGAAGTGCAAATAAGGATTTCAGAGGAAACAGCCATTGTTTGTAATTTGCGCCGTACCAAAATTCTGATGATGAATTATGTTTGTATTTAACACTGGATTGTGCATCTCCGGTTCTCAACCCCGGACGCAAAGCGGTTTAAAGAATTTCTCCGAGTTCCAACGTCGTTGCTGATATAAATCAAAAGATTCTTTTTATTAAAAAGAATAAAACTTAATACAAATGAAGGCCGAATGAGACGAAAATAGAATTAAAGAAAACGTTGTTGCAAAAATGAAAATAAAAAATAATCACCAGAAATATGTGCTATAAATCCACATATAATTGTAAATAAGAGCTTCTGAAATCTACAATAGAGCGTAAAAGTGGCCGTTTTTAAGCTCGGTTGTTGATTTAATAATCTGTCATTTTCAATTTTATTGTTTGGCCAAGGATAATCGTCCAAAGTCAAACTGGACGCAAACATACTGGAAACAAAAACAATTTTTTTATCCACCTCAAATTCGTTGTAAGTAATAATCCATACAATCGAAGCTGCATTTCGGAAAATACAGTTCCAAAAAAATACGAAAATGCGTTATGGAAATCCCACTAATTTAGCTTATTTAATGAATTTCGTAGTTTTGGAAGACCCTAAAAGTGACTTAGATTAAAATATAAAGTCTCTATTTGTTTATTTTATTATTTGTTGTGATAATTGAGACGTCTAGAAAATTCAGAGTTTCTCTAGTAATTTGCTGTGAATAAAAGATTAATTGCATTGTTCAATGATAGATAATGATTAGATGTCTAAAAAAATTATTTTACCAAAATGAATTTATTGGATATTTATTATACTAAATATTTGTTACGAAGATTAAGAAGTTATTAAGAATTTTAAAGAACAGTTAATTTTTACTCTGTAAAAGAACAGAGCATTCACCTTTAGGAACAGGAAATTATATGTAGGTAAATAAAGATATAAACTGACTACGATCAAGCAATTTAAGAACTTTATAACAAAGACATTTAGTTATTTAGTAAAATGTTCTAAAGAAGTTAACTTATTTTACATGTAAAATGATATTTTTGGAGGAATAAATGTATTTTTTCCCCAACGTGGTAGGCATTTGGTAGGAATAAATATTTGATGCATCAAAAAATAATTTTTTATGTTACATTAAAAATTTTCAAGAAATAATAAACTTTTGTATCTGTGAAAAAGCTCTCAATTCAAGGAATAAAACAGAGAAGAACATAAATAAATATATAAGCAAAGCAAAATATTCAAAATAAACAAATTTTGAAATTGTTCTCTGAGGAAAGTCACTATTTATTTAGAAAACCCAGGATTGCTCCAGTAAAGTTCTAAGCACGTGATAAGAATATGGAACAAAAGCCAAAATTTTCAACGTCACTTTTAGATAAATAGACAAAGAGATTTTATTTCAGTGATTTAAAAAAACAACGGGTTTATTTGTAAGTTGTTTATAAAGCGTTTGGCAGTTTAACAGATGAAAAAATTTTATAGTGATCAAAAGCAGTAGACTTATTACGCTTTAAAACAGACTTATTACGCAAAATACTTGCTGCACGAGGGGACATCAATATTTATGGAATATTTAGGTTTTTCAGTGCGGAAGAAGAAATGGACTCCCTTTACGAAATAGGAAAGAAAATTTCCCTTAAGAAATAGGAAAGAAAAGTTTTGTGCCTGTGAAAAAGCTCTAAATTCAAGGAATAAAGCAGAGCAGAACATAAATATATAAGCAAAGCAAAATATTCAAAATTAACAAATTTTGAAGTTGTTCTCTGAGGAAAGTCCTTATTTATTTAGAGAATCTGGGACTGCTCCAGTAAAGTCCTAGACACGAGTAAAAATATGGAACAAACGTCAAATTTTCAACATCACTTACAGATAAACTAGCTGAAAACTCGTACTTCGCTACGGAGTATATTCAAATTAAATACAACGGTCAATGTATGCAATTAATGCCAAATATATATACAGTGATTTCCGCTTATAAGAATCACGTTTGTTATTACTGTTTTTGATTCTTATAAGCGGTTGATTCTTATAACCGAAACTTCCCTTTGGACAGGCACACATACACAAATATATACTTGTACATATATATAAACACACAGGCATATATATACATAATTTTCCATTAAATGCTCTTTAATTTACGTTATTTATCATTTATTAAAATTATTTTTTATAATTTTAAAAATACTCAATTTCTAAACAAATACTATAACTCAATTTCTAAACAAATACTATAACTCAATTTCTAGACCTATAAGTAACAACACATGATTATAAAATCAACAAGAGGCAGCTTCTCTTTGACTACACTTTTGAAGAGCATCATATCTAATTAACAAGTTCTGTTTTTCAGAAAAAACTAAGAGTTTTCCTTGTTTTTATCATATTTGAATTCGACTATCAAAAAGTTCTAACACTAACTGGCAATTTTGTTAGAAAACTAAAGTGAATACTAGCGACGTACGCTTATTACAGTCTCAGACGAAGATTCACTTTATAGCTTACGTTTCACGGTTTGATTCAGCATCTGGTTCATCTGATTCAGCAAAATGGATCCGTTTACGTTTCACGGTTTGAAGTGCTCAATCCACTGTCCCGTTTGCGTAAGTGATGGTGGACACTTCGAGGAAGATTTATGTGTTTCAGGGTCCAGAAATTCGCAACCAGGAAGTAAGTGGTGGAAAAAAAGGAGTGCCTGTCTGGAGAAAAGCGAAATCGGACCCGGGCGGGTTAGATGCCCCTGGGTAAAGCTAATAAGACAGTGTTTAGCAAAAACGTATAAGGAGAAACTCTTATGTTATAAACTCTTATGTCTAAAGGAATGTATTTTGCGACTGTTTCCCACCCCAAAGTTTTATCAATCTTTCTTTTCAAAAACTTAAGAAAGAATTTCGTACCTTTTGAGAGTTCAAGTGGCATTTTTTGGAAAAATGAAAGGAAGGCGAAGATTGCAAAGTGATTCTTATAACCGGTGGATTGATTCTTTAAAGCGGAAATTTTAACATGGAAATAATACATTTGTTTTTGTTTTTGCGATATTGATTCTTATAAACGGTTGATTCTTATAACCACTGATCACTATAAGCGGTGGTTACTGTATATATATATTATATGATAAATACGACGATCAATGTATACAATTGTTGTAATATATATATATATATATATATATATATATATATATATATATATATTTATACGAAAATCGTAAAAGATAATTTTATAGACAAAATAATGTAGAAGAAAATATTCAAATTAAATCTAATATAAAGAATACTAAAGAATGTAGTACAGTTAATATAGTACAGTTTGTAGAACATTTCTTTTACTGTATTTTAATATTTTTTTGGATAATGTCCAATTGTCTGCCGTATTAGCAAGGAAAAAAAAATATTTTTTGACTATTTAGTTGTTATGCACGTGACGATAAATTTATTTAAAGTACCAGAAAAAGAAATCACGTGATCAGCATTTAATAAATTAAATTCTAAAATTTAATCTTTAAAAATTCCCCCAAAATCAGGAAATGGAGGAAAAGATTCGAAAAAAATTTCATTTTAAAGGAATTATGATCTTTCTCGTGATATAAATTTTATAACCCTCAAAGTATTATTTTAAATGCAAACGTAAAAAAAGTTAAAAAAACGGCTTAAAAATTTAATTTAAAAAAATCTAAGAAGAATTTTCGAAAAATCTTTCTTAGTGCACCCCTACACTATAAGAAGAATCGCTATGCAAAATTTCTGCCCTTTAGGTCCAGCGGTTTGGTCTGTGCGTTGCATGTCAGTCAGTGTGTCAGTTACGGAACTGTTTTATATATATAGATAAACAAAGAGATTAGGAACTTTAAGAAAAAGAAATTTTATTTCAGTGATTTAAAAAATAATAATAGCGGGTTTCTTTGTAGTTGTTTAAAAAGTGTTTGACAGTTTAACAGATGAAATAAATTTATAGTGATCAAAAGCAGTAGACTTATTACGCTTTAAAAAAGACTTATTACGCAAAATACTTGTTGCACGAGGTGACATCAATATTTATGGAATAACTAAGTTTTTCCGTGCGGAAGAAGAAATGGATTGCCTTAACGAAATAAGAAAGAAAAATTTTGTGTCTGTGAAAAGCTCTCAATTCAAGGAATAAAACAGAGCAGAACATAGATAAATATATAAGCAAAGCAAAATATTCAAAATAAAAAAATTTTGAAGTTGTTCTCTGAGGAAAGTCATTATTAATTTAGAAAACCTGGGATTGCTCCCGTAAAGTTCTAAACACGTGATAAAAATATGGAACAAACGTCAGAATGTTCAACGTCTTTTATAGATAAATAAACAAAGTGTTTAGGAACCTCAAGAAAAAGACTTTTTATTTCAGTGTTTTTTATTTTTTTATTTTTATTTTAATAACAGCGGGTTTATTTGTAAGTTGTTTAAAAAGTGTTTGACAGTTTAACATATGAAATAATTTTAAAGTGATCAAAAGTATGCTGACTTATTACGCAAAATACTTGCTGCACGAGCGGACATCAATATTTATGGAATAACTAATTATTTCAGTCCGGAAGAAGAAATAGAATCCCTTTATGAAACAGGAAAGAAAATTTCCCTTACAAAATAAGAAAGAAAACTTTTGTGGCCGTGAAAAAGCTCTAAATTCAAGGAATAAAACAGAGCAATACAAAAATAAATAGATAAGCAAAGCAAAATATTCAAAATTAACAAATTTTGAAATTTTTCTCTGAGGAAAGTCATTATTTATTTAGAGAACCTGGGATTGCTCCAGTAAAGGCCTAAACACGTGATAAAAATATGGAACAAACGTCAAAATTTTCAACGTCACTAATAGATAAATAAACAAAGAGATTAGGATCCTTAAGAAAAAAAGTAATAACAGCGGGTTTCTTTGTAAGTTGTTTAAAAAGTGTTTGACAGTTTAACAGATGAAATAATTTTATAGTGATCAAAAGTATGCTGATTAAAACGCAAAATACCTGCTACACGAGGTGACATCAATATTTATGGAATAACGCAAAATACCTGCTTCACGAGGGGACGTCAATATTTATGGAATAACTAAGTTTTTCAGCGCGGAAGAGGAAATGGATTACCTTTACGAAATAGGAAAGAAAATAAATAAATATGGGAAGAAAATGATTAACAGCAACTACTTAAAAACTCATTCCAAAGCGATTTTTAAATCTTAAGTTTTGAGATATAGAAAAAAGTATTGACAAGCAATATAAGAATTACCGTCATCACGTATAATAAACTTAAAATCCTAAAGAACCCGAGAATCATAGACAATAGAAAAAGTTAGAACACTAGAGTTTTATGGAAGCTTTATTTTTAAACAAATACAGGTTATTTTGTAAAAGTTTAAAAGAGATTTGATCATTCTACAAACAATCTTTCTCTCTTTGTTTCTAAATCAAATAATTGATGCTTAAATTTCTCTCTGTATCATGAAAATTTTTGCATTGAGCAATCAAGGTTTATTCTCAAAAAGAATGCAATGAAATCATTTTCAATGAACAACAATGAACACAGATAAAAGGAGATGTCAACTTATTAATATCAAATTATTTAGGAGATAATATTTTAGCAAAATCTTTAGATCAAGATCTAAATATGAGAAATATAAATTCTAAAATTTAAAAATCTGAAAATTATACAGAATTGAAAGTATCTTTATGTTTTTGCCGTAGAACAGGTTATTTTAAAAACTTTTTCAAAGATAAATACATCCCAAAGATAAACGATTTTTCTATTGGAAAACTATGAAACTAACTACATTACATAAATATTTGTTTTATTATAGTTTGTGAAAAAACTTAATTTCCTATACTAAAATGCTCTAAATTCAATTTTTAAAACTGAAAACAAAATAGATGAATTAAAGAATAATATTATCAAAATTTGAAACCAAAGATGTTATTGGTCTTAATAAACAAAATTCTAAACACGAGAATAACATAAATCAGTATATGAATTATCTTCTTCTCACATAGCAAAACAAAAATCATGTTTTCTCTAGCGTGAAACATTTAAATATTATGCCAAAAAATAGGTACTTACGGCATTGCTTGATGGACTGACGGTAGCCATTTGAAAAATGAAGAACCCTCTCCGAGTCTCTGTTGACATTCGACGGTAAGTTGCGCGCGCATGCTGAGCCGTGAGTCACTATGGCAACAGGCAAAGGACGCGGAACACAAACTTTTTCTTCTTCCGCCACCCTTTCTATTCCATTTAATAAACGTTGCGTGACAAGATTAACGAAAAACCACGTTTTCAAAGAGTGAAAAAAAATAGTAGAATAAAGAGTACACCGGCCGTGAAACATTCACGTACCAATTTAGGAAACGTAAACGCAACTAGTAATGAAAAACAAGTTTCAGGAAAGCAAGAGCTTGTTTTATAGTGGATGAACTGGCAAATTTACGTGTTAAATGACATAATATTACAGTTTATTTCTTTTCACACGTGTTATCAATAGTTCTTTACATATTCTGCACGTTAATAATTGTTATATCATAAAAGGATACCTATCTAAATCTATGAAATAATCTTTAAAAAAGGCGAGAATTCAAACCAATCCCATGGCTTCGCAGAGCAGTTAGGGGGTGTCCCAGACGAAGCCATGAGCTCTGTTTCTGCGTGTGTGAGCCACTATAAACGTGACTACTCTATACGTGAAAAGCAAAATTGCTCTGAATTTCAGGATCTGGTTTCCGTGAGCCAGTTTGTTACGAAAGAGGGGATACGAACGAAGAGGCCATTCCTTCAGAGACTTGTGGGTTCAAATAGTTTACAGGTAGACCGCTTTCGAGAGACTCTCACACAAAAGTCCTCATCGGTGGAAATCTTATAATACGTAAATTCATCTCGATATACTCAGAAAAATAATTAAATTCAGCAAAAATTGTCAACTTTCACAGTAGTTATTCATTATATAGAATCTAAATTCATACATAGCCTGAAACTGTTTACTTTCAGATAACAGTAATCTATGACTTAGCTAACAATTTTAATTTACATAAAGAATAAAAATTGCACACCGAAATATTTACTTAAACCTAAGGCTCCATCTGAGGATCTGAATTCCTGAACTAATAAAATTTTTTCAAAAATACTGAGAAGGTGATGCAAAAATATTAGTCCTTTTCAAAGATTCAAAGAGGAGTTCACATAACTGAAAACAAAATAACAGGAGATATCCCTCGTATTCTGTGTTTTTTTCCCCCTCAGAATTTCTGGATTAAAAAAGAGATCGTTAGATTCGAGCGAAAGAAGAACTTGTTTAGAAATTAACAGTTAATGTATACTTCATACTTTTTTCTTCTTCGCTGGCATATCCTGCTTTTGTGTATAATTAACATATTTTCTTACCCTTCTAGATATACTTCTATTTTTGTAATGTACCGAAAATAGCAATTCACTTTTAACGTAGGATTACGTTCCTCCATAACGGTCCTCCGGAAAGCAAAATTTCAGATGTCCTGCGTCGCAAGTTATAATTTTGGCCGCACGCCAAACCCAGTCTGTATCGCTTGGGCAAGTAGTAAACAATTAAACAGAAAAGTACCAAAATGCATCAAAATTTTGACTGACACACCCGCACACACACACACACACACACACATATATATATATATATATACTAGCTGAAAACCCGCACTTCGCTACGGAGTACATTCAAATTAAATACAACGGTCAATGTATGCAATTAATGCCTCCCCCCCCCAAAAAAATACATATATGTATAATAAAAACGACGATCAATGTATACAATTGTAAAAAAACAACAAATATATTTATAAAAAATCGTAAGAGATATTTTTATAGACAAAATAATGTAGAAGAAAATATTCAAATCAAATCTAATAGAACATACTAAAGAATACAGTACAGTTAATATAGTACAGTTTGAGGAACATATCTTTTACTGAATTTTAATATTTTTTGGATAATATCTAAACGTCTGCTGCATTAGCAAGGAAAAAAAATTTTTTTTGTCTATTTCATTGTTATGGACGTGACGATAAATTTATTTAAAGTACCAGAAAAAGAAATCACGTGATCAGCATTTAGTAAATTAAATTCTAAAATTTAATCTTTAAAAATTCCCCAAAAATCAGAAAATGGAGGTAAAGATTCGAAAAAGATTTCGTTTTAAAGGGATTTTTATGATCTTTCTCGTGATATAAATTTTATAACCCTCAAATTATTATTTTAAATGAAAACTTAAAGTTACTAAAACAGCTTAAAAATTTAATTTTAAAAATCTAAGAAGAATTTTTCAAAAATCCTTCTTAGTGCACCCCCTAGACTATAAGAAGAATCGCCATCCAAAATTTCAGCCTTTTAGGTCCAACGGTTTGGTCTGTGCGTTGTATGTCAGTCAGTGAATCAGTCAGTTAACGGAACTGTTTTATATATATATAGATATATAATATATAAATATATATATATATATATATATATATATATATATATATATATATATATATATATATATATATATATATATATATATATATATATATATATATATGAAATGGCCCAAATGGTCATGTCCTGAAATAAGTGCACACATCATGGCCGAAAAATAATACAATTCGAATTCACGAACAGAGGAATTTATTCCATGAAAACAGCAACATGTTACTCGCTTCGAAGCCAGCCCGCGTCTCTCGTTGCGCGCGACTATAGAATTAGGTCAAAGAGGGATTGCCAGGAATTGGCGGAGAGAGTTAGTATATGGAAAAGTTGGAGCATCTCGCCAAGGTGTCAGAAGGTTACCACATTTAGAAAGAAAGTTCAGATAAGGGTGATTAAAGATTATCAATAATATTATTATATATATATATATATATATACATACACATATGCGTACAAAACAGGCAAGCAATTATAACTAACTCTACTTAAATAATCCGCGGTAGTCTCGTTAGAAGAGACTACCTGAAATTTGTTTTTGTTTTTACAATTAGGATACCATAAAATATTGCTCCAGTATTTATGGAATTTCTTTTCCTTCCCCCCAAAAAAAAATTTCATTGTAAGTGGCACAGAACTGAATAACCCAATATCTCTTTATTAAAAGTGAAATGAATGTTTGAGCGTTTTTTTTTTGTTATATGTATTTGTTAGGTAGTTTAGCTTAGTTGCTAGTATGTTGAGATTTTTCTCACATTTAATAGAAGCAATTGAAAGCTAACAGATATGGTATTAGGATTAACATGACATTCTGTAACATTCTTTTACATATTTATGGCCCTCCTAAGACCTCTTCTTACATAATACAGTTTTGATAAACTTTTTTATACTTAGAACTCTTATAAACTTTATGCAACGTAGATCAGAATGAAGCTTAAAATAATTGATTACCGAAAACAATGATCTTTTGTAAGACTGAGTTTTCAAGGACAACTTTTGAGACATAGAAGTGACGCCTTAGACACAATCTTAATTTAGTGAATGCCAAAGGTTCCTACGTTCAAGGAAATGTGTAGGTTAACGTCCCCACTCGAATGAATGAATCATATGACACAATTGTTTCCTGTAATTAACATTATGAATAAAGATCTATCAATAGGCTTCAGGCACACGTGTGGTATGTTATGATCTCGTGAGATAAATCTATTAATCTATGAATTTAAGATAATTAATTTACAGTAAAAAAAAAATATCTCACTTAATTTTGAAGAGAGTTTGTGCTTACAAAATTTATATTTTGTGTTTCATTTCAAAAAGTGAGATTATTTATTTTTCATTTCGAATGTAGCGTAACATTTCTGCTTAATCTTCTAAAATTTTGATATGATTTATTGTAATAAATTTCTGCGTTTATTTGTCATATAAAACGAACGGAAATACAGCCCTTTTATGTAAAAATTCCGTATCTCTGTAAAAACAGAATAAATATCCTTAAATTCGAGTTGTTGGTTTATGAATTATAGGTATTATATTGTATTCATTTTTGTGTTAAGGGAGGAAGATTCATTTCAAAATTCCCTGCTGCCATATATCGTCCAGAAATGGCGGGAAAAATTATCTTATTTAAAAAAAAAATTGTGCTAACTCGGTAATACGGTACCGTGTGGCATAAAAAAGGAAACGTTCGCGTATGTTAAAGTACGGTGATTCAACCAACACTATTGTCATCAAAACCATTCTTTGATGAGTGCATAGAAGTTAGTTCTCAGAACAATGAGAAATAATTAATCACGAATCTTGAATTATGAAGGACACGTAAAGTTAGATAAATTTGATGAAATTATACCCTAAATTTTGGAGCAATTTTTAAATTTTCTTGAATTTTTCATAACCTACGAATAGTGGGTAACCCAAGAAGTGGCGTGGTGTAACTAAATGTTTAATAATTACAAGATAAAAAGAACTTTTTATAAACCATGTTTTTAAATTTTCTGTTGAATCATATAAACTTGACAATTCTCTGTATTAATAAATACTTTTTAATTTTTTTTTGATGAATTATCCCATCAACTTGAAAGAAAATGATGTTAATTGGAAGTTAACTTGCGTTTAACTTTTCGTTCCCATTCCGGCCGATAGATGGCTGCACCAGTCTATAAAACAAAATTAACTGAAAATGTATTCAATACTGCTTAAAAATGACTAAAAGTATTAAAGAAATGCATTGTTATCGTGTTCTGAGCTATTCTAAAAGTTTCAAATGTCTAGCTAGTCGGGAAGTTAGTTAAGAATCGTTTGCAAGATTTGTAAGGGACAAACACACACACAAACAAACAAGAAAGCAAGTTAATAAAAACATGGTAATAAATGTATATAATTTAGTACCAGTAGATGGGGCTTTTGCTTACGTAACTTATAAATAAAAGTATTATAAATCCTACTTCAAAATTAAAATTACGTTAAAAAACCTTAAGTATCTAAAGTGAAAGTATCTCAGTATCTTTACCAATAATTTGACTTACCGATGTTGCATATACTACAGTACCAAATATTTTTCTAACCGAACCGTACAATCCATATATCTAATCAATGGCAAATTTAAAACCTTATATACCATCTCTCGGAGTTCAGAGTGTTGTACAACGCATTGAATTGAAAAAGTACTCCGTTGTAATTTTACGAAATAAACCGGAAAATCCAATCTCATTTCGACAAATGCACAAGGAAGGACAACAAACAAACAAAAAAGAAGTAACTGAATAAGGTGATACAGAAAACAGAATTTTTATTTCAAATTCTTTTTAATGTATAGGAAATTTTGAAATTGCAAAAACAAAACTGAAAGCAATATTATTTCAGTATGTGCTTGCACCATACTTCGGGAGCGCTAAGTTCCCCTTTTGCTATACGACAGCCTACTGGACAATGAACTAAAGTCTAAGGTCGATTACGAAAGGCTCTAAATATCCATACCAAAAGCGAACATCCACTTTAACAAAAGAACCATTTAATTGAAAATATACGAATGTAGAGATGGTTTATTCTTTCCTCATACAGTGTAAAACTACATCTTTTCTATCACCTATTCCGAATAAGGAGTACAAAATATCTCCAAATGGATAAATTATGAAAAGAGGGTTAGAGTCTAACAGCATTACAGGAGCAAAAACGTCAGGTTAAAAGACGTCTAAACAACACCAATGCAAAATATATATCATAGATGAAGTGTTATACGATGTTCACTGAAAGGCACTTTATCAGATTGGATAAAATATTGAAGTCCGGTACGTTTAGAGGGACACTATCAACTGCACTTTGTAAAGATTGATTATGGCAGTGTAACATTTCTTGCAAAGACCTTACCAAGGAAATATCAGGAGCTTGTCCAGCAGTGTGACCTCGAGTCGAAGCTTGTGTTTCAGGGTCAGGGATAAAATAAATCTGGATGAATTTGCGATCATTAGCATCAGAAGGATACAGACTACCAGCAAAATGGTATACTTGTCCTTGTATCTCAAATGTCGGTATAATGCCACGATCGATCACTTGCCTACTCATGAATGAGGTCATTTGAAATGCATTATTATATTGACGTATGTAATTCTTAAGTTCTTTAAAATTTAAAAGGTCACCTGTAAGAAGAAAATAGAGTGGTTCAGGAGGGAGAATGATTTCTTATAATTTAATTTTCCTTTGCAAGAAACACACTTTTTGCTTCGCCATTTCATTCCAGAACAGAACAATATTGGCCGACAGTTTACATGGTACTTACAGATGATGAAATATTTTTATAATTTAGGGATGAACCGTAATTCCTGGAATACTCTTTATCGGAGCCCCTACCTGCAACATTTGTTCTTTCGGTCGAGTTACGCTCCTACTTTCTCTCAGATTATGTCTAGTCCTGTCTACAGATAGATGACTTCTCCGCGCAGCAAAGGATTCTCTTACTGTCTAAGAGATATAGTATTACATTGTCGAGACAACAGCCTTAAATTTTTTTCTGAAATTTAACAGATCTTATGACTATTTGAAATAAATATCCTTTAAGATTATTTATAGGCGGTTATTTAATAAATATATCTCAAGTTGACCGATCAGAAGGTTATCGATGTTAAAAACGGTGTCGCTGAATTACTGCTGTTACCAAATAATGACAAGACTCACTAATTTTGATACAATACTTAGATTTGAAAGGATGCAGAACCAGTACTTGGTAGATCAGTATGCTAAAATAGAAAGTTTTACCTACATTCGAAATAGGCAAACAAAACTACGATCCGAAAATTATAACTATTTGCAATATGCTTCGCGGGAAAGCGAACATGTTGACGGTATCGTTTCAATTGGTCATATTACCTTCATCTTTTACGGAATATTATTAACATGACTACTTTTATTGATAACCGTAATATTTGTAGAGTACATTTCATTCTTTATAAATTTTAAGAAGCAAAATAATTTTCATTATTGCCCTGTCCAAGTTTTAAATACAGTGGAATCTCGATCTATCGTTTTCGAAGGGACCGACTGAACTAAACGATGGATGCGGGAAAACGATAGATGCGGGAACATGCAAAAAAGTATTAACATACCTTAAAATTTGATATCCCTAAAATATATTTACTCACATACATAAATGCATACATACCCGTAGTGTAACTGAAGATAAAATTGCAAAGTTGTACTGAAATCTAAGACAATAATAATAAAAAAAGAAATACACGTAGATGCACAGGAATTTTCAAATAAAAGTACTTAATCGTCGTTTGTTTTTTGACGGTTTCCTCTCCACAAATAAACAATTTTTTTTGTGTTGCAAATTGCATTCTTTTCGGTATCAATTATTGTGTGAGAGTATAAAGAAGCGGCAGCAGTGAATCGTTTGTAACTAGAACCATTCCATTGCACTGGATGGGGTCCGACATAAGACCACCAGGAAGTTCTGCTTCCGGGTGAAACACTCATCGGCCAGTGTAGAACTGCAGTAATCAGAAACTTCTCACACACTACACCAAACACCAGGTAGCCTCCATCCCAAAGCCAACAAAAAAGCTGTCTGTGAGCCATTGCTGATAAGAACAGAAATGTTTAATAGTCCGTGAATTTGGAATGAGTTGCATAGGGTACTCCAGGGGCTAAAGAATTAAGGAACACCAACGACGAACAAATAATGGGAGTGGTACAATAAAGCGAAACCAGGCTAAACAAGAGAGAACAAAAATACGAGACCGTGCATCTCAAATGTTCTGCTCATTGTTTAATTAGAACGTCATTCTAGCTCAATCCAGACATTTATATTTCAGGTTCAGTTATTATGAAAAACGATCGATCCGATAAATTAATGTAAAGCTGCGATATTCTGAACTAATATTGCGGGAAAACGATGGATCGAGGAACAATCCATGCGGTCTTTTTTGCTTGTTTTCTATGGAATTGATTCGGGACTGGGGGAAATAAACGATACATACGGGAAAACGATCGATCGAGATTCCACTGTATTTTCTTTTTAAAGGATATTGATTGACTTTTGTACCAGTTTTTTTTGCCACATTTTTACCACAATTACTCATATGAACTTCACACAAATAACATTATAATTTTTTAATGTTATTCAAATTCCTCTGAAAAGTCATAATGTATTACTTTTGTCACGATATCGCTTTAATCGTGTGTTGTATCAAGCCCAAGTTCGATAGGAGTTCGTTTAACATTTTCCTAACGGGGTGGGATCTCGTGTATCCTAAGAATACGGGCCCAAGAAGGAATATATATATATATTTATATATATATTTAATCGCCTTAATGGCCGTTCTTACAAAGGGAGTATGAAATTTCCTGTTCTAAAGAGGGAATTGGAAAAATGGGCTCCATAATCTAAAGGTTAAGGAAATATATAATTTTATCCCGAGATAAAGGAAAGCAGTAGGAAACAGAACGGTATATCTTTTTGATGAATATATAAAGTGCATGGTAAAGGTTTATTAATAAAATAATGCTCGAAATCGCCTATAAAAGCAAAAACCGAATGCAAATCGAATTTTGATTAAAATAAGTTAGTAAAAGCATCAGTGGTTTTTCTTAGATTTAATTAACGATTTTGCCACTGACTGGGTTTTCCATAGGGTGCTGATAGATTCAGAATGAGCGGGGTACAAATTACAAACTTATGTGAAATCTGTGTGTGCTATCATATATCAACTGCTTAGTGCACAATCATTGTATAACCACTATCTGCCCGTTTTGTTTTAAGAGAGTTCGGAGCAGAAAAATTATAAGGAAAAAAAGAAATTAAAAAAGCATATTTCATTTTCTTTTCTTCAATCATACAATAGAGGTTTTCATTAAGCATGCAACGTTATGTATGGAATCACGTGCAAGAAAATGGCAGAAATTGGGTACCATGCGTTTTACACGTGAATTCTGATATGCACATCTATATGAGTTTAAGTATTTTTTTTGCGTTTAACTACAAACATTTTGCCCTTTGTGAATGCTTCAGTTGAGATGTGATATGATGTGTGCAACTGCATTATTTACAAGAACCTTGGGGAAAACTCATAACAGAAACACACAGCTTCTTAATATCCCCGATAAAAGGGTGGCAACTAGTTTTGAACTTATTAATAGGTTCAAATGTTCATCTGAAAACATTTTCACCGTAGCAAAAATTGCCCTTAAAAAATCAAATTTTTGTGCCTTAAAGTGATTAAAAAATTTTTTTATACATCCATATGATAAATCATTTAGAATCGTATCCTATGCACAAATGGGAAAATTTATGCAAAAAAAAAAAATTAATGGAGATATATATGAAAAACTACTTAACGGGCTTTAAATTTTGAATTTAAAATTTTTTGAACACGAGATTTCAATATTTTAAAGAATTTTTATACATAAAACGATTTAATGTGAAGACTTATTTCATGGAGAAAAAAAGCAGAATATTGTGTGCTGTACCCCGTTAACAGCATTTTTGAAAGTTTTTCAAACATCCTAACAATTAACTAGTAAACCATGTTAAAAATGAGGAACATGCTATTCATTATGGATGAAGCCTAGTTATTAGCCACAAGCTTCACATCTAGTTTTCTTAAAACCATGGCATGGACTGTGGGCGTACATCATGTTTATAGTAAGACACATAAAATATTAACAATGAGACTGACTGAACATGAAATATGACTTGTCGGTTATTAAATTTATTGTTGTTTGGTATTGTGAAAGTACAGTTATATTATCCACTGCACACCTACGAATAAAAAAACCCAATTATGTATTCATATATACATGAGTAATTAATTTTATAAATAACATAATTTGATTTAATTATATTAATATTATATTTAGATTAAAAGCAAATGCAATACCCTTAGTAATAGCACAATGCCATTACTGTATTTAATAGTAAAATAAAAAAGATAATTTTAAGGTAAAAATTTCCTTACTATCACTTAGATCTATTTATGACAGATTTAAACAGAAAACGTTGCCCTTGATATTTGTTTCAAGAAAATCTCCTCGGCTTTCACAATTTTGACACCACTGGCCTTCGGAACAACCAGAATTAGAGATAACGCATATTTCGGTAAGAGTTCAGCGAATGAAAGAAACATTATGACAATGTCCGAAAGCAATTATAAATTACCTGGCTTGTTTCTCCTAGCAGACTTGAGGTTTCCGATAATTCAAAGTCCCATCCAGAGATCATTTTCTGAATACTGGAGACGAGATAGAGGGAAATATGCACTGAATAGGCCTGTTTCGAGTTTGATTACTTAAGACAACGCGCTATCAGCTTCTTAGTTTCCGGGCTCGATTCGCAAGGTCTTTCAAATGAGACCATCGTGTTTCAAATGAGACCATCGGTCTGTGATGCTACAGAAACAGCGAGTCTATATTAAATAACCAGCAGCAGGAAATGGTATTTATAATGGAATTTTAGTTATTTCACTAAAAAATCGAAATTCATATAACAATATGTGTAGAATTATTTTGGAAACTACTCTCCTGCCTCAACGCTCAAAACCTTTTGTACAAAACTCTCCACCTTACACTTTGACGTTAGAAGAACATAAAATGTTTTATTCTTGAAAAATTTCGGAGAGTGCACACTCAGTTCAAAGAGTGGATGTGATCACCAGCCACGAGCACTGCAGTGAAGCGTGTTTTGGTGCTATTTATCTTTATAACGATGTCTTGCCATATGTGAACGAAGCTGAGCCTAACCCCCGGAAAAGTTTTAGCCGATGAAGTTAATTATGCAATATAGCGGGTGATACTTTGATTAGAAATGAGGGTAAGAGGTTCTCTTCCAAAATATAAGCTACAATCCTTATCTTAATATTGATAATAATTTTATTCGTGTACATATAAACACGCACACATTTATACATCTCTCTCTCTCTCTCTCTCTATATATATATATATATATATATATATATATATATATATATATATATATATATATAAATATATATATATATATATATATATAATATACATATATATATAATATATATATATATACATATATATATATATATGTATATACATACATATATATATATATATATATATATATATATATATATATATATATATATATATATATATATATATATATATATACACATATATATATATATACACATATATATAATATATATATATAATATATATATATATATATATATATATATATATATATATATATATATGTATATATATATATATATATATATATATATATATATATATATATATATATATATATATATATATATATATATATATATACGTTTCATTATATACGTTTCATTTCTACTTTCTGCGAAAGCAGGGATTCTGATGGCGAAAGAGAGAGATGGAATGAGAGATATTCCGTAAGATTTGAGACATAAAATCAATGCTAAGTGAAAAAAAGTTTGCTGTTAAAAGCAGTTTCTAACCTGTTACCTTAATGTAGTAACAGGGGCAGATAGTTTGTCAACTGCTGTCATCGACTTGCCTGTGCTTTAGACCGTCTGTGATAGACTAAAAGTACGCAAACTTATAATTTGAATGCATCATTTCTACATTGTTATTTATTGACAAATATGTTGCTTTATTATTTCGAATATTTTTGGCAAAAATCAGAGATTTTGATGTTATCATTCGAATTAAAAAATTTCGCCTTCTTTTTTTATTTTGGATAGATATTTGTCTTGAAGCAAAACTGAAAATATTTAAAGACTTTATTAGCCTTTTTATAAATATCCTGTCAAACAGATGTACACCATACTACCCTATTTTACTGGAATTCATTGTGGATCTGAATTCCCAGTTTTAATTTTTTATCTGTTGGAAAGCGGTCAAAAAATTTCCAAAAATATCTAACCAAACTGAAAAAAGTTATGTAGAGTCTAATTTTAAACCGAATCTAGAAATTGTTAAGGCAATGTATAAAATTCTTATTTATAAAAAATCTTAGCGGATTCCATCGACCGAAGAACTATCCGCGATCGACCTGTTGATCGCTGCCTTCTCTGGCAACCTGTCCATTTTTTTCTAATCTATTAATCAATTTTCTGCAAACTTGAGATGTTGAGGGCAATATAGTTTTTTGCTATTAACAAGCCCCAACATAAATCATTAGATATTTCCAAATTATCGGAAAGCTGAATCAAACCATGAAATAAATACGACCTGCATAAAAAACAGTGACAAAGAATTCAATAATATACGAAATAAAACACAAGGGCGGAAAAATTTCCTAAAAAAATGCATTATTCACATGTTTATTTTAAGTAGCTCATTAGCGGAGTACTTACTTAAGCCGCTAATGAGTTCAGGTTATTAAGCAATAACCTCTCGTCATGGTCGTTTCATTCATCCTTTAAATAATGTGCTAGGGAATTTCCCCATTACATTTATCTCCCTGTGAAATGGTAAAGGTTTTATTCAATTACTAGCTGAATACCCGTGCTTCGCTACGGACTACATTTTAGGATAATTACAATGAAAATCGTAACTGATATTTTTATACACAAAATAATGTAGAATAAAATATTCGAATTAAATCTAATAGAACATACTAAAGAATATAGTACTGCTAATATAGAACAGTTTGAGGAACATTTTCCCCGTCAATAACCAAAACTTCCTAAACCATTTTTTGAAGGTGATCCGCACAAAGAAGAGACGCGGAGAATACAATTTTCCACACAAATGTATTGGAGTGTCCCAATTTACCTCCTTAGAGATGGAATTTCAAAAAATCCTTTCTTAGCAGCTATCCATGTCATTATAGGAATGAACTGTCAAAATTTCAGCCCTTTAGGTCCAGCAGTTTGGTCTGTGCGAGGTCTGTCAGTCAGTCACGGAACTCTTTTATATATAGGTTTAATTTATTATCCATAAAACATACTAATTTGAATTAAATTCTTATAAAACTTTCATCCCAATTAGTCTAATTATTAAATTTTGTCTTTTACTGTATTTTAATATATTTTTTGTCAATTTATTTCGTTGTTATGCACGTGGCGCAAAATTAATTTAAAGTATCACTAAAAGAAAAGAAACCAAGTGATCAGCATTTAATAAATTAAATTCTAAAAATTAATCTTTAAAAATTCACCAAAAATCAGAAAATGGAGGTAAAGATTCGAAAAAGATAAGGAATTTTTGTGGTCTTTCTCGTGATATAAATTTTATAACCCCCAGATTGTTATTTTAAAGGCAAACTTAAAAAAATGTTATAAAACAGCTTAAAAATTTAATTAAAAAAAATCTAAGAAGAATTTTCAAAAATCTTTCCTAGTGAACCCTTACACTATAAGAAGAATCGCCATGCAAAATTTCAGCCCTTTAGGTCCAGCAGTTTGGTCTGTGCGTTATCTGTCTGTCAGTCAGTCAGTCACGGAACTGTTTTATTTAGATATTTATATGCACGGTAATCGAAGAGGGTTATGAAGCACTAAAAACTTCCCTAACAGCATACTTACTTATAACTTTAGTATAACTGGTTTTTTTTTAACAAACTAAATCGAAAGGAGCTTTTAAATATAAATGACAATTGATCAGTGACGTCTTTGTAAGCAATGCAGTGAAAATACCTTATTATTTTTACAGATTTTTATCGGAAAAAGAATCAAAATATTTTTTTCCAATGCGGCAGGTACCTGGGAAGAGGCATCTGCGAGTTTATTTTAGCGACTTTAGCATCCAATAGGTGAACCAACGTCACTCCTTAGGACGAGAGTGCTCATCAACTTGAGTGTCTTGGCTGGGATTCAAACCCAAGCCCATGTAGTGGGAGGTTGGGACGTTAGCCAACATGCCACGTGGGCAGTTTTGAAATTTTTAAAAGCGTATCTAATATTGTCCACAAAACCATTTCCATTTTGAAACCACCCAAAAAGATATACTATGATATTTATATTTATAAACTGTAAAAGAATATGCCTGGTACACAGGCGAGCTCGGGCTCGCTTAAACTCCAAAACTTGCAAGGACGTGCACTTTGAATGCTAGTCCAAACTCACCTTATTTGGCAATCATTTATTCTGATGAGATTCGCCCACAGATTCCACCAAATATTGGTAATTTTATGAAAGAAGTCACAAATCGCTCACTCCTTTCAACAACGTCATATCTCATAAAACAAGATTTTTCAGGAGAGTGATTTGAAAGTTTAAAAGTACATTGAAATGTATTGAAAATAAATTTTAATTTTGCTCTCTAGTGACTAAATATTGAGCGGTGAGATATGATGATCTTGCAGGGATATACTACTCTTTCAGGGCATTCTGAAAACAAGCATAACTAAAAATCGCCGATTTTTGAGTTATGACGTTGTTGAAAGGAGTGAGCGAAATGTGTAAGCCAAATTACTTTTATTGAAAATATAAAACTGACTATTTTTAAATTAGGAACCCACGTACAGCAATACTTCTAACAGCCTTCAGAACACTAATGAGTATCTCTTTCAAAGAAGTTTTTTCGCCCTATGTTAACTCTATATTTTACTATACTTTACGTAACAAAATTTTGTCCTCATATTTAAAAAATTTACGGAGAAATTTTTTGAGAATTTGATGATTGATCTAAAAATTTGATTTGCTAGAAAAAAATTGATATACCTTACTTTTATAACTGAGTAATTCTTAAAATTGCGTTTCGTTTAACCTTTAGCTTACGGGGCCCATTTTTCAGGGATATATACATATACATACATACATACATATATATATATATATATATATATATATATATATATATATATATATATATATTTATTTATTTATATATTTATATATATTCCTGGCCCCGATTAAGCAAACTACAACTGTAGGGAGAAATAATAAATATTAGACAGAAACAAATTCTGAAAATTTTCACACAACAAACGGATTCAACACAAATAAAATGCTATGGTAAACTTAAAATTACTTTTTGAATGATACGAATTTCACTCTATAAGTAATATTTCGAGAGTTTATAACAACTTTTCTCGAGTTTATCTTGACTTTAACTTTTTGTATACTACTTGCAACAATTTTGATTAATTATTAACTTCTCTTATTTGGGGGGGGGGATAATTTTATTAGGGATAACAATTTTTTTATATAATTATTCAAAATAAGTTAATGAAAAAAATCAAACGAAAAACCACATATACCAATAAATATTTCTTTCGAATAATGTTGAGGTATTGGCGCTAACTCGGAAATATTTTGAAATAACTTGAACTGCAAATAAAAGGGCATTTGACTTAAATATCAAAATCAATCTCTAATCTTGAGACTAAATTTTTACAATATGGCAGGTGGCTTAGCAACCTTCGGGTAATGAGTTTGTTAAGATCACCTATATTTAATCACGATGTTATGCGGGGTTTAAATGTTCGCATTTTTTCAAATCCCAGATAAGCAATTTCATATTTTTAAATTGTCTTATCTGCATTTGAAAATAAATCTTTGAATGCAGTGAGCATGTTTTACGATTAATTTTAATTTAATAGTTTCAAACATAATTTTAATTTTTTAGCTACAGACGTCACTAATTTAATGGCCTGCAAAAAAAGATTAATTTATGAAAATTGAAAAATGGAAAAATTCGGAGCCCTTTATTTAGACGTCTATTTTTGAATGAAGATAGACATTTTAAAAATTACATTTGCTAATCTCTTTATGCATCTTTATACTGAAACATACTTGGAAAACTATTTTCTTGCATTTCCATGAAAACTAAATTTTCCGATTATCTCGTATTAAATTGTGAATAATATAATGCTCAAATCTCTCCAAAGAAGTTTGCAATCCCCCCCTTGCCCCCCCCCCCAAAAAAGTAAAAGATTCTCTTCAATTAGGTTCCCTCCGGTTATATAAAAATCATATTTATCACAAAACAGACTTGTGAGTCAGCCCCCATGCGAAATATTTTTATCGTAGGATTACGTTCCTCCATAACGGTCCTTCGGAAAGGAAAATTTCAGACGACGCTAAAACAGTCTGTCCGTCCGTCCTCGTGAGTTATAATTTTGGCAGCGCGCCAAACCCAGTCTGTCGCTTGGACAAGTTAAACAGAAAAGTACCAAGATGCGTCAAAATTTTGACATACATATATGTATATATATATAGATACATATATACCGACAAAAGAGGTAAGCAACGATAAGTAATCCTACGTTAATAACCCGCGGTAGTTTCGTTAGAAGAGATTACCTGATTTTTTTTTTTTTTTTTTTTTTTTTGGGGGGGGGGCAGGGGGCGGCTCCATCACTGCCTCTACAAGTTCAAGAGCTTCCACCATTCCGCGGAAAGTGCATTATTCCATAAAACCTCCAAAAGCAGCCCTGAGTCTTTAATTAGTAAGGTGTTTGCTATTTTTCAGATGCCTTTTCTCCTCGGACTTATATTTCATCTCACACTCAGCTACACATAGCGTTACCTTTATTCACGCGTTGATATCGGGTGGCAGAATCGTAGATATGAAGGACTTCGTTGCATCACGAGAGATTTTTTCATTACATGCGTGCAATTGGCTTGTGTGTTCTCGCTCATCGTGCCGCTGATTTTCGTGATTCACCAGCGAGTTCCGCCGAGCGTGCGACACGTTTCAGTCACACGCGGGGAGTTTGTCCCAGTTCGGTGTCGAGTTAGAATTTACGAGCAATGAATGAGGCTTTCGATTTTTGAAACTCTTGTCCGCCGTGTTTCAGAATAAATCGTATAAAACCGGAAATAGGGCACTTCTGAATAAAAGATTTGAGAATGGGAAGAGGTGGCGTAGAAATATGAAAAGGGATTGTTTCCCAGATTTTTAATAAATGAATATTTAGGATTGGTACCAAAAATAATAATTTTGGGGACATAGATTAGAATGTCTTTTATAAAAGTGGTTCCGGGAGAAAATCGGCTGGAGCATCATCTGACCTATCAGATCTTTGATTTCCATGTTAAGCTACAGGAATTTTATTCACCCCTCGACTTTTTTTTCTGAAAAAAGAATTAGCAAATATATATTTTTGAATTCTGATTTCTGCGTTTGAAAATGGATCTTTAAACGCGCTGCCTGCCCACACACACACACATACACATATATATATACGTATATAAGCTCTAGACTGTATTTAAATAATAAACAGATGAAGAATTAGCGGGATGGGGAAAGAAAGAGTCAACAGATGGCCATACTTGTCTGTGAAATGATTTTAAACAGAGCACAGACCTTGAGAATAGGCACAGGAAATGACGGAATATGTTCGAATTTGAATGATCGAAAGCGCGTGATGCTGAGTTACAGATCACGAGATGTAGACTGACGCCAGCGTAATTGCAATACGCAAAGAGAACAAAAGTAGATTAGAGTTTTTCGCCGTTCGATGGGGACGCGTGTCGTGAGCTGAGAGATGATGGGAAATCGCGGATTGAATTGAGTTCTAATTAATGTTAATAAAGTTCTTAGTTGTGATTTAAATAGTTTTTATTTTCCATAGGCCTCTAAGGATGACTGCTATTTAGAGTAATTAGTTAGATAAAGAGTCATGTGGTTTAAGAGCCGCGTCATATATATATATATATATATATATATATATACACTGCTGGCCACCCAAATTGCAACACCAAGAAAGACAAGAGATATCACAACAAAATTTATTTTGTAGATAACATGTTGACCAAGTATCAAATGATTAAATTTATAGACTTCTGTGAAGTGTGGTTCCTGCCAAAATCAGTAGCCAGAGTAGCCGCCATTGTTAGAGATCACCGCTGCCACACGCCTCGGCATTGATTCAAAGAGACTTTGGATGAGTTCTTGGGGTACAGCAGACCAAGCAGCTTCCACACGTTGCCAAAGTTGATCTTCTGTGGCAGCTGGGGATGGAATCTGGGTCAATCGTAGAGCAACCATGGACCACATGTTTTCTATCGGCGAAAGATCCGGAGAGCCAGGCGACCAGGGAAGCAATTCAATCTGGCGATTGACGAAGAACCGTTGGACAATGCGTGCCACTTGTGGTCGCGCATTATCCTGTTGAAATATGGCTGTGGGTAAGCCCTGAAGGTAAGGAAGGACAACTGGCTCCAACACCTCGGAGATGTAGCGTTGGCTGTTTAAATTACCGGCAATGCGTACTAGAGGTGTGCGAGAGTGATATCCAATACCGCCCCATACCATAATACCCGGTACAGGACCAGTGTGGCGGTGCATAACGCAGCTGTTCAGCATCCTCTCTTCACGGTGTCTCCAGACTCGAATGCGACCATCGTGGTGTTGCAGACAGAAGCGTGACTCGTCAGTAAAGACAATTTCATTCCATTCTGCCGTCCACATCCTTCTGTCATCGCACCATTGGCGGCGGAGACGTCTGTGGTTCTGCGTCAAGGGTAGACAAAAGAATGGACATCTTGCGGACAAACCACGCTGCTGTAAACGGCGTCGAATGGTACGCGCACACTGGATGATGCGTTACAGACTGCATGTGCTGTGCTATGGTTCGTGATGTGACTGAGCGATCCGTCACTGCCATGCGCACAATTTGCCTGTCATCACGTGAAGTGGTGCGCTGAGGTGGATGCGATAGAACAAACCGGTCCGTCGTGCCCTCCTGCATCCAACGATCACATATCCGCATTACAGTTGTTTGGTTTTGTCTAACACGACTACCGATTTCCCTGAAAGATAATCCACAATCTCGGTAGGCCACTATTCTTCCTCTGTCGAACTCGGATACTTGATCAAAAGATGATCGCTGTTTTCGACGAGGCATAATTGATCGTTTTTTTTAAAAAAACCACAAGAAAAACACAATTGCTGAACTTGAAATCATCGAAATCTCCAAGCCTTAAACAGCGCTTTGAAGTGGCGCCACAGGCGCGCGTGATGTGCGTCTGCGCTGAAATTCTAATCATTTGCATATCACCTCCGCTAATGCATGTTGTAAATTTCATGTTATTTGCATGTTTCCTTCAGGGTGTTGCATTTACAGTGGCCAGCAGTGTATATATATATATATATATATATATATATATATATATATATATATATATATATATATAACTAAAAAAAACACAGTGACAGACATTAATAATGGCCTATAAATAATCAACTATTAAAAATTTAGAAAGTTAAAAATTATGAGTACTTTATTTGAATGTCTACCTTCGTAAGAAAAAAAATAACTGAATTCTAATTAGGAATTAGCTGATCTGTGATTAAAAGATACAGAGAGAAAAAATCCCTATAGAATAACACGGGGATTGAAATTAACTGCGATCTTAACCGATGCACTATGTTACACGACCTTGCTGGCATGCAGAAATGAGTGACGCGACATGATATGCCTCGTGACGTACAAAAATTGCATATACAAGTCGTCAAGTTCCCGCCATTATTTTTGTCGATAGAATGAACAAATCAATATGTTCGTAGATTCAACAATGTTTTTTCAATTTTTATTGAAGCACCAAATAAAAATAAAATAACAGTATTTTATACCTCAGTCAGTGCAGAGCTTTAGCCCTGGACGATATCAGATCACACGAGTTTTTCAAGGATATTAGATATTTTTAATTGCCGCTCTTATATGCTAAACCAGCGAAACTTTAAAATTAACATTGTATGAGATAGTTGTAAAACCCATATCGCTCACTTCTTTCAACAACGTCATATCTCAAAAATACAAGATTTTTCTGTAAAAGTACATTGAAATGTATTGAAAATAAATTTTAATTCTGCTCTCTAGCTGCTAAATATTGAGCAGTGAGATATGATGATCTTGCAGGGATATACTACTCTTTCAGGGCATTCTGAAAACAAGCATAACTAAAAATCGCCGATTTTTGAAATATGACGTCGTTGAAAGGAGTGAGCGATATGATGGAGCAGTTAATAATATGCTCTTGGTTGCTGAAATGGTCAAACTACAGTTCTGAACCATCCAGCCTAACTCATGAACCTCCATCTTGTTCTTTAATTTCGCTAAACTCACACGACTGAATACAATAATTGCAGTTGTTCCAAGACCAGTTCACAAAACACCGACATTAAAACTTTCCTATTTGCTTACTTTATGAACCCGATTTATTTTTCTAAGCTATCTTTGAATGTTTTCATGCGAAAAAATAATTCAGTGTAAAGTGTCTTCCAAACGAAGTATTAAGCATAATGAACTTTAAAGGATGTATAATTCAAATTTGAGGTTGTGGATAGGTTTATAATTTTAAATTTCCTTCTCCAATGAGCATTAAAAACTTAGTGAAATCTATTTGCTTCTGCAAAAAACAGTTTTTTCTTTTAAAGAAAAGACTCAAAAAGAAAAGAATGCTTTTGTAAGGAAGGGTCAAAACATACCTCATACGTCTGTTTAGGAGCTTTAGAACCCGCTGCGTTTTCTACCAGGCGTGACGTTCAACCTAAGTAATGCATTTTTACTTATGTCTCTATTGTTTCCACACAACCTTATCAAAACATGCAAACACCATGGGTCCACTTCATGTGTACTTCGAATGGACCCACTACGATTTTTTTTCCTAGCAGGAGTCAAGTTCAGTTCGTTGAGAGCACCACGGTCATTTTTTACTACACGAGGATTAATTAAACTGGGGGAACTACTGCTTAAGGGGACAGTGGACTTTCAAAATTGTGAAATTTGTCCAAAAATTCGATTTTTTTATTTTATTGAATTGTGAAACTACGTACGAGTAGGAATGTGTTGCAAAAAGAATTTTTAATTTCTGTGATTACTTTCCTAGTTATAGGCATTTGTATTTGTAAACAAAGTTGCCTGAAGTAGAGTTTCATTTTAATTTTGTTACTCATCATTGTACACGATAATGGTACAATTATGAGAAATGTTGAAAAGCTAAAATATATTTATCTAAATCTAAGGCTAACTGAAGTTCCATTGCATATATATATATATATATATATATATATATATATATATATATATATATATATATCAGGTAAGTGATATTTATTTGTTATGTAGTAATTTAATTTAGATATTATGTGGTTACTAATAGCAATAACTTTAAATGTGTTTTTCTCAAAATAAAAATGTTCATGTCATACGAATATTCAAACTGCTCCAGGCGCATTTCTAATCATCGTATTGCTTTGAAATTTAAGTTTTATATACTTAACTGTATATTAAATAAATCTTATTGAAAAAAATTAAGCTTCCTAGCTCAGAATTTCTAAATTTTGTACTTGAAAAGATGATTTATAGGTATTTTGTGTAATAAAAACGGTGTTTTCACTATTATTTACCATGTTTTTATTAACTCGCCTTCTTGTTTGTTTGTTTGTGTGTGTGTTTGTCCCGTACAAATCTTGCAATCGATTTTTAACTAACTTCCTGACTAGCTAGACATTTGAAACTTTTAGAATAGCTCAGAACACGATGACAATGGATTATTTTAATACTTTTAGCTATCTTTAAGCAGTATTGAATTCAATTTCAGTTAATTTTGTTTTGTAGACTGGTGCAGCCATCTATCGTTCGGGATGGGAATGAAAAGTTAAACGCACGTTAACTTCCAATTAATTTAATTTTCTTTCAAGTTGATGGGATAATTCATCAATGGGATAATATGGTTTAATTGTAAGTTGAGCATACAGTTGTGGTAATGAAATGTTTTAGATATATGTTAGGTGTTCAATGTTTCATTTTTGCTTGTTTATATACAATTGTGGTAATGAAATTTTTTTTGGGTAGTATGCTACATGTTCCATGATTTATAATTTTGTTTAATAAGTAATCTCTCATGTATATGTGTTTTGTTATGTGACCCAGGTCGAATGGGAACAATATATCACATTGTGTAATGCAATTTTATACTTTAGTCAATTCTTTTAATTTGTGAAATTTTTCCAAGGTGATCTGTGTTTTTTAAAAAAAAAAAAAATTTGTGCCAAATTTTTTTTTTCTCGCGGAAAAGGAGGTATTTGTTGTGATGATAATTAATAGTTTTGGAAGTGATTAAATTTAATATTAATATCGGGTATTCAGATAATTAAATTGGTAAAGTAAGTAAGAAGTAAGTAAATTTTAGTAACGATTGTGCTTTGTTTTAATAAATTTATTAAGCCTCTGCTAAATAGGTCTGAGGGTTTAAACTCGTGGTGATCGAATATTAATTGATTTGATTAATGTCATCACATTTGGAGAAGTGTGCGCAAGTTTCTCTAAATATTTTGACATTGAGAAGAATTAAGTTTGAAATAGATCATCACGGGTTATACCTTATTGTTAATATTGATAAATTAATAAGCCTTATTTTGAAATAATTGTGAGGTGGCTGGTACGCTGGTATATTGTTTTTTTTATTGTTTTTTTTTCGGTGGCTGGTATATATTCAACATAATTAATTATTAATCTTAGAGTGTTTTATTTTTGTTTTTTCAATTAATAGTAAATTTTGTACGAAGAGTCTATCTTCGCAGGCTGGAATTGAATTGGGTTTAGTAGGAGTAAATAGTGGTGTAGTTAACGATAGGTCTCAAATTTCTATCAATTACCTGGTTTTGTAATGTATACTAAGATGTACGGGAGGTTAAAATTTTTTTTTGTTATATGTACGGTTAAAGTTGTAATTTTTGTACACCTGTCTCACATGTTTCATATACATTTTTTGAGGTTGAACAGTAAACATGTTAATTTTGATTGAACAGTGATAATGAATTTCGTAAGAGAGAATTTTGTATTGAGTTTTATTCGAAGAGATTTGGTTTATTTGTGTTAAGCATACGTTTCTTTTTATAAATTTGTTTCGGATTGTATGCTATGGTCGCACTGTCAATTTCAAATTATAGAAATAAACTGTGGACAGGGTGTAATGTTTTTGAAATGATTGTTTTAACCGAGGATGATTATTTTACTACACAGTTTTTTAGTGTATATGGTTTAATTGTAAGTTGAGCATACAGTTGTGGTAATGAAATGTTTTAGATATATGTTAGGTGTTCAATGTTTCATTTTTGCTTGTTTATATACAATTGTGGTAATGAAATTTTTTTTGGGTAGTATGCTACATGTTCCATGGTTTATAATTTTGTTTAATAAGTAATCTCTCATGTATATGTGTTTTGTTATGTGACCCGGGTCGAATGGGAACAATATATCCCATTGTGTAATGTAATTTTATACTTTAGTCAATTCTTTTAATTTGTGAAATTTTTCCACGGTGATCTGCGTTTTTGTTTTTTTTAAAAAAAATTTGTGCCAATTTTTTTTTTCTCGGAAAAGGAGGTATTTGTTGTGGTGATAATTAATAGTTTTGGAAGTGATTAAAGTTAATATTAATATCGGGTATTCAGATAATTAAATTGGTAAAGTAAGTAAGAAGTAAGTAAATTTTAGTAACGATTGTGCTTTGTTTTAATAAATTTATTAAGCCTCTGCTAAACAGGTCTGAGGGTTTAAACTCGTGGTGATCAAATATTAATTGATTTGATTAATGTCATCACATTTGGAGAAGTGTGCGCAAGTTTCTCTAAATGTTTTGACATTGAGAAGAATTAAGTTTGAAATAGATCATCACGGGTTATACCTTATTGTTAATATTGATAAATTAATAAGCCTTATTTTGAAATAATTGTGAGGTGGCTGGTACGCTGGTATATTGTTTTTTTATTGTTTTTTTTCGGTGGCTGGTATATATTCAACATAGTTAATTATTAATTTTAGAGTGTTTTATTTTTGTTTTTTCAATTAATAGTAAATTTTGTATTATGAACCTAAACCCTTGTGTAAGCTGGGCTGGTAGGCAATGTAACGAGATCTCTTCCATTTTCACAGTATTTTCACAGCACATACCCAGGACTACACCGGATAAAGGGATTAACTGAAGTATCCATTTCAAGAAACAACCCCTTTTTGCAGCTGGCCAAGAGATAAGCGAAACAACCGTTTTGATGAGGGGTAGGCGCATGGATACGCCTGAGATCGCCAAACGCCGAGTTAGTCCCAGAGTTTAGAAAAAAAAATAAATCCTGATTTGATGCAAGATCAAAGTTTGAAAATATAATACTATACTGCCTATCAGATTATAATTCAAGCCCCTCAAATTCTGTTGGTCCGAATTTCCCTGTTAAAATCAAGGAGCGAAGACGCACTCATTTTCACCCACGAGTAGCCATACAAAGGGGTGAGAAGGTCGTCCAATGGAGATTTAGAGACAGAGAGGGGGAGGCGAGCCAAGAGGCTGGGAGCTGACCCGCAACCCACGATGGAGAGCGATGTCTTGATTTTTGGCGGCCAGCACGCTATAGAAATGGCGCTGGCCTGGGGTTCCCCTCATGATTTTTAAAATAATAGTTTTTTTTGTGCTGCAGCATTTTAATTGGGTAATATAGTTTTAATTTCCTTTTTTTTGGTTTACTGAATTTTTCTATAGTTTTACTTTTGTTTTTTCTCATCACTTTTTCATTTAGAAGGTTTTTTTTTTATTCGCCAGCCACTTCACTTATTTGCATTGTTTTATTGATAATTATTTGTATTATGGAGAGTAGAACTCATTTAAACGAAATTGTATTTATTCAATTGAATTTGGTTGTCAGAATAATGTTAAGAAGATCTGGAGTTAATGAGTTTGTTTGTTATAATGTCAGGGAAATTCTTAAATAAATTGTTATTTGTAGATTGTAAAGTGGTGTCATGTCGGTCCTTGCCTTTTTAGTAAATTTTCTGATTTTCAGCTTTAGGTTTTATTTCATTTCAGCAGATATGAAGTTTTTCTTTTAGGTGAAATAATTTCATTTTTTAGGTGTACTCCAATGATAGAGAGGTAATTTTATTAGATTTAATTTCATTTTTCTTTTGGCTCATTAATCACCACAGTGAAGCATTCAGTTCGAACCAGTGTTAATTATAATATTAATTATTATGGGTTATTGCATTAAAATAAACACATGGCAACTTTACCATCTAACTTAAAATGTACTAACCACTAATGGCCAAATGGCATATATTGTTGTACTTAAATTTAACTGAAACCCACCTTAATTAGTAAGAGTTATTCCTACCTTTAATTAATTAATTAATAATTAATACAAATATTATTAAGTTTAAATAAACCCCCAACAAACATTCGTTGCCACAGCACAATAGAGCCCATAAATCTCAACCAAAAAAACACCTGATAACAGTAAACCCCAAAACTATTCTCATTTTCCAACCATCTACAACTTTATAACCACCACGACTTATATTTAATTTATTTTATCTCTTGTGCTGCCTATATATTTATCTCTATTTAATTTAATTAGTCACTAACTTAACTCGTGCACCCCAGCATTTTAGATAAATAAATGTAAATTTTGGCCAGAAATTTGCATTTATTCTCCAAAAAGGCTGTTTTAAACAATTTGCGACATTTTAAACTCAAACATCCTTACAAAATTTATATTTACCTCGCATACCTTATCGTAATCAACCCTTCAACACCTACCTATCGTTCAAATTTACTTTCTAAATCCCCATTGTCCTTGGGGTCATTCAGCTCTGCAGCCCTGAACAACTTCCAAGTTATGAGGAATCCCTAAACCAAAAACCAAACAGTTTGACTTTCAAAAAACCTCCTTTGTTAAAATTGTTAAAATTCCTCCCCAGCACCACATAGCAAACCTGCACACAAACCAGTTCTTTTCCCGTGCACCTCTCCTGAGGGGGGGGGAAACGAAAAACACCTCCTTTCTCACGACCACAATTCCCCCAACGTACTATTTCCGTAAACAAAAGCTAACACCGCACTTTCCTAGAACAACTGCACAAAGCATCGCGTCGCGACCACCTTTTACTTTGCGTAATTCTTAAAAACAACCGCCATACTTCTAATACCATGTATTTCGACTAATTCTACGCACATGCTTCACTAAATTCATATCTAAAACTTCACTACACTGACTTACTATTCAACCCAGGGTACCCAAACGTAAATTCTATGTTCATAGCACCTAACAACTAATGCAATCCATCCATCAAAAAGTTTAGTTTTTATCGTGTGGCAATTCTGACCATTTATGCCTATAACTAACCCTCTTTTCATTATAAACACCTCTACTCCAACAATGTATCGAAAACTCTTATTTTACATCCTTAACTCAGCACTCCTTCAGCTATAACCTTTTTGCCAGATTAAATGCAATATAATCCACCTTACATTATTTATCGTTTATAGACTGAAACAAATCTGACTATGATTTGCGCTTTTGCTTACCGTTAACCATCTTTCATTCAAAATCACCTCTACTCTAACTTTTTATCTAAACTTCCTATTTCAATTTTACCCAACTGACGATGGCTTTGCAACACATTCGCGATACAACCTTCTTGATCTAACTCAAATAACTCCAATTTTTAAATTTTACACCTCACATTACCGATCATTCGTTTACTTATCATTACTCAATATGCAAGAATTCTCTCATTATAATATTACTTCTCCTAACATTATGCATTCAAATTCTTTATACGTAATTAAACTATGACTCACAATCCCAAACTTAAAAAAAACGCTAATTTCCCCCAAAATACACATATATGCACAAAATCAAAACAAAACACAATTCTATTCTTAATGTAATTGCAAAAATATTATCTGACAAATTCTATACTTAAATTGATACACTTGTCTTTTCAAAAAATTCATATCTATACCAAGTACCACTAATCACTATCGACCAACACACTTGTACTCAATTCAATAATTTGTCAACTGTTACTCAAATCTTAACTATCTATTGATTTTCTCATTTCAATAGAATTTTTAAAAATCACACTTAAATATTATCTATCAACTGATATCAAACAAATTTTCTGTCATCAACTACTCTTAACTTATTCAAAATATTTTTCAAAAATACACCTCAATTCAATATATCATCTCTACAATATGTATATACATAAATTTTTAAACACTTCATATAAATCATAACATAAGTATTTCTTATCTATCTTTAACCAACTCAACAAACTCTTTCTAAAAACACTCTTTAATTCACTTAGTTAAAATTAAAATATTTGCATTCATATATTCACACTTCAAACAATCTTAACATAAAATCAATATTGTCACACTCTTCAAAACAAAATTACACTCAATAATAATAATTGTGGCAAATATACGAACATATTTTCAAAACACTCCCGCTCTAAAAATTCTTACGCGCTGCTCCCTTCTCCACAAAATTTGTAAAGACCAAAAAATTTTTTAAAGACAAAAAAAAAAAACCTTTTTTTTTTGTAACACAAAAAAAATTTTCACGATTCTAGCCTAACACAAATTTTTTTTTTCTGGTCGGAACCATGAGACTGAGTCACGGCCACCATGCACCTAACGAAAAAATTTTTAATAGCTAGAAAAAAATTTTTTAACAACAAAAAATTTTTAAACTGGTCTCGGCAGCCATGCACTGAACAAAAAAATTTTTTAACAATAAAAATTTTTTCAAAAAAACGCCTGGTCACGATACCATGTGCCGTGTTGCCTGTCTTTAATTATTTATTTTTTGGGCGAGATTCGTAAATTATTTTGGTTAGTACAAATTATTTATAAGTAATAGGTATTTGGGTGCGTTGTGTTTTTATTTATTTTCTTGAATACAACCCAAAGCTCTAGACAGGTTTGCAACCGAACAGGTCAAATAAACTTTGCTTCAAAAACCTTCCTTTAGATCAACTACACAAAGCAAAGATGACTGACTCCAATGTAACAAAATAAAATTGATTTATTTACAACCTTATCTATTTACAATTTACTTAAAAAACCGAATCACCAAATCTTCGTACACAGTTTACACATTTTACTAATCTTTTAGCATTTTCTCCTCGATTCATATCGAATGACATGTATTTAATTAAATCTACACCTTTTGGATTCAGGGAGCATAAATTTATTTATTTTACCTACGGCAAAGAACTACTCTCTCTAAAAATCTATATTAAAAACAAACAAACATTGATCCCGCACTCAATCATTCAAATTTTCGATGTTGGGTCTGAACAAGACAAAATGAATTAACATTCACTCAATTTGATGCTAACTGGACTGGAACACGGGTGACGATCTCATCATCGGACTTGGTATCTCCTTTCTTTATCGGGGGAAGCAGCAACCAGATTTTTCTCAGCAACCAAATAACTTCTCTCGAAAACGGGATTATGAAGCAAGCATACCGGGAAGAATCAACCGGATCTCCTTATGTCATCACTCCATCGTGAAGGCGCAATTCTCTCCTCTCTCAAAACGGGATCATGATGCAAGCATACCGGGAAGAATCAACCGGATCTCCTTATGTCGTCACTCCATCGTGAAGGCGCAATTCTCTCCTCTCTCAAAATCGGGATCATGATGCAAGCATACCGGGAAGAATCAACCGGTCTCCGACAGTTAATCGACAATCTCTCATCACCTTCGATGCTAAGCACCGGGGGAAGGTAAACCCGGGCCGCATGCAGCAGCGAATCCTCGAAAAAAACTCTAAGTCTTCTATATATTTATTTTTTTATAACAATGTCCACGCCTTCTCGTGACTCCTAATCCATTCAGGAAGGCTTTCAAAAATCCACCACTTAGCCTCCATTTTCATTTCTTGGATTGGATAATCCCATAACTCATGCACGCCTTCCTTGCGTCCTACAACAGACCACCCAAAGTCCAGTCCACGTGTTTTGTGGTCTACAGGCCCAATAAATTCTTTACAATAGGGTATTTTACTTTAATGTCAAACCCTGGTGCCATCCCCTTATCAGCGTCTGCAATTACCTACCCCCTATCGCGCACCGCCGCTTTTAAATTGGCTGATGCGTACAGACGACTGTTCCGTCCTCTAATCAAAGGCGGCTTCCTAGCATTCTAACCGAAATGTGATGAAAACAGCCTTCGATCACTTTATCTCTCTAAATATTTTAATTTTTCATTTAAATCGAAAGCGCTTCATCACAGTCACCTTTGCTTTAACGCTCCAAAACCGGACTCCTGTGTTAACAGGCCCTTAGTAATCTATGCGTTAACTACAAACGTTTTGCCTTTCACTTGTGAGAGAGTTAAGATATGACTTGCTTCTTGCAACTACCTTAGGGTCTGTTCACAAAGGAGTCCGTTGCGGAGTGTTAAAGTATTGAAATATATTTAACCAATGACAAACCTCCAAACGATTAGCAATGAAATTTTTAACGCCTATGATTGGTTTATTTTCGTCTCAGCGTCATCTTTCCCTTAACGCTACGCAACGGACTCCTATGTGAACAGGCCCTTATACAAACGCATTCAAGAACTCCTTATATAAAGGCATGGCATCCATTTTCTGTCCATCATTTTCACGTGGTTGCATCCGCGACGCTGCATCAAACTGCCTTATAAAAACGTCAGATAAATGATAAATTTGGAAATTATAATATTTATTTCTAGCTTATCATTTTTGTTTATCGTCACACGCGTTAATATTTATTCCATCAGCACAATTGAAATTCAGAATGGCAATACAACGTATCATTAAATTGATTCAAATTTGCGTTTACCATTCCAAATGACTTTGCTATCAAAATATTCTTATATCTGAATGGTAAACCTATTAATTTTTTCTAAAAATAATTTGCAAGTGAAATGTAAAATGGAAAACATTGAAATGGACTTAAATAAGAATTCGTCGAATGCTGCAAAAAGCATAGTCCTGCCAAAGACTCAAATAAGTATTAAACGCATGTTGAAAAAAAAGAAAGTAAGTAAATGCAGGTCATTTGAAATAGGTCTGCTCAAAACGTTTATTTTGCGTATAAAGAAAATGCTGACACCAAAATTGGGACTTGGATGTCTAACTTTGGAAGAATTGGATAACTTCCTTTCTGATCTCATTGATAGTATAAATGAACAGCTGCAGAGGTTACATGATAGCAGCGGAGGTAAAACTCTGGCAATCAGACAGTTGGAAATTGTTGTGAAGTTTTGTCTTCGGAAAACTTTAGGTCACTTATCTATGGATTGTGGGAGGAATGCGGTAAAAATGTATTTCAAACATCTCCAACGAAACCAGATGATGTGGAGATGAAAAAAATTTTACAGTAAAAAACGAAAAAACAAAATCAACAACTGCTAAATTGTTCTTACAAACCATGTATTTGAATTTGGGAATCAAACTGTAATTTTCTGTGTCAAATAAAATGCAAATTGTTTATAAAATTTGCATCAAATTGAAAAAAAAACCGTAACTTCTTTCTTTAAATATAATACCCAATTTTGGTTAATCGGAAGAAGTTGGGGCTGCCGCCAACTTGGCGATTTTTTTACTTCCTGTTATGATGTACCCCCCTTTTCTGGCTACAAATTATGAATTTTTTTATATTTTAGAAGGGCGTAGAATTAAAAAAAAAATTCTTTAGACTGTAAATTTCTGTTTCTAAATCTACTTTTATGTTTTTCTGTACTATAATCAGAATTTCAATGCAAATGTAAATTTTAATTGCTTTTTCTGATGAACTTACATTTTATTCAAAATGTAATCATTAAAATGTATTTTTCATTACAAATTTCCAATAGTTCGAACCAAAACTTAAAATTTAAATGTAATTATTAAACTATTTTTCATGAAGCGTAGTCGGATACCTTACACTTTTCATGTTACGATTTTTTTTAAAGGTCGCCAGAATTTCTGAGTTCTCCTTTTTTTCTCCTTCATATTTCGTTGTTCTGGTGTTTTAAACTTTAAAAAACAGCAAAACAACAGAATATGAGGGGTTGAAAAAAAATGGCGGACTCAAAAACGCAAATTTGGGGACTTTTCAAAAAATCGCCAAAAAGTCGCCAATCGCCCCAGCTTCTTCCGATTTACCCAAATTTTATTCATATAAATGTAGGAATACACACTTTGAATATTGACTGAATATTATTATCGAAAATAGTTTAGCAAAGGTGAGAGTACACAGCTTTTTCTCTTCATTAATAAAATAGATTTAGGTGTAGTTGGTGAACAAGTATTGATTTTGTTACTACATGAGTTTTTAAAAATGAAATGACACGAAACAAATATAGAGCACTTCTTTGTTTGACGCGGTTCAGTCCATAAATATTCAACAACATTTTTATCGCTGTCATGTATCTATGTCTTAACGCAAACGCTATTCCAAAAGAAAGAAGAAGGTTTGCAAAAATGGCATAATTTTATTTTAACGTGTACAGAAATATGTTTCAGTATGTTTGTTTACAGTTTACAGTTGGATGACCAACATCGTCTTTTCTGTTACCCATAGATAAAACCTAAATGAGTCATAAGGCATGGAATTTCAGTCTACGTTGTTTGGAGCAACATACCTCTCTTTTAACCTTTATGGGTACTTACGTATTAACGCCACCGCAGCTGAAGTTGCGCTAATGCGCCAATATATATATATATATATATATATATATATATATATATATATATATATATATATATATATATATATATATATATATATATATATATATATATATATATATATATATTTAAGTGTTTTGATTTTAAATAAAGTGTTTTATTTTATGATTTGTCGCAAAAATTTTAGGTGTAGATTGGCGGCACTTAAAAACCGCCAAATCTGTAGCTGTGGTGGCGTTAATAAGTAAGTACCCCTTTATGTGTTAACCTGATATTGTCAACCCAATTTGGTTCTTTTTCTGATTCATTACAAGCGTTTTGAAGCACCCTATCGGCTTGGGTTCAGAAAGCGGTACCCTTTGGCAGCCTTTTAAAAAATGTCACTAAGATAACGCGGTGAGAAATACCGAAACATTTAACAACAGTGGCGATATTACTTTAATTATATTCTAGCAACCTTACCACCTAATTTCAAAATTAGTTTTGCTTCATTGGTGTTTTGGAAGTTTTAACTCTTCGATTTTACGTTCAATTTTTTCCTTCATGATAGCTTTTCGTTTTGTTAAAGTATGACTAATAAGCTAAATTTAAAATTTTCTCATAATTTAGGATGTAAAGGTAACAGAGAAGTTATTGTGTTGTTTTTTGAATGAAGGATTGATAGCATAAAGGTATGAATGCCCTCTGCGCAAAAATGCCTTTGGGAAAATGGTTTGACGTTTCTAGCAGTTTAAGCTTGGCGTCTTATTTAAAAGGCTGCCAATGGGTACCCTATTCTGTATTTGCGCCAAAGATTTTCTGGGGAATTGAGTGCAGGGTGTCTAGCATAAACGTCTATATTTTACTCAATATTTTCACAAAGTTATCTATCTATTTCATGAAATTATGAAATTTTTACTGAAAATGCATTTATTTTCCTATTTTTACATCACATTTTGACTAAAAATACATGCGATATGTTTATTTACTCGATTATTTTTTTAAAGGAAGAAACCCGAAAACAACAGGAGTGCTACAAGGGAAATTAGTATATTATAAGCTTATCCATTGTCTCATTGTAAATCATTAAGACTACATTATTAGATTTTTAATGCAAGAAAACAAATTTTACAGGATTTTTTGTATCGTTGATTTTACGTGCGTCCGCATAATCAGACGTAAACGTAAGAGTATAAATAATAAAGAGTATCATTCAATAAAGAGTGTCATTTTCAAGACATTTTTAAGGACATTAAAAATTTTAACGTAGGATTACGTTCCTCAGTAACGGTCCTTCGGAGAGAAAAAAATTGTCCTGCGTCGCGAGTTATAATTGTGGCAGCGTGACAAACTCAATAGCAATAAACAGTTAATCAGAAAAGTACCAAAGTGCGACAACAAAAAAAAAAAAAAAAAAAAAAAAAAAAGAAAGAGGTAAGCAACGATAAGTAATCCTACGTTAATAACCTGGGGTAGTTTCGTTAGAGGAGACTACCTGAAAAATTTTTTTGGCACCTAATTACATCTTTGCATAATGTTGAATAAAATTCATGCTGACTTAGATATTTTGTTCTTTTACTTCCATTAATCACGAGAGTTAAAGTTTATAGACACGAAAAGGCGACTTGTGAACCATGTTTAACAATTTATCACTTACGTCCGGCTAATGGATAAGTACCTAATTTTTTTTTAGGGGGGGGGGGTGGAGAGAGGAGGAGTAACGTTATTCCATCCATAATAGAAATTAATATATCCCTCATAATTTTGAGTTGTAACCTTCCTATATTCATCCTAAGAACACTTTTTTATCAACTGATTTACTAACTTTAAAAACTAGGACTTCCAAAATACTTGCACCGCTGCCAAGACCATTAGGACCATCGGGAAAAACTTGATATCAACGCTCTACGGGCCTAGCCCTCCAACCTAGGTTTGCATAGTATTTGACCAATTGAGAGAAAGGTGAAATCTGATAGGTTGGCTTTTGGATTCGGGAGTTCTAACAAAACTGCTTAATTGATCCTCGAAAGGATTATTTCGCATTTTGCTGGCAATAAGGCAACTAAAGAGTAGAAAGGTTAGGTATAGGGAAATTAGAATAAAATGCTCCGTGAGAGCTTAAATAATTAATTAAAACAGAGAATTACATTTTTATGTTTAATTGAACCATAAGCATAGTACAATTAGGATTTTTGAATGATTTTTTTAATTTTTATAACTTTTTTGACTTTTAATATATATATATATATATATATATATATATATATATATATATATATATATATATATATATATTTGCCAAATCTAGAAATTATTAATAAAAAGGGAAAAAGATTCACTAACAAATATACTGAACTCCCGTTTGCGAGGTGTTGTTGTTTTCGCAGCGGAGAGTTCAGGGTCATCGAATTGCTCGCACGCGCTGTATGATGCAATCGCCGAATGTTCGAGAGAAGGGGCTTGGGATGATCACCCACGCTTTTGCAGAACGCGCGGAAGAGAACAAAGCGCGGAGTTCAGGGATATCTTTTACAGAGACAGGACGCGCGTTTTCCCGCTGGAGGGGTCCAGTCGAATTTGGCGGACCGGACTGGTTAATTAATATTTTAGTAAACGCCACGGCATCGATATGGAGTTCCTGTAATTTCTGAGTCTTCATTTTGATATATTTCTTCCGCACAGTGGACACTTATCAAGAACTATTCTGCAGCTGCGTCGCAGTCGTGACATATATATATATATATATATATATATATATATATATATATATATATATATATATATATATATATATATGTATGTATATATATATATATATATATATATATATATATATATATATATATATATATATATGTATATATATATATATATATATATATATATGTATATATATATATATATATATATATATATGTATATATATATATATATATATATATATATGTATATATATATATATATATATATATATATATATATATATATATATTTATAAATTTAAATTTTCTCGCAATGAGAAAAACACAAACATACAATTAAGAACAGAGAACGGCGCTAGGACGTTTTCTAAGTTAAATTTTGTAGAAAATTTGGAAGAGTAGGGAGACCTAGCTCCGATCGGATTTCAGCATTCCTGAAATACCACGGAGCATTAACCGCTGCCAAGAACGACTGCATTCCCTTATTAGGGAGAAAGATCTCATTTACATTTTCCTTCTGCTATACATAAGATGCTTAATCATGCGTAACATAGCTTTCTCCCCTATTTTCAGGAAAGAATGGTTTATTCCGAGCTTAAACGTCTCTTTTAAAACCAGTCGTTTACTCTAATCTTAGTTTGGGGGACTATAATTTATTTCAATTGTTTGTATTTCTGACAGCAGACAGTAAATAATATGTGTTTATCAACTGAAGATTATATAATGAAGTTTGGGCAGAATGAAATAATCTAATTCACTGCCTCAATTTTTTTGCGTCAGTTTTTTAATAATGATTATTTATTGCTATAACTTTTGCAGTATTTCGCTTAACTTCTATCCCTTAATATAGAATATATATATGCATTAAGATGTGTAGCCAAACTCAGCAAACAAAGGGCATATACCGTGCTGGGCAGATCCATGTTTTATTTATGAAGTTAATTAAGCGTAGCATGAAAAAGAGGTCCTAGAAAAATTTGTCTGGAGGCATGAAAATGTCGAGGAGAGCTTTTACTAATTTAGAGAAAAGGGACCATTGAAAATAAAGAAACATTCCTCTGCACGAACAAGAAGATCGATTAATGGATCCTAATATGTGTAAGTACTAAAGATTGTTATCCTTTCAGTACAGTAAAAACGTCCTATATCATGTTCTTGATATAAGCAGCAAAATAATTTTAAAAGTTAGTTAATACAGAACATAGGATTACCGAACTGTGCATTTTTATTTATATGTCATAACATGTTCACCATTATGTTTAGACTGAAAGGGAATGGATTCATTTTAAGTTTCACTACTGTCATCTATCAACTGAACGGGAAATACTCTGCTTAGAACAGAATTTTATATTTCTAGAGCAAAGGACGCATACTCTGTTATGGGTTTCTATGTGTGACGGCACTATACACCTAACATTTATAGAAACAGAATAAAACAAGTTTAATCAAAACTGGGTGATGGGTTATCAAATTATAGGTACTTTTAGTTCAGTATACAGTTAATTTATCACTAAGTTTAGATGAAGGATGGCGGGTTTATTTTAATTTTTATAGATGACATTGAATGACTTAAAGAGGAATCTTTTGTTTATGACAAAACTTTTTATCATTAGAAAAACGCCGCTCACACGGTAATGAGACTTCAAGCCTAGGAAAAAAGAAAAGAAAATGTTAGATATTTTGAAAGGTAACATACCTATTTACAATGCTGTTACAAAGGTGTTCTGAGATGAACAACAGAGATATTACTTTCTCAAAATTTTTAGTTATAACTAATTCGGTTTCTTCCAAAATGAGTAACATCAATAGGGTGAAGAATTTAACTTAAAAAATTTCCCTGCAGTTTGGCACAGTACTGAAATTACCGTGAGGTATTCGCTAGAGGTGAATAGTAAGTGACCCAACAGGTGACTGATGACCCAGCATTATATAAACCAGTGGTTCTCAAACTTTATACAGTCTGAGCGCACTTACAATACTACAGATACTTGCTGGCGCACTGTATACAAAACAGGACTAATATGTGTAAGGTATACACAAGATTCGATTCACAAGAATCGAACTTTTGAGTGAATTAAAGAAGCTGCTTTAGATATGCTAATTTCGGCATACGCGCTTAGTATAAATACCACGCAGCGTCATTAATAAAAAAGGGAGGTTGTTAAGGTTGAAAAGGTGTTATCCTGCGCTAGTGCTTAGCGGGCCAGAAGTTTACATGGCAGTACTGCTGGTTTGACTTACTGTTCGTGAGTATAAAAATATATTGTTCTTGAAAGCTGTGTTTATACATTCCGTACAAGTAGTACGCATGCTTATTGCTGTAAAAGCCAATTATATGTGCAACGAATTCAATAAACATTGTTTCATGTATAAACTGTGTTTGCTTCAAATTCAAATAGAGTGCCACTTCAAATTATATACACCCAAGTCTGGGTAGAAGTGAGCATAGATTCTCTATATATGTTATAATTTGGTGCAAAACTGTTCAAATTGGCGTTATTTAACTGGTCTTGTTTTAATAAAGTTCACCATTTTAACAACTTGATCTAAGACCTCTCTTAAATCCTCTCCTAATGTTCTTGACATCAAGGCCTCTCTATGAAGGAAGCAATGAGTTACAATAACATTTTCGCTTTGTTCCTTTATAAAAGATACAAGACCCTTGTTGCAGCCTATCATAGAAGTAGCTCCATCTGTGCAAATGCCTACACATGATTTCCACGATAACTGCCATTTATCAAGGTAGTTATTCAGGATGTTAAAAATGTCCTCACCTTTTGTAGTCGGGCTTAATTCTTTTCAAAAAAGAAACTGATTTGTTATTTGATTTTTGTTAATGAAGCGAATGAATGCTATGAGTTGTGCCTTGATGGTAATGTCCGTTGACTCGTCAACTTGCAGTGCAAAGTCAGAACACTGGAGTTTATTACCATATACACTGGTGTAAGAAATTAAGAGAATTTGCAGACTTGGTCGGTTATCTCTAGAACTACTGTACCGATTTTAATGAAATTTGATATGTACATACATTGATACAATACAAAACTAATAACCATTCAATAATTGTAATACACACGCATGATCGTGCATAACACTTGTTGGAGTCGGAAGGTATGAAACAGCGGTTGCAAAATAAACAAAAAAATGGGTTAATAGATGGATTAATAGGGGGTATGGTCTCCTCTTACAGATATACAGGTCTCGCAGCGTGATTTCATACTTAAAATAAGGCAGTTTATCATTTCCAGACATGCCCTATAGAGTTAAGGTCAGGAGATCTGGCTGGCCAATCCATCCGGTGAATATCTTCACTCTCTAGAAATTCGTCGACCAGAGGAGCTCTATGTGGCCTCGTGTTATCGTCCATTAAAATGAACTCAGGGCCAACAGCACACCTGAGAAGGTGAACATAGGGCTCCAAGACCTCATCCCTATACCTCACACCAGTCACAGTGCCTCTTTCAAAGCCATGGAGAGGTGTGCGGCCATCCAACAAGATGCCTGCCCAGACCATTAAACCTCCTCCTCCATAATGGTCGATTTCGTGGACATTAGAGGGTAGGTAGCGGGTCCCTGGTTCTCTCCATATGAACGTACGGCGAAAATCGGTGTTTAGGCTGAACCGGGACTCATCAGTGAAGAGAACGGTCGCCCATTTATCCATACTCCAATCTCTATGCTCTCTGCACCATGATAAACGGATTCTCCTGTTCGTAGAAGTGAGCGGGACGAAAACAGCAGGTCTTCTTGCAAACAACCCTCTCTCATGAAGTCTTTTGGAAACAGTCACCCTTGATACACGGGTTCCTGTGGCTGCATACAAGTCACGAGAGAGCTGAGAAGCTGTAGCACTCCTGTTACGTCTCGCTATAATCGACAAATGGCGATCTTCTCTGGCCGTCGTGGCTCTTGGACGACCTTGACCAGGCTTTCTCTTGATGGGTCCGGTATAATGGAACTGTTTCCATAAGTTACACACGACACTGGGCGTTAAATTGAACTCTCTACAAATTTGGACTTGAGATTCGCCTGCTTCTAGCCCCCCCCCCCACACACACAATTCGCCACCTCATTCCATCATCTAAACGTTGGTGGTTACTCATTTTTACTGTTTCAATTTGAAAGTAACCGATTGCTGCAAAATAACACCAAGAAATTCGCCGAGGTGTGCTAGCGAACGAAATGCGTCTTAACTTGCGCGCGCTTATAAAGACTGTTTTTCTATTGGCTCCGCCTAAACACACGTGTACGCTTACGTATTTGGCGTACAAGATTTGCATTTTTGTCTAGAAGCAGTGGTTTTACATTCAATTCAGTTCTTTTCATGAAATTCGATAAAATATGCAATTCTCTTAATTTATTTCACCAGTGTACATTTTTCTCAGTATCAGAATCCATTTCCAAAATACGCCTGTTGACAACATCATTGGACAGAGGTATCTAGCCTATTTTCATAGCTGCTTCATTTTCTAACATACTGACAATCTTTTGGCAAGCAGGCAAAATAAGTGACTCACCCAAAGTATGAGCTTTCATATTTTGTACGATCAGTTCTGAGATTTGGTAAGAAGCAACTGGTTAAGAAACTTATCCATTTTTATAGGTGAATTATTTTTAACAAAGACAATTATATCAACGGTAGTTATTCTGAAAGTTGTAAAAGGCACAGTACGTTTACTCTTGACGGCAGTTCACAAGACACGACACTCTCACTCACCAACGCCTTTTATGCAACACTGCCAGTTGCCACGTGATGAAAGCTAGTGCCGGTGTTAACAAGCCGTTCCAGCCACGTCTGTTACGTGTTTTAAACGTGTAAAAAATTTGCGGATCAGAAGCTAGTTGCAAGAAAAGTAACTTATAACTATCATAATAATGTTGCAACGAAACAAGCCGAGTGTTTGTAAAGAAATGGTATAATATAGTAACTTAGTATACATTTGCTTTTCATATCGGAATAGATTTTTTAGGAATACTACGGAACGCACCTGGAAAAGATCTGGGGCGCACCAGTGCGCTTGGGCGCACAGTTTGAGAACCACTGATATAGACTCTAAAGTATTTTTCGTATAACATTTACGAAGATAGAAAAACTTGTTGACATCTAAATTACGATAAAATAGCTTCTTTAGTGTTGGAATGAAATTTCATAAAATGTAAAAAAATAACGGCCTGTTAGGAAAGTTATCGTTAGAAGTAGTTTATGTAATCAAACTCATACTTGCTTTTGGAGTTCCTACGAAGGATTTTAACTCCCTGAATTCAACTTGATATCAGTTGAATCAGGGAGTTATAGCGATATCAGAGGAAATTAATCAGGCGAAATGAAGAATTTTTAATTATAAATGCTAAGGCTGAAACAAGAATATTACAATGAATTTGGAGCCGATGAGTACAAGAAAATGGATAAAAGACAACTCATCCTTCCAATATACAGGAATAAGTTTTTCTCCCCAATTGGCTGAGAGCTGAGCGTTACTCTTTTCCCGGGAGAAGCCAGAAGTGTGTGACCACTTCGCCGCATGCATTTCATACGTTTACCCGGGTGCACCACAGGGGGGGTGGGTCTAAGTTACACCCGTACCGATCTCGTAATTTTGAACCGAGTCAAGTTACGAGACCGGAACACTTGAACCCGCATCTCCAGAGGTAATGTTTGGGAACTTGGAGGACATCGTAGCTATGACAGATTTCTTCCGTGCACCAGCCTTCATTAGTGTACACGTCGGGGTTTTTGCCAGAGTCGGGTATCGAACCAGCAACTTGCAGATCACTGGCTCGATGCCTTTTCTGACCGAGCAACCACGCTTTTATGCAGGAAGAAGTTCCAAAGAAAGAAATGTTTTCGAGGTAGAACTGAATGTGATACATCGCACATCTTCAATCCTAATGTTAAGTTATGGGAAATTTTCTTTTCACCGTTTTTCGAATCACAGATTAGCAAACGCATGCTTTGGAATTCCATCTTCTACGTTTTAAAATAAATCTTTAAAAGCAATGCGTGAGTTTTTCAAAAACCTTTTAATTTTAGAGATTTCTTTCGAAAAGCAGTACTAGTTTCATAGCTACAATCATGAATAATTAAATTTCCCTTATAAAATTGAAAATGAGAGATTTAAAAATTTAAAACAACTTTTTTTATTATTGGAACGTCTATTTAAGCATGAAAATAAATTTTAAAAATATACATTTGATGATTTGTAATAGCAAAAATGCCGGGGGAAAAATTCCGCGTAGCTTAATATTAGGAACTTCGATGAACTGATTGAAGAACTTCGATGTCAGTTGATATTCTATTGTCGTAATAATGGAATGGGAAACTAAAATAAAAAATTCAAAGTTTTTACAAAAGCTCTATTTCCTTTTCAAAGGCATAAAAATCAGCTCCGGCGTTTCCAGAAATTATAGACTTGGCTTCCTCCATCATTATGATTACTCAGCATAATATAACTATAGAATACACTGTATGCACAGTTCCATTGGCGGAACTTGTCTTTGATGGGGTATCATAAGATACCAGGGCAAATTTAGAGAAACTGTGCTGAATGAATGATATTCAGCACACTCGTCGGTTACGTAATACGGGGTAGACTCCAATAAAGGCGAAAGTTAAATCCATTATTTCAGGTTAGGCTAGAGATGCTTATTACATAAGTTATCCCTTCTCCATGCAATTTTGCCATATTTCAGCTCTAAATTTTATCCTACAATATTGGGTGACGCATTATCCTTTTCATTGGTGAGTTGGGTAAAACTTGTAAGCAATTAGTAAAATTTAGAAAAAATCCGCCTTTAGAGTTGTTTTGTCACAAATGTACTCGACGATCCTGCCAGGTTGGGAAGCCCATAAAGATCTCATGGCTGCTGAGTGCTTTAAAAATGAACATTTTTGCATAAGGTGCGAATAAAATTCTTCGAAGTTTCCTGAAATTTCATCACTGAGACATCTAAATTTCTGACCGTAAATCTATGATTTTTTTCCATTGTGGGTTAGAGTGAGTGAAACTGTTAACCACTAGTAGACTTTAGAGAATTATTTTCTCTTGAAGATGTTTCACACTCGTTTGCTACGTTCTCTCTTCTAATTCCGGTATTAAATTACGCATAGTTCTAAAATCTACTCCTTACCTCTAACAAATTCGCTGTTATACGGATTTGTTGTTTTTTGCAATTTGTTGTTTCAAACAAGAATTAAAAATCGGTGTAGAATGTGTAAAATCCTATACCTGAAATCTTAATATTATGCCAAAAGCATATTACTTAAGTATATGCTAGTTATATTAATATATGCCTACAGCACGGTTACTTTTTAAAAATATCTAAACGAACAATAATGTTACGAATTTTGTAAATGTTGCATTTTGTTTCGTTAAAATGGCTTCTATGGAAGAGCTCCTATAGCTATGTATTTAGCATGGGAGTCTATGGGAATGTCGCCAAATATGAGAGTTATCGCCAAATTGTGATGGATTTTGTGACTTATTTTGGTCTCCAGATTTGGCGATATTTCTCCAACTTGCGGACTAAACCTTTCTGGAAGCTTCTATACTCGGGGAATACCTAACCTGAATACAGGTAAAACACTAGAGCAGTATGATTCCGCCATTGCGATATAGTTCGCACTTTTTTCTATTAACAGAATTGATAAAAGGTACATTTCAGACATAAATCATTAAAATAATGATTTAACTGATAAAGCGTAGACATATTTGAGCAACAAAAATGTGGTGTTTCATGTATTTAGTAAATAATGCGCAATACAGCATGCGAGAGAGAATGTAACGTCATAGAATAATCCGATCATTCACAAGGCTTCGTTTCCTTTGCGGGAGTATCTGGCGTTCAATGTGGATGTGAATTTTTGGTAACCCCAAAGTCCGAAGAGAAAATCTCTCAGAAAGTGGCCACTCGGGGGGTGGGGGGGCAGTTCTTTTTTCACGAGGGGTGGAAAGTGAGAAGATTGTCACCAATCATCCCCCACTTTTCGCCAAATAACGGTATTGGCATCGAGAGATAGTTCAACAGGTGTTACTTCCTGCCGATGGGTAATGGTTTTACCTTAAGAAAAAGCAGTGTTTACAAGAGACAAGTGGGGAGGAATACACATCTGCAGTTAATAATTGAAAGAAAATTTTCAACACTATACCTATTGGAATATTAACTGCCGTGATTTGCTGTACAATCTGAAATGTTTAAACGCTGATTTCTTATGTCTATTTTCCAAGTTATAAACTTGCAACTAAGCAAAATATCTTTCACGTTTTCATTTAATTTTTAAACTGGGCAAAAATATGGCTAACAAAAACCAAGTTATGAGAAGATATTTCACAAAGGATGACATTAGAGTTTGACGAAATATTCCCCTAGTTAAATTGCGAATATTGGAAAATTTTATAAAGTGTTGAAAAAATTAAATGCATGTGATTTTTCATTGGAGGTCATTAGTGTAGTCATCATAACACTTTAAAGGGCAGGATCGGCTTTAAGCCGATTTGACCTTTTTAATTAGGAAAATTTTTTAAAAATGTCCAAAAGAAAATTGCTTAAACAGATGTAAAAATTATTCAGAATAACGACTAAACGAAGTATGCAAAACGTGCATGTATATCTCAAAATGCTGGTTGAAGAAATGGAAGCATTCTTCCATCTTAATATTTCTGAAACCCATAAAAATTCTAAAATTCCTCGCTACGAATGATAGAGCTGCTGGCTTTCAGAAAAAAACTAACAATTTCAAAAACCCATATACCCAGATATCTGCATCTATAATAATAAATTTTTGTATGATCCCGTATTTATAAAAGTAAACATGACTCCAAATTTTACTGAGGATTTCTGAAACTCCCTCACATTACTTCAGGAAATAGTAAGTAGAACGATGCATGATTAAAGTTTCAAAATACATTGATTACATGAAAATAGAAATCAAAATATGTTATTGTTTTCTAGCTGGTGTCCGAATCGGTAGCACTATATCTTTCGGTTCATCAGTTGCCGCGTTCGATTTACACTGTGACAAATTCAATCCAATATCCCCTCCCCCTCTCTCTCGTTTCACATACTATTTCGGAGAGAGAGAGAGAGAGAGAGAGAGAGAGAGAGAGAGAGAGAGAGAGAGAAAGAAAAAAAAAAGGGCAAAGTAATTTATAAGAATGCATGGTTTCTATGAGAGTCACATACTGTTTGAAATCATAAAATGAACAGGAAACAATTTTATAGTCATTAAGACAATTCGAAAATTTATGTTGGTGTACTTTAGAAAATTAGTTCAAATGGTGATGTGAAAACAAAACTGTCTCCCGCTTTGCTGGAAAGCAACCGATAGAAAATCAATCCTCCTTAGCCAATAAAAGGCCAAATATGGCAATCCGCATTTTCTAGCGGCGGGAAGATACTTACGTTGCAGGTGTAAATTGGCCGTTGTAGCATAAATAGTAGTGTCAACTAAGCTTGGCCCCGAGTCATGAAGCTACAGATAAATTCATATTAAATACGCACTAAAATAAAACAACTTGTTTTTGCTAGGAAAAATACGAAAAATCCATATTAAAGCGTCTGGTTGTCCGTGTCTAAGCCGCCCGCTATTACACGCGCGCGCCATCTAGTGGCGGCGACAAAATGAGACACATTTTTAACACTGAGCTGCTCCTTCTGTAGCTTCATGCCCCGAGTATAGAAATATCTAGCTGTGACTGACCTATAGATGGCGCTTTGGAAATCTATAAATATACCTGAAATTGACATTGAAATTGACATTGGAGGAATTGGATTGAATGTGTTGTAACTGCGTTAATTGGCGTGTATTGTATTGAAAATTCTGGTATCCTGACTTGTGTTTTTAGAATTTTCTGCTGTATAGAAGACACTTGTTACTTCTTTTATGTTTGAATTTGTGTATACGCCTGAAGTATTTACAAAATAATAAATTTATTTTGTGTGAACTTTCTGAAGAGATTCTTATTCAATACTAACGAAGCTATAAAAACGGAACAATATGATGTCCGTAAAGTTTCAAATAGAATATTTTGTTGTATCCAATACTGTTGCAATTTCAACAAAAATGTATCCTATATACATCTATTCTTAAGATTAATCAAAAGTTTTGCTTGGAAGGAAGAAACTTCAATCTGTGCTTTGTCATACAGAAATCTTCATAGGAACGGAAAATCATACAGAGCATAATAATGGCAGCCGCTATCTGTTTTAATATCTTTAATATTGGAAACCTTATTCGTCAACCTTATTTTATGGTTTCCACGGTAATGCGGGATTGTGTTTTGCCCGCACCCCGATGTTTGTATGTGACCTCGATAGAAAAGAGCATTCCCTGTTGGGATCGTGTGTCTTCCCGCTAAACCCGTGGCCGAAAAAGACAGCAAAGTAATAAATTAAGCGAAAATGCGTTCCATTTTCACATGCATATCGATTGAAATTTTGGCACGGTTCGATTCATTGTTCTCTTTGCTAGGAATCTCACATTTCACTTTCGGAGAAAGTTAATATTTGTGCCCTGAAAAAACCAGCAAATATTTCAAACTAGCTCATATACTTCTATAAAGATGCAAATACTTTTGAGTTTACCTTTAGAAAAGTCCCCCTTCGCTCTACTTTTATCTTAAAAAAATTCGTTATAATGCAAATTCGTTCAGTAGAAATTAAGTTGTAGAAATGTAAAACCGAAAGAACTGATCAAAAGAACTGAAGTACAATTTTCACTAAAATAAAACATTAATTGGCCAAATTAAAATTTAAAAAATACTTTTTTTTCCTCTGTGAAAAGGAATTTTTTTTTCTGACGAGACATAATTATAAAAATTCAAATATTGTACTCAAAATTTAATCTAGTACACTTCATTTAATAATAAATAATTCTGCAAAATCTATGAAAAAGAAGGAAAACAGTTGTTGATAAATGGAGGTTATTGTAGATTAAAAATTCTCCCTGAATATGAATTACTGGACTTACATGAAGAAAAACAGTTTAAACAAAAATTATGTAAAAATACCTAAACTGGCAATTAAAAATTGTTTTCTAATTTCAAGCCTGAAACATTTCAAAAATTTATATGTTTCAAATGCCTCTCATATTCCTAAACTGAGAAAATATAAGTAATTCTGTTCTGTTTGAGTTTCTTATAATGATCTTCAAAATCGACTCTGTACTGTAAATGTGTAGCAAAAGTTGACTGTAGCGCTCTAAACCAACCAACTTATAAAGATCTTTATAAAAATTTTATGAGCCAAATTAAGGCTTATTTTTTGTTCATCTCATCCATACATATGTTAAGCATATAGATGGGTGTTTTTACAATGTCTCAAAATTTGAAAAAATTACAGCTTGTTAACTTCTACATTAAACTATTAAGATGTAGATTACGAGCCTGTGGTTCAGTAGGGTGCAGGAAAATACAACCATTTCATTGGATAATCTTTGTAGTGGGCATAGAGTGTAAACTATTTTCTAACACTCAACAAATACACTAACTTCTTTGTATTTGTCTTCAAACCTGTCGTGTTCTATCAAGCGTTTATGCTGTCCCAAAATAATTCTTTGTTGAAATTCGATATTGCTAACATTCGAGGTCTTTTATAAAAAGATTTATTTTTGTTGATATAAGATAACGTTTGACATCACTATTTCCTGTGATAACATGATTCAACTCGTATAATCCAGCGTATATACATCCTTCAAGAACGTACCAATGAAATGGTTAATTCACTTCCTGGGAAAAGCTAAACATGGATATCATAAAAGAAATAACACCAAAGAAATGTATACAATATATGACGAAGAAAATTATCTTTTATTTGTTCAACAGTCTTAATTTCCGAAATAACAAGGAAAATATCAGCACGAGTCCTTACTTTAAATCTGATTGCTTGAGAAGTAAATGCCGTTATCGACTTTTTTTTTACTTCTTATTCTGAGTCGTTTTTTAAAATTAATTTTGGGATTTTATATTCTTTTGTTCACCGCAATATACGTTCTTTTCTTTAAAGTAAGAGTCTATTTAGAAAGCGTATAAACTAATATTTTGCTCGTAATAAAAGAGCGCAGGGATTAGATTGCATTTTAAAAAACAGTTCCAAGTTAAATTTGAAAAAGTAATTTAATCTTTGTGATTTCAAAGATTGATTATAGGTTTATATTTTTATTAATCTTGGGTAAAAATGTGCGATTCATCGTGGTTTAATTTTTTCACCTTGGACAAAATTTTGGATTTCCTATAATTGGCGTTTACCCTGAATAAAATTTTAAGATTTGTCTTGACTTTACGATTTATTTTGAATTAAATTTTGCGCTTTGACTTAACGTTGATTTTTATCTCAGGTGAAATTTTGCGATTTGAGGGTTCATTTGATGTTACGCGAGTTACACAAGGAATTAAAATAAAATAATTCTACATATGACTAAATGGTTAAAAAACCACGTCCCCTTTATTCATCTTTCAAAGAAGAATCTGAAAATTATATTGCAGTAAACTAACAAATGTAGGTATAATTACAAAGATAACGCTCAATACAAGTATATAAAAACAGCTATGCATAGAAAACTAGAAAATAATAAAGAGCACAAATGGTAGTACAGATGATAGCTAAGTTTTAGCGATAATGTGTAGGACACTTTTAAAGACAATGTTAGATTTTGCCCATTCTTACGAAAGTTTCCTGGATTTGGTTTGAGTTGGAAACGGTTTTTGCGAACACCTAACCCAGAATTGTAACATTTAAATAGATTTAAAAGGCTTTTTCAGCCAAGAAAATTTTTATCGTATTTATACTTTAAACCAAATGATCCAAAGTTGGTGCACCAATTTTTTTATATAATCTTTTCCATTAGTTTTAAATAATTTGTTATTTGATGCAACTCAGCCATGAGAGGTTGGTTTAACCCTTCAGCCTAGGGTTATGCCGAAATCGCGTTCTACTTATTCTGTTAATTTTGGCGGGTCATGTTGTTATCGTGTCGCATTGAATTTTTGGAGTATCTCAACGGCGGAAAACGTCATTTCCTTCTCTTTCCTTCATTGAATTTTATTCTATTTTTGAATACAGGGAGACTTATTTCACCAACTATGCTCCTAGGAAATCTTTTATTTTCTAAATTGCCCCCTAAGCAAAATAATTCTAGTTATTCCAAAAACACTTCTCGCAAGTTGTAAGTTAATAAATAAAAATGTTCCTCTTTATTTCATTTATTTTGACTTTTTTTTTGTATTGTTCTAAAAGTCTCCTTCCGATAAAACCATACAAAATATACATTTCCCCCGAGATTTTGTGCCAAAAAAAAATAATAATAATAAAATATAATTTTTTTTTTAAATTGTCCGTTGTTGGGTGGGTTAAATGTCTTTAAGGGACATAAGTTGTAGAACTCTAATTTATACCTTCCTTTGTCTGTATTTTAAACCTTTTCACGATAAGAATATTTGTGACACAGATAGCCCTCCTACAGCACGACATCTTACAACACGGTTTCGCTCTAACACGATTGGATAAATTGCGGGAACCCTCGTATAACACTGCAACTTGTAACACAATTCGCTCTAACACGATGAAAAAATTGCGAAACCCTTTGTACAACACTACTTCTACAGCACTAGATAACATGACTTTTGTTTAACACATTTAAAAACTAAATTACCTTGAAATAATGAAGGGAAAGAATAATGAACTATAATGGCTTTACATGAAAATGTATTAACAAATTATAATTTATTCATTTATAACTCTATAAAATTACAAGAAGACCTAAGATTAGCTAAAAATCTTGAATAATTTTTCTTGAATGCAGACCCTTCCGCTGAAAGAAGCCTAAAATTCAAAAGGGATTTGCAAAATTATCTATCTTCATATACCGTGATATCTACAATGACCTTGTAAGAACCAGCAAACAAACCAAAATTACAGTTTTTTTAAAGAGGATAGAAAGTGCAAAAAATCTAAACGAAGAAAAAGGTTCTGAAAGTGAAGGTGATATTGTTCAACCGAAAAACCGTTCTCGTTTGATTGTACTGAGCAGTGATGAGGAAGAAATTTATTAAATTAAGGTCGCGTTAAATGAAAATAATATTTTTTGTTTCTTTTCGTTTTGTGTTATACATACATTTATATTGTTAATAAAAATTAAGTTGCTTATATAGAATTTAAAAAAAAAAGTTTGTTTTTAATAAGTTTTCGGAACGTAACCCCCCTTTTTGTATTTTTCTGGGCCTCATATAACACGTTTCACAGAACACGGCATTTTCTAGGAACCTATATACCGTGTTATAAGAAGGTTACCTGTAAATGTATTCCTTAATCATATTAATGGAAAAATAGCTATTAAGCAGTGGAGAATGTTTAAAATCAAGTATGAATCATAAGTAACAGCATTTCAAAATTGCAGTATCTTAGAAACCCCCCCCCCCCCCGTGTGTTGTGAAGCCTAAATTACAGTTAACAGCAATAATAACAGAAACTACCTGCTCTTGTTGCTGAAAATCCTACTCATTTCGGTGTCTTTTCAGTCATGTTAACAATTTTGGTCTTTCGTAACGTTTTGAGCCAGCTTTTCGGAACACTGAATGGTCAGATACACATGACGATCCTAACCTTCTGGGAATAATGAAGAGGGAAAGCCATGACTCTTGCCAACAAAACCAAAACTGTTTGGGAAAGGAATTCACACAGTAAGACGTTTTGCCTCATTGAATTGCAGAATCGGCCAGAAGGTCGGAGGAGGTTGGACGGAACTAGATAGACGGGTTAGTGGTAACAGGGTACAGTTGCGTATGAAATATTCTTGAAGGTCGTTTCTTTTGAAATATAACAAAGGGTGGTTTCTAATGAGTAAGTTATAATGAAATTGATGAGAGGAAGAATATTAATTATTTTTCCTTCATATTCTTATTAATTGTTTTCCTTTCATTTAATAAACTGTTTATGTTTTGTTATTAACGATACTCGCATTATTGTGTTCTATTTGAAAACTTGAGGTCATGCGTTTCTTTCCTGTACAAAAAAAGCCCATAATAATCGGATTGCTCGAACAGAACAGCAACTGAAAAATTTATAATTATAATCCTTCATTTTTCTAACATAGAAAGACGGGAATTTTTTCTTACTAAAAAGACTGAACGCCGTCATTTTGACGGTTAAAAATAAAATCAAGAATTTAAAATATTTAATGTTTTATTAAGAAAATGGTTAAATTCTTTAAATTTTGAACTATTTCATACCAATATATAATAAATTAGTATACATTTAGATATATTTTTATGCAGGTATGCCGAGCTGACAACCTGGTATGGTTTATCCGTAGAAATATATGCATGGTTTGTGCAGTCCTTATTTTTCAGCACCAATATTTCCGAAGAGCCAATATTTCTGTTATTTGCTGAAGGGGGAAGAGACGAAAAGTAACTGACAATTTTCCGGTATTATTTTAAAGATTTCTGCCTGTTTTCTATATTGACGTCAAATGGACGACTTTCAGTCTTAGTAGGTATGCAATACATTTTCTCCCCCCTCTTTACTATCGAATAAAATTTTGTAAATGTGTGTGCATATTTCGCGTAAAATTAGAAAAAGTAGCAAAATTTCAGAAGCCTGAGGACATAAATGCAGACATAGCGCTCAAAAGTATGTCCGAAACCGTCAAAATGACGGCAGCCGTCTTTCTAGTGTTAAAAAAATCTAACAAATGACTTGCACAGCATTTTCTTTTTTTCTTAAAAACGCTCGTTATTTAAAAAATGCTTGCGTTTTTGCTATACCTCCGAAGACAGTTTAAAACAAGAAAAATGGCTTTGAAATATAAACTGAGGTTTAAAAATGATGACGTTTTGAGAGCTATGAAATACATATATACCATAGTTTCGCAATAAGGACTTATATTATAGGAAATAAAATGTTCGCAAATGCCTTCCAGTAAATGTATGTCACTGACTTCACGTGGGTGTATTTTTGTTTGTTTTGAATAAATAGCACGTGGAATCTGTTGTCAAGGAATAGCCACGCTTTGAAAAAAAAATCCATTACGATGTTAAATATTGTTATTTTTCTCATAAACTTGATCGATGACAAGTAATTACTATTTATTCTTCTTACTTTAGCAACTTGTTTTGCGAATCAATTTTGTTGCAGATAAACAAAAGCATGATCGCCCGATAGCGCATGCCAATCAAAATCTCAGTTTTCTTTTACTAGAAGTTTCGTATTGACTTTTTCTTTCTTTCAAACACAATGTATAAAATATGAAGATTGTAATGCCAATAATCAATAGGAAAAACACCCAATAATAAACTGAAAGTGATGCTTTTTGGTCTAGATTAAATGGCCTGGAAATACTTTACATTTACCTGTCGCGAAAACAACTTGTTTACAAGTTGATTCTAACAAGATACAGTAGAATCTCGATCGATGGTTCTCTGGATCATCGTTTTCCCGTATGTGTCGTTTATTTCACCCAGTCCAGAAGATTATATTGCTTTGCTATGTTCCCGCATCTATCGTTTTCCCGCATTTATCGTTCAATTCAGCCGGTCCCTTGAAAAACGATAGATCGAGATTCCACTGTATTGACATCAAAAATTGGGAGTTTTAGATATAATTGTACAAAATGTCTATTTCCAGAATATATGGTAAGAAGCTTTCATAAATTTTACCACACAATTACAAAGCATAATTGTTAGTTGCATTACATAAATGAAACTTTTTAGCTAAATTTAATCTATATATTAAGAAAGGATATATATATATATATATATATATATATATATATATATATATATATATATATATATATATATAGTACAAACTCGTGAAATGATAATTTCAATCCCAAGTTATGTGATTGGAATGCCTATATCTGATTTTTTTCAATTTGAAGATGCCCTTCCATTTGAAGATATCCTTAGAATAAGAGCTTGTATCTTATTTCTCTGCGCCAGATCAGTCTCCAATTGAGATCGAACAAGCGCCGAAAATAAAATAAAAGGAAAAAAATTACTGACACGTCAAATGATTAAATATGTTGACAGTCGGGAGAAAAATCACCTTACGGTCCTCGATACTTTAAAACGAATCTCTGGCCACCGTAAAACACAAATTAGTTCAAGAGTTCAGCATATAGGTTTTGTTGAATGTAATGCGCCGCTTAAAAGCCACATAAAGGAAGACCATTATTGCATATGACAATCATTTTAAATTTAAGGAGAATTGGAAAAAAGATACATCTATATATATAAAACAGTTCCGTAACTGACTGACTGACTGACTGACATATAACGCCCACGCCAAACTGCTGGACATAAAGGGATGAAATTTTGCATGGCTTCTTCTTATAGTGTAGGGGTGCACTAAGAAAGATTTTTGAAAAATTCTTCTTAGATTTTTAAAAATAAATTTTTGAGCTGGTTTTGTAACATTCTTTAAAGTTTGCATTTATAATAATAATTTGAGGGTTATAAAATTTATATCACGAGAAAGATCATAAAAATTCCTTTAAAATGAAATCTTTTCAGAATCTTTACCTCCGTGTTCTGAATTTTGGTGAATTTTTAAAGATCACTTTTTAGAATTTAATTTATTAAATGCTGATCCCGTGGTTTATTTTTTTTGTGATACTTTAAATTAATTTATCGTCACGTGCATAGCAACGAAATAAATTGACAAAAAAATATTGAAATATGGTAAAAGATAAAATTTAACCACTAGACTAATTGAGGTGGAAGTTTTTAAGAATTTAATTCAAATTATTATGTTTTGTGGACATTAAACATACAATTTCATTGCATGCATTGACTGTTGTATTTAATTTGAATATTTTCTTCTACATTATTTTGTTTATAAAAATATCCGTTACGAATTTTTTATAAATATATTTTTTTGTATTTTTTTGGCATTAATTGCATACACTGACAGTTGTATTTATTACAAATATATATTTATATATATACACTCATGGACAAAAAAATTAGCGCACCAAGAAGGAGTCGTCAAAATGAAACGAAATTTTACATACGTAATGACTACTTTAATATAAGTAAATGATAAGAAAATCAAAGAAAAAGGATAATTTATTTCAGAGAAAAAGGCAAAAGAACGGAGGAGTTAATACTCCGTTGGACCCCCTCTAGCGCGAATGCACGATGCGATACGATCGGGCATTGAGTCATACAAGTTCTGTATGATGTCTTGAGACATTTCGTTCCATATTTGCTGTAACCTTGCCTCTAGTTCCTTCAAACTCGTGGGATGCCCAACTCGTCGTCCCAAATGATCCCAGATATGCTCGATTGGAGACAAATCTGGGGATCGGGCAGGCCAAGGAAGGGTAGTAACAGCGCGGAGACAGTCTTGTGACACCCTTGCCGTATGAGGCCGAGCATTGTCTTGTTGAAAATTGGCTCCTGGGAGCCGTTGCATGAGTGGAAACACATGTGGTTACAGGATTTCATGAACATACCGCTGGGCTGTCATGGTGCCACGGAACAATACTAGGGGTGACCGTGTATTGTAGGCAATGGCACCCCATACCATCACACCAGCTGTGGGAGCGATGTGTCGCTGTACAGCAAAGGCAGGATTGAAGCGTTCACCACGGGCTCTCCACACACGAACACGATTGTCATCACTGCCGAGATTGAATCTGGATTCGTCGCTAAAGACGACCTGGTTCCATTCCGCTGCAGTCAAGTTTCCTCGTGCGCGGCAAAACTCCAAACGGAGGCGTCGATGGGTGGGCGTCAAGGGCAGCACACGTAATGGGCGCCGCGATACCAACTGTCCTTCAGCCAGGCGCCTTCGTATGGTTCGAGAAGACACAGAGGCCCTAGTGAAGGTGCTACCTGTGCCTGGATGGCGGCCGATGAAGCAGTTGGCTGTACGCGTGCATTTCTTACGATGTGGCGGTCTTCTCGACGACTGGTCTGTCGAGGGCGTCCTGAGCCTGGTCTTCGTGTACATGACATCTCTCGGGTCCACTGGTCCCAACACCTCCTCACAACACAATCAGAGCGGCCTAATTGACGAGCTACTCGCCTAGCTGACCACCCAGCTTCCATCATCACGACGATTCTCCGACTCTCAAACTGCGACAACTTCTTATATTGTCTTCGAACACGGCGTAATGGCATGTCTATCTCAGCTCTTCCTTTGTAAATGATTCAGCACACTCAAACAAGCTTTGGTTACCTGTTTTATACTCCACAGAGTACGATGTTCAACGCCCTCTACCGGCTATACGTAATGCCCAATCACGCGGCATTTCTAATCATTTGCATATCTCCCCGACATGTACCTTCATTGCAAGTTTCGTTACGATCCCGCAATTATTTCTTGGTGCGCTAATTCTTTTGTCCATGAGTGTATATATATGTATATATATATATATATATATATATATATATATATATATATATATATATATATATATGTGGGCGCGGGGTTGGAATAAAAGATCCACAACATAAACTAACTAGAAACCATCGTAAATAACAAAAACAATTACATTTATTTAGAAAGAATTGAAAGAAAAACGTAGTCCGTCCACGACGGAATCCAAAGCGGGCGTCCTAATGTTCTCCCCAAACAGAGTAGAGGGGTCGTGATAATGTTCGTGCTAGCGGCGCCCTCTTGCGCCAGACATAATATGCGTTTACAAATAACATTTCATGAAGTTTAAAGTTCATAGTTAAGAGTTCAGTTCTGCTTTCTACATATATATATATATATATATATATATATTGGCATTAATTGCATGCATTGACCGTTGTATTTTATTTGAATGTACTCCATAGCGAGGCACGGGTATTCAGCTAGTTTTCTAATAAAAAGTGGTAAACAATGAAAGAGGAGAAGAAGCAGTAAAGATTACGTTATCCATCAAGTTTTTTTTATATATAGCTTTCGGTACTTTCAGCCGAGTCTCCACCAGCGACGAAACACAAACTAAATCAGGACTTTAATGTATACACCTAATTAAATGCAATGCGACGCTTGAAAAAAATTAAATTACTACAATTACTATGCAGGATAATCATTTTAGAAGCAAGGGATTGAAGAAAGATACATTTTCTTTTAGAGAGTGATAAACATATGAAGGGGAGAAGTAGCAGCAAAGATTACGTTATACACCAAGCTCTTATTGCCTTATAAATTAACTAGAGATGCTCAGAGGTCATATTTATTTTTCTAGAAGAAAGCAGATATTTTAGTAAACAATGCTGATTAGACAGAATCTTGCAAAACTTGTCAGAATTCTCGAAACATGATAGCTTATTTGCCAGATCCTGTCAGATGCTGTTAGAAGTCTAGGACTCACTTTGCAACTCTCTAAAAGCACGAGAAATGGAGGAAAGCAGGTTATCCAGAAGCGCGTAGTTAAATATAAGTCATTCTCCTTCTGTTGCGTTTTGTTTTAGATGTTAATTGTGCAATTAGATTTTGTTTAAGATGTTAACTATGTAGTTCAATCTCAAATGGATGTTGAATCAACATTTCTCAGTAATTTTAAGATAGAAAGGTAATATTAGAAGACGTATTAGCGTGGACGTTGCTGTAGTATCCTACTGCTGTATTCCAATATTTAACTGTTCTGTAAAAATATCTGCATATAATTTCGACATTATTTGGATATAATTGTAAAATTATTCTATTATAATTGAGGTAGCCAAGAGTAATTAAACATCCTGTTGAAGTAAAGCTACTCAGAATATCGTAAAAAAATTGCAGGATATGGAGTGTACCATTTAACTAAGATTTATTGGTCGGTTATCATTTGCAAAACATCCTAAACGTGCATTATTATGATGTATTTTCAATTTCATTAATAGAAGGAGAAAAGTAAATAAAAATCTAATCACATTAACTAAAATCAGAATTTACTCTTAGATGAGTTCTAAGATAAAAATATTCTTAGTAAATTACAGTTTTATTTGTTTCAAAGAATTAAAGGTGTTACATGTCAGAGAGAGAAGTATGATCACATTATACATAGAATTTACATCAAAAACGGACTCCCCCAAATTGTATAGTGCTGCCATCTAGTAGAACATTTAAAAGAGAAATGAGGGAGTTTAGTAAGAAAGTCCTTAAAAGCGAAACATTTCTTTTTATAGTTCTGTTATAGCTGTAATGACTTGAAGCAGGAAATATTTTAAAACTAACTAGATTATTTTAAAAGAAGAATGTTTAAAAAGTAACAGAATAGATCATACGATGTATTATTGACTTCACAAACTTTTAAAAAAGATTATTGCTTGATATATATTTCTTGGTTCATATATTTAATAGGGTTTATGAACTCAAAAGACATATATCATGAGCAACAGTCATTATGATAAAATATTTAATGATAATTATGATCAAGATATTCCAAAATAAAATATAAAATGTTGTAATATTTGGAGACATCTCCATTTCAAACTTAAATGTGCAGTTTTGACGGTAAAATCTTTCCCTTTGAATTTTCGGAAATATTTTAGTCCCCTCAGTGCAGAGTAACTGAATCGATTTGATATACTAGTAATGCTAGTAATTATGGATTAGCAACACCGTTCTTCTCGTGTGTACTGTAGTGCATTTCTTTTCATTTATCGTTCTTATCATCCTGTAACATTTTCCAAGGAGGAGCTAGTTAAATAAATTTTGTCATTACGAAAATTTTAGAATATTTTGTCATATGAAATTCCCGTATGGGATATGTGGTTCTTGTGCATTTTTTGGACCAGTCTTGCTAGTGGTGTACTGAAGAGAGCAACACAGTTTATGACAGCTTTGTATACGAGAAATTTATCCTTTATTCCTTAATTTGATAATTTGTTTTTTAAGAAGGGTATAATGACAAAAATATCATTGAAATGCAGTATATCTGACTATTTATTTGTTAAGTTTGGGAGGATCATATGAAAACCATTTGAGAGCTAATAGAATTCGTTTCTGCTATGTAATCAAATGGAAGTTTGGGGATGTATTCTCTCCTGTTAAGGAGCTGATAAACTTTAGAAAGAGCCATGATATCTGTATGCGTAACGATATATACTGTGGTTGTCAGTTCAGTGTCTGAATCCCACTGAACTACCCACTTTGAACACGGCAGTGCCTAACTGTCCATAAGACATTTCATATACTCTTTGAATATAGAAAACTAATAACTGAAAATCTTCGACAGTGCTTGCAATCCATTATCTTTATCCGTCCATACATTAACGCCACCAAAATCCACTAGGGGGTGAGGTGCAAAGGGCGGTGTTATGCATAACATGCACTTCATATTGCAAAATCATGATTACTTTTTTTTCAGTTAGATATTTTGCAAACTTCTGGAGTTATAACATCAGAGCCAACCCGAAATATTTTTGTGCCGTATGGTTCAAAGAAGAAATCCCACAGATAAAAGCGGAGTTGAAACTAGGCCGAATAAGATGTAGAAAGAAGAGGAAGCAGGAGTGATCAACGAAGTTATAAATGAATGTTTCAAGTGGTGTGTAAGGTCTTAAAGTGTTGAGAATCAACTAAAAGGTACATATAAGGAAAATAATGTTTTAGTGAAAAGTTTACCGAGAGCTAGTTGAATCATGGAAGGTAATACAGTCGAACCCCGTTATAGCGAACCCGGTATATAACGAACTCACGGATATAACGAACGAAAATTTTGGTCCCGCCGTTTTCCTATTGTACGGAATTTAATTAGTATTATGTCAGTTTAATGTAATCAATTTTAGTCGATTTAATTCATTAATGATCATTTTTAATATATTTTATCATTTTTTAATACATCATTATTGAATACACATTGTAACTAATGAGTTATACATTTTGTGAACTCTAACATTTTTCTTAACTGTTCAGATATAGCGAACAAAACCTATGGTTCCTTGAAGTTCGTTATAACGGGGTTCGACTGTAGGCATTATACAGAGTGTCCGAAAAATAATAGTAAGGTTTTAAATGTTTATGACTTTGAAACAAAGCATTGTAGAGAGATGAAGTACACGTCAAATTGAAGAGAAAATCTGGAAGTTTCTAACCTGTTCAGCAGACTTCGACGTGCGTTCCCTTAGTTGCCTTGCAGACGTCAATACGATATTCAGTGTCTAAACATACACGGCAGAAAACATCCGGCGTCAGAAACGAAGCAGCTTTAGTTCTTTCAAATGGTCAAAATTTCGAACTTGAATGGAATACACTTGTGTTTTTACATAACCCCTAAAATAGAAATCCATGGGGGTAAGGTCTGGAGACCATGGGGGCCAATCCATCCACCCTACTCATCCTACCCATAACTGAGGAAATGTTTCATAAAGAAATTCCCGCACGATTGTGGCAAAGTGTGGAGGAGCTCCGTCTCATTGCAAAATGGAAATCTCCGGGATTTTCCGGCTCTAGTCCCCGAGTCTGTTGGAGTCTGCACGTAAACTTTCACACACATAAACGTCGAGTGTTTCTTTTTCATTTAATGTATGACTCGTGTTTGCAACATGAATTCATACACATAAAGTGTTGTGTTTTTGTTATAACCATTGCTATAACCACTTGAAACTCCATTATTAGTTTACGGACGCACTGTATGCAAAAGGTCCCTTCTTTGTAATATACTAAAACTTTTTCTCGATCTGTTCAGTTAGTTCATATGGCAAGGTTGTGAAGAGTTGGAGAATATTGTAAAAATAAATATAGTAATATTTAAATATCTCATTCTGTCACTTTAAACAGAATATTTGAATTCAGTAATATTTTTCAAATTATAATCATGTTATGATTTTTTTTTATTTTTAGAATTTGCACTTTATGTGTCTGTTAGAAATAAGATAGTACGCGTATAATTAATTCGAATACTGCTTCGATCAGATAATTATATTCAATATATTCAATATATTTAATATATTTAGTTGAGATCTAAAAGCCTGGAAAGACAGAGCAAAATAAAACAGATGAAACTAAAATATCATAAAAAATCAAATATTACCAATTTGACTTATGAAAATATAGTTTGTAACTAATTTATGTACTGAAATGAACGGTGTATTTTGTTGGGAGTTTTATTGATTCATTAAATTAGGACAGTCGAACCCCGTTATAACGGACTTCAATGGACCAAAGATTTTGTTCGCTTTATCCGGTGGTTCGTTATATCCGAACCGTTAAGAAAATTGCTACAGTTCACAAAATGTATAACTCATTAGCTGCAATGTGTATTCAATAATGATGTATTAAAAATGATAAAATATATTAAAAGTTATCATTAATGAATTAAATCGACTAAAATTGATTACATTAAACTGACACAATACTAATTAAAGTACATACAATAGGAAAACGGCGGGACCAAAATTTTCGTTCGTTATATCCGTGAGTTCGTTATATACCGGGTTCGCTATAACGGGGTTCGACTGTATTGAGGTTGATCTATCTGGAAGTTTTCCCTTGGTCTGAATTCTTTAAGCGATTATAAATCTCAGTATTAATGAGAAGTAACCACAAGCCAACCCATGTTCATTAAAATTTTTAATGAAATTCAGACTTTAATTTTGGTCAAAAGAAAGCGTCTTAAATTCAGTTTCCTAACTAATTGTATGCAAATCACGAAATTTTAGATAGTTAGTATCTGTTAGGAATGTGCACAATAAACAAAAAAACCAGGCATTGACTAGGGGAAGAGGGAATAAAATTCTCTCAAGAATATTTACAGTCGAACCCCGTTATAGCGAACCCGGTATATAACGAACTCACGGATATAACGAACGAAAATTTTGGTCACGCCGTTTTCCTATTGTACGTACTTTAATTAGTATTGTGTCAGTTTAATGTAATCAATTTTAGTCGATTTAATTCATTAATGATCATTTTTAATATATTTTATCATTTTTTAGTACATCATTATTGAATACACATTGCAACTAAGGAGTTATACATTTTGTAAACTCTAGCATTTTTCTTAACGGTTCGGATATAGCGCACCACCGGATAAAGCGAACAAATCCTTTGGTCTCTTGAAGTTCGTTATAACGGGGTTCGGCTGTAATACGTTTTTTATCGAAGCAGTTTTATGTATTAGTTAAAAAAATGTTTGATACTTTCGTTTAAATGCGCCAAAATATCTTGTAATGTGTTGAATCTCAAAGACAGTTATTAAATTAATTTTTAAAGTTGTAATACATTACAAATGCATTAAAAGGTTTTAACTCTTTAACGTTTCTGTTTTAACGTATAGCACATTATTCATTAGGCTTTCATAAAATCTCATTTTTATAACGAAAATTCTCATTTTAAAACGCGAGTTTTTCATTCATAAAATTCAGTTATCGCACATCCTTTAGCATAAATTCAATAATATAATTTGCACATTTCCCGAAATTTTTTTTATCCCCAACAGTTTAGATAAGTACATTAGAATATTTTAATTTACAAACTATTTTCCAGTAAAATACTGTTGAATGAGTAATTCCACACGACAGTGACTAACTCGGACACATATCTTTCTATTTATATCGAATTTCAATTATTTTTAGGCGTAAATTTTTTTTAACGGGATCTTGGTCAGTCGTACTTAATTTTGCCTAGCAGTACCGCACCAATTAGGGGATTTCGCGTGGTTTCAAACCATTTCAAAGTTATTAAGCCTTGGCAACTGCGATTAGACTGCAAGTAGAATGTTAAGCGCTGCTTTATCACGCAAAATAGGACATTATTAGGGTTATTTTCAACCGTATCAAAGGTTGCATTAATATGATTCTGTCTTAGATGAGTGATTGAGAGTGTCTTATATGAGTTTGTGTCCCATATTTCAGCTTATTCACTTCCTTACAAAGTGAAATTCGAAAGCTAAGTTTCATTTATCTCTTAGGATTTATTATATGTCATATTAAGGGGTTATAATGTTATTAAAAAAGAAGATTTACGGATATTGTTCTGAATGAGTTCAGGCTTTAAAGCTTCAAGATTTCCTGTAAGTTTTTTTTGTATATAGAAATAAAATGCTAATGCAGGAACACAGAATTTCTTAAAATCCACTGGGAAACAGGACTTGAAATGGATATGAACCAAAATGAAAAGTTCCGGTGGAATTGGTTCACGGGGAATTTTTTATATTTATTTATCCATATGAAACCATTATTTGGGGATGGATTGAATTTTGATCCTAAATATTTTAATCGTTCCGGATATTTATCATATGCATTCATTTGTTCCCATTAAGGAGCTGTTCCGAGCCGGAACAAAAAAAAAATGTCTCTCACAAAATATTCTGCTCCTTTTTTTTCTTTCGCGAATTTTCAAGGCGAATTAAATCGTTCAGACGGGCTGAAATCTTTGAAATTTTGAATTTTATATATATATATATATATATATATATATATATATATATATATATATATATACATAGAGCTCATCTGGTGGACGAATTTCTGGAAAGTGAGGATATTCGCCGGATGGCTTGGCCAGCCAGATCTCCAGACCTAAACCCTATAGAGCATGTCTGGGATGTTCTGGGGAGGGCAATCGCAACTCGCTTTTCCCCTCCCAAAAACCATCCATGGCCTGAAAGCAGCGTTGCTGGAGGAGTGGGACCAATTGCCACAGAGACTCATAAACTGTCTGATGTCCAGTATGAATTCACGTTGTGAGAGCAATAAAAGTAAAAAGAGTAATAAAAGTAAAAGTGTAAAGCAATAAAAATTACAAGTGGAAGACCGGGCTTGTGGGGGCCCATTGGTACAGCGCGCTGGTTTTCAGTGCTGAGGGTGCTCGGATCGAATCCCGGCGTCGTGCCACGAAAAATACCTTCGTTCGTGTCGTCTCTTCATAGGGGGTAATGCTGTCCGCCTATATGGTGCCCCCGCAATAAAATGGGCAGTAAAATTTCGGCGTTGCATAGGCGAATGTTTGACGACAAGTGCATCCGCATTGAAAAAACAAAACAAAAAAAAAAACAAATGGAAGAACATTTTAGGATATCAATGGTTAATATACGTAGAATTCCCATATATAAACTAGAATGAGTCTTAGGTAAAATGAAGACTACAATTCTCGGATCAAAGTTGACCTGAGGTAACCAACCGTATATTCCCTGTTATAAAAAATATTTTGTTATCAACTAAAGTTGCTCCAGTTTATATTTTTCTATTAACAGACTAAATCATAGAGTTGTAATATAATTTTATATGGAAATGGCAAACCAATGCGCACTTATTGTATCTTGGCTAAAGCTTTTCATTTTGAATCTTTCTGTTGGATATCACTAGATTTTTAATATTATAATTTTAATTCTTAAAAAGTGCTTCTATTACTTTGTTATTTTTGATAAAATTTTGTTTCGAAAAAATCCCCTCAAGTTTTTTTTTTTTTCAAAGTTTGATTCTTTTAAGGTTAGTTCTTTCAATTTTAAAAAAAAAAATACTAAATCTGACAATTTTAGCTTCATATTCGGACTTAGCAGTTAAACTGATATATATGTATTGCAGTTTTCAATTTCATATTTACACTGACCTTCAATGACATGAAAGCTGTCAAAACAAATCCCTTAAAATAGGAAATCATAAAGAATAATTATGAAGAATCTTGTCTCAAATGAAGGACAGAATTTATACTAATAATATGAAATTATAGTGAAGGTAAAAACGACCGGTAAAAATCGTCCGATAAGTTTAAGATCATTCTAGATCAGCTATACTACGCATGAAAAGTTTGTCTAGTTGATGCAAACAGTAAAAACAATTTAAACAGTGATAAAATTTTAAAATCTTAGAACCTAATTGACTATTGAAAGGGAACCTATGTAGAATCACTGTAGATAATCTGTAAAATGCAACAATCATTTATTTGAAACTATAAAGACTGCTAATTAAGAGAAAACATTAAATAGAAGGCTCTGTTACGTTAAGCTGTCCTAATTGTAAATTATAAAATAGACTCACGTAAAATGATAAAATTGGACGAAAAGGATAAAACATTATGAATTAACCGTGGTGAATGTAAGCACTCTAAATAAGGACTACAGGTATTCTTCCACATACGTCCGCTCGACTTACGACCGTTCACACTTATGACCGAAAATTTTGAATAATAAAAATTATTTTTACTATTTCTCAAAAATACTGTTCTTCGAATATACAGTACATATCTATATGTATTACATAATTATTAAACAGTGTGATGCAATTTCTGCAATACTGTAAACATTGATGACGCAATAATAAAAATATATGATCCAATAGTTTCCACACGATAAATTAATATAAACCTTCATTGACTTCAGAATTGGCTTCAGCTTTTCATTATATTAATAAAGGACTACAACAATTAGAAGCAATGGATCCAAATGAAGAAGGATTCACAAGTGTAAATAGTCGTATTCAGGAAAATCTGGCTCGCTACCAGACAATATACATGGAAAAGAAGACGCAAACTGTTCAAACTACCTTAGATAACTTTGTTAAAAAAACTTGCAACGTATCTTCTGTTGCAAATTAGGAACCAATGGATTGTACTAACATAATAAGTAGTGATGACGAAGAATAATTTAGGCTTTGTATTAATTTCTAAATACAAAGTATTTTAAATTACGTACATATGTATGAAAGTAAAAAATATATGTATGTACATATACAAAATATTTTGTTTGAAATTTGAATTACGGCCAACTCAACTTACGACTAATATCTCGGTCGTAAGTCGAGGAATATCTGTATATATAGAGTGAAAACCCGTAGATCTTTCATAAATATAAAGGATTCAGTGAAAACGACAAAACCTCAAAATCTATGAACATGGCGAACTTTCCAGCATTGGCTGGTTTCTAGTGTTACGGTCATCTTTTTCTACACTGGGGCTAAACATTGAGAAAGCTTTACGAAACTGAACTTTAGGAGATGTCAATCAAGGAACCCTGAGTTACCAAGAGACACATGCATACATATGTGTAAGGAATTACTTGATTGGAATTGATGATAATATCAAAATATGAAAATTATCGCCAAGACTAGTGTTACGAGTGAGTGAAAAATTCCCAATAAATGGAAGTTGAATCTTGAATCCTAATAAAACCCAATAAATAACAGAAATATAACCTCAGTTCGAATGTTTAAAGCAGAGTCAGAATTCTTCTCCAGGAGCATATTTTGCCAGATTTCCGTATTCTCTACACTCCCAGTTCAATGTCTGAATTGGATTATTTTGAAAACTTTATAACAGATCGCAACGCTAAAAACTTGTTCTGTTGGTAATATTAGAGTAGCTTGGAAGGATATTATGCGTTTCCCCATCTACTTTGTATGTTTTGCCTAGTGTTCAAGGATTTTTGCATTTATCTTGTTTTCTTAAGGGGATGGTGGACCTTTCAAAATGATTTTTGAAATTTTTACCACAGAGATATGAAATTTTGTATATATATTCATTAAAGTATAAAAATATTAAACACCTTATAAAATTTTATAAATATTTAAAAAAATTTATTTTATAATTAAAAAAATTAAATTAAATTACCCTTCTTTAAAATGCTCCTTGCGACTCAATTTTAAACTTTTCCCCTTAATTTTGCATTTATATTGCTTATAAATACTTTCTGAACAAAGTTATGTATTTTTTTGTACTTTCGTCGAATAGTTAATTTTTAGAAAATATTTTTATGCTTGTACTCTGAATTTTCGCGAAATTTTTTTACTTTTCTACACTAAAGTTAAACTTTTATAACCTAAATGACCTCGAATCCTAAAATGGATACATAACTTTATTTTGATGTATTACAGGAATCTTTATTATAAATTTCATAAAATTTCGTCAAAAATTATGACGCGAGGAGCATTTTAAAGACTTGCAAATCTGGAAATTTCTCATTTTTAGAAAAAGTCATTTAAAAGATAATTTTTTATCTACCTTTAATACTTACTACTCTAAAGCCACCAATTTTTCATTTTTCTTTTCACTACACATTTTAAATGCATTTCATTCCAATATTTACATGTTTTTAAAATATTAATACACCCCCCCAAAAAAATTCAAATTTTTGCTCGATTTTTGGTAATTTGAAAGTCCACCATCCCCTTAATCCATGATTTTTTTTTCTCTATCTCATGTTTGTAATTTAAAACTTCATAGTTTGGCTGCTGTTGGATAGCAACACTACCATTTTGCCTGCCTTGGTTTACTGTGTAGGTGTTCTCTTACTATAAAACACGAAGTGAACTTATCAAAGGTATTTACAGAAAAAATATTAAGGTTTTTCTATTCACTCTTTAACATTATGCTAACTAGTTCATGTAAAAGCTCACAACTGTTGCATAATTATGCGATATACTGTCCCTTAAGAATCTAGTGAGAGTGTTGATAACATTCCACCGTTATTTCAGACCATTTATTTGAAAATCATTTATTGAGCGAAAAGACAGTTGAACACACTACCAAAGTTAGGTCTTTTTAAAGGATTTTCAGAGGATGTTCAAACAAGGTAGAACTTTTCTAGAATTCTGTATTTTAATTAAGTCAAAATGTAGTCACTTAAACCACGCACGTGAAAGTAAATTTTTTTTAATTAACCTACTTTTCACGCTATATCAGCTAGAAAAGAGTTTGTATGTCATCAATGAAATGCTCATTAAAACATTTACGTGCGAAACTGCACGTCACATTCGAAATACTACATTTTGCGTGTTAACAAAGTGCAACAAAAAGGAATTTGTTTACACAGGAAATGTTAGATGTCAAGTTTTGTGTGAGAAAAGCCTTGGGTGAATGAAATGCGACGTGTAATATCTAGCATATGAATTAACTACAAGGTAGAAACAACATTTAAAAAATCATCCATATGGATGAAAGTTGGTTATGGTTACAGTGCTAATTCACCATAAATTTAAATTCGAATTTTTTTTACCACAGCCTTAATTCTATATGCTAAAAATAATTAGTTGTGGTTACTGTGTGACTTTAAATATAATTTAAAGTTGGGATTTTTAACCACACCCTTAATTACATATGCAAATAAGTCTGATGTGGATAATAAAGGAATTAAAAATGAATTGAAATTTGATTTTTTTTATCACACCCATAATTTCATACGCAAAGAAGTCTGATGTGAATACTGTGAGAATTAAAATTCAGCTTAAATTTGAGCTCATTATTCCTTCAGATACTTCCGGCGGTGTTGTAGCAACAATTTTATACGAATTTGAATTACAGTTTTTAAATTACACCCAGAATTTAATCTGAGCATTAAGTCACCCATGCAATTAATAATTTGGGCTGATTCTAGACAATATATTGTTGCGAATTTCACGATTCTATGGTAGTCTAGCCAAATAGAGTTATCGCCAAATTGGCGATGGATTTGGTGACTTATTTTGGTCGCCAAATTTGGTGATATTTCGCCACATTTGGCGATATGGCGCCAAATGGTCACCAACTTGCCATCCAGATCTTTCTAGAAGCTTCTTGTGATATCTAGCTGGCTGAGCGATAGAGTGCGCTTTGGAAGTCTATAAATATACCTGACATATTGGCATTGGAACTCAGTGTTCTTTCCTACTGAGAATTGAATGAATTGAAAGTGCGGTAGGCGAGTATTGTATTGCTGACTCTGTGAGTTTTAGAGTTTTCTGCTGTATAGAAGACAGTTGTTACGTGTTTTCTGTTTGAATTTGTGTATGCGCCTGAAGAATTTACAGAATAATAAATTTTATTTTGTGTGCACTTTCCGAAGAGATTTTATTCAATCTTATCGAACCCAGGAAAACGGAACAATATGATATCATATGAAACGCTATTTTGTGTGAATTAACCTTCTTACAACGCCTCGTAATAAAAAGAAATGTTCAACAATCCCACAAAAAATTCAAAATTGGTTCTTTTAAATACATGTTTTAGGCTTTATGACATTTGATTAAATCATGTTAAATATGTCATTTGTAAACGAACTTGACGTTAACGCTCGGATTCTCAAAGAAAAAAAAAATGCATGACAATCAAATTTGTATGGATAGGATCTATTTCTCGGTTACAACAGCATATCTGTTTTTAAAGTCAATTTTTAATTACTTCACAACTGCTTTTCAAGTCTGTGTGATAACCTATTAGAACTTAGAGATTTTGCACTTTTAAACATCAGTCTTAAACCGAAATCTTGCTCTCCTTCTTGAATTCTTTAGCATGATTTGGTCGCTGATACCTAAATTCAATATTAAATAATATTCTAGATTATTTGGGGAGCTGGTTCCGTTCCCATCATATTCCATTAATAATAAATAATTTAAAGGAATTGCGGAAAACTATACGCTCTTGAAAGTATCTAAAATTATAGCCGTACAAGTATCGGTTGAATTTTATTTTTTAAAGGGTAGCATCTACATTACACCAAAGCAATAGCGCATGAAAGAGGAATTTTCTGTTTAAGACATAACTGTTTTCAGAAAATATTCGCTATCTCAACATTATAAGGTATTTAAAAAAAATTCAAGTTAGATTCATAAAGTTAGAAATAAGAATGCATAAAATTTTGCATCATCAAATTCATGGATTAAGAATTTTTTTTCTAAAACTGTTAAAAAAGATGCACTCTGTAAGATTAAAATACAGCGAAACTTAGGTGACTTTTTATGAACCATGACGGTGGCCAGTCATGGTTCATAAAAAAGGGAACGTTTTGAGGGGTGGCCGTCGAATAGGAGTGGTTTCACTAAATTTATTTTTTTCAAAATGTTGTAGGAGTTATACTTTATTTTCATGGATTTTTATGAAAGCAATTAAAGTGAATATCCATTTTTGCCCATCCGAGGGGAAAGAAGGTAAAATTATTGAATTTTTCAAAAATTATAAATCAACCAAAATATTTTGTCGAATAATTTTTTTTTTTTTTGGGGGGGGCAGACTTTTATTAGAGTGAGGAATAATTATTCCGGTTATAGTGAGTAGTGAAGAACACGAATGAATTGAAAATTTAATTATTTAAAAGTAAGCTTCCATTTCCGAGCAATATTCAAATTATTTTGAATTTTTTTGTCAGCTATGAATGGACCTAACTTTTTTTTTTCCAGACGTAATGTCATCTAACTGAAATCAGCCTGAATTTGCACTTACGTCTCTGACCTGTCCCTCAGTGTCCTAAATACAATCTAACTAATCCTCCCACAATAAATAATACATTGCGGCTCGAAGATGGTCTATTAGGGGTTGAACTGAAGTAGAATTATTTTAACAGAAGAATTATTTTAGAATACTGAGGCTGTTCGCACATTTTTTAGACGATTTTGGTAAGCGGTAATAAAAAATCGTTTGCTGCAAAAGAAATAATTGCAATTGTACTATGTTTTTAAAAGTCAAAATTATCGTGTGCGGCTTGAAAGTTTTGTTTTTATTCAAAATGGCGTTTTTAACAAAGCAGTGGTTCGAAGGCTACATTTATGCTCCTTCCGAAGAGAAATATGCATACTCCGTTATCCAAAAACGATGTGAGAGTCATGGTTTTGTGATATCTAAAGCGTTGATAGGTAATATCGTCAACAAGAAAGGAAAAAAAACGTCAAATTGGAGCCTCAAGTGGGACAAAAATTCCAAACAAGTATCCAAGAAAAAAACGGACATCTTCGACTATTGCAAAGGTACGTTGTTTAATGTTAAAAGAAAATCCCCCTAGTCAAAGGACAGTTGCAAAATCATTAAAATGCTCGGTGTCTACTGTAAACAAAATGATAAACGTTGATTTAAATCTTAAGAAAGCGAAAAAAACACAATGTTCATCGAAAAAAATTTAAGTACATGGTTCAAAGAATCGAAAGAAAGTTTTTCTAAGGGATTCATGATTGTTGCTGGTTTTTCTTATAATGGCAAGTTAAAAATAAAGAGAGTGGAAAAAAATGTCAAGATTAACTCCAAATACTATCAGGAACATATTTTATCGCCAATTTTTCTGAATGAAATACCATCGCTTTACCCACAATGCCATCAATCTGTGAGACTCCATCAGGACAAAGCTAGCAGTCACACATCAAAATCCACTGTAAATTTTCCTAAAAGAAATGGAAAAAAAAACTGGTATCAAGGCCATACCCTTCGCTGATATCCCTACTAAATCTCCCGATGTATAACCTATGGATTTTTGTGCTTTCGGACTTTTAAAATCTGCATTATCCAAACGTCGTCTCAAAACCCTTACAGGACTCTGGAAAACTGTTCAGGAGGAATGGGATAGAATACCTCTTCTGACACTTCAAAAGGCATTATTATCCTGGAAATTGCGGTGTCGAAAGATAGTTCAGAATAAGGGATGTCAAATTGAACATTTAAAACACAAGAATTTTATGTAATTTAGTTTTGTGAATACAATATACGTCGTCTCAAAAATGTGTGAACAGCCTCTGTATTTAGAGCTATTAATTTTGAATGATACAGCTGTGAAATAATTTAACTTAAGACAGAAATATTAATTTTTTCTCCTTTTTTAAATATGTTATAAGAATTTTGAGTAAAAAATATTCAAAGGTAAGAGAAAAGAAAAATTATTAGAAATAGTATACAATTCAGCCATGAATTAGCTACGTGACCAAAGTTTCAATTAAATTAACTCAGGTAAATGAAATAAGAAATTCTGTTAAACACATATAAACACATCTTATGTAGGAAGTTAAAATATATTTTCTTACAAGTAATGAAGTCTGAACTACTGTTAAATGTCATATAAACACATTTAATGCAGGAAGTTTAAATGTATTTTCTTAGATCATTTCACTATTCCCCGATTGGCCCTAATTATAACCTTAGTTTAAACCTTGTGTCTAAACGTCTCCATGACAACTGGATAACTATTCTTCTGCATTATTTAATGGTTAAAAGTCTAGAACTCTTCAATTGTTGAAAAGAAGGAAGCCGATACCTGTGGCATTGTATAGATAGCTAATGATTATTGGTAATATTTTTAAAAAATTACAAGATAAAAATAATTTTTTATATACCATGTTTTTAAATTTTCTGTTGAATCATATAAAGTTGACAATTCTATGTATTAATAAATACTTTTTAAAATTTTTTTGATGAATCCTCCCATCAACTTGAAAGAAAATTAAGTTAATTGGAAGTTAACTTGCATTTAACTTTTCGTTCCCGTCCCGGCTGATAGATGGCTGCATCAGTCTACAAAACAAAATAAACTGAAAATGAATTTAATCCTACTTAAAGATGGCTAAAAGTATCAAAAGAATGCATTTTCATCGTGTTCTGAGCTATTCTAAAAGTTTCAAATATCTAGCTAGTCGGGAAGTTAATTAAAAATCGATTGCATGATTTGTACTAGACAAACACACAAACACACAAACAAGAAAGCGAGTTAATAAAAACATGTAAATAAATGGTTTCAAGGTAAGTCAATAATCGTTAAATTTTATCCCTTGGCTTATAGTTTTCAGTGTTATATTTTACTCTGTGGTCAGCTGACTTGGGATCAGAAAACATTTTTTCTTATTCCATTTTAGCAAAAACCAATGAAAGTTCCCTCTACGTTAAAATGAGAATTCAGAATGTGATGACAACTGATGCATCGGCTTAGTTAGCGTTTTTTAGGAAGAAGAGCTTTTATAGCCGCTACTTTCACGTCAATTGAGTGTATTTAGAGATTCAAGAGGCACATAATCTCCACAAACAAGAGATAAAAATACTTTTTTTAATTTTATTCATGATATATAGTTTTCCCTCTAATTAAAAACTGTGTTTTAGTGTTGCTTTTTAGTGTTTTGAGTGCAAAAACTGCTTTTTAGTGTTTCGAGAATAAAATTACAAACTGAAATATTCCTGATTTGTTTTTGGACTGCAGAGAATTCACCTTTCATAAAAATGTGTAAACAGAAATATTGGCTGAGTAGTGCTGTTGCCCTTTCAAAATTCTTCATAGTAAAAATTATTTTAAAGGTACGTCCATTAAAGAAGTTTTAAACAGAACAGAGCAGAAAAATGCTATCGTTAAGAAAATAAAACAAGGTTGTATGATGTTTTAAGAATTGAGGATAATATTTAGTTTGAAAAAAATAATGTAATTTAAGAGAATAAATAATTACAAGATAAAAAGAACTTTTTATATACCATGTTTTTAAATTTTCTGTTGAATCATATAAACTTGACAATTCTATGTATTAATAAACACTTTTTAAATTTTTTTTGAGGAATTATCCCATCAACTTGAAAAAAAAATGAAGTTCATTAGAAGTTAACTTGCGCGTAACTTTTCGTTCCCGTCCCGGCCAATAGATGGCTGCACCAGTCTACAAAACAAAATTAACTGAAAATAACTGAAAATGGATTTTATTTTGCTTAAAGATGGCTAAAAGTATTAAAATAATGCATTGTCATCGTGTTCTGAGCTATTCTAAGTTTCAAATGTCTAGCTAGTCGGGAAGTTAGTTAAAAATCGATTGCAAAATTAGTATGGGACAAACACACAAACACACAAACAAACAAGAAAGCGAGTTAATAAAAACATGGTAATTAGAAAGTAAATATATTAATCTGATTTAATGAGTAATAATAAACACTTGCACAACTATCTACACATTATCAAAACTGGCAGTTTTACAGTGATTCACCTCAGAGAAAACAACGTGCAAAAGCGTTAAATTTGTTAGAATATGACGACGAGAAGTAGCATAAAAATTTAGCCTCGGGTTATCAATTTGCGGGTATATATAATTACATTCCAAATTTATCATCATTAAGCGTACAAAAAATATACAGATTAATTTCAAATTTCACTGTTGTCGTTCATTGGCTCTGAGAGTAAGCTTTGGTTGTAGACAAAATTATTTTGTCGTCAGAAAATTAGACAAGAACCTAGTACAGTAAAACTTCCTTTATCCGGACTAACTGAGACCATTGGCAATCCGGACAATCGAAAATCCGGATAATCCAGGTGATATGGGTAGTAAGCAAAACAAAATCCTTAACTAAGCAGACTTACCGTTTATTACGATAAAAAACTACGTTTTGTAACAAAATTCAACAAAAGCAACAAATTCAACAAAACTAAAAAAAGCATTTTATTACCACAATTTATTGTACAATCTATGCAGGAACTGTACATTGAATCAAACTAAAAGGGGAATATTTGACGTACTTATAGTTATTTTCTTGCTATCATACTTAAAAATTATTATCTAATATGAACATTAAATAAAAAAAAAGTCTACAAATCTGATCCGGATTATCCAGAGATCTGAATCAATGAGGGCCGGATAAACGAGGTTTTCTGTATTGTTAATACGCTCGAAGTGATATATAAACAATACATAAAATATAATCTTTTCCTGAAGTACTCTAAAACCCAAGGAAAGGTAAGAAAAATATTCGAGAATGTTTCTTAGACGGACAGAAATGAAAAAAAAAAACTGTTGCCAATAAAAGCATCCTTTATTAAGCTTAGAAAAGTTATGGTGATAAAAGTATGAATAATTAATAATTTCGATACTTAAAATAGGAATATCATAAATTAATAACAATATTTAATTAAACTAACTCAAAATAAACCTTTATTTCAGGTAAATATTGAAATTTCCTTAAATTATTCGCGTTCAATGTATATTGAGAGATCCAGTTTACAAGTGGTTTAGTGATGTTTTAAAAGACAGTCAGTCGTCATGATATATTAGATTACTGTTTTTTTAAAGGAAATGAAAAAGTTAATTAAAAAATTTCTTCCCCTCCATTTTAATTTTAGGATTTATAAAATTTCGTGTCGTTCAAATTTTTCGACTGCGAACCAGATCTTCATGTCATCAACTTCCATCTTTAACTGCTAACCCGGAAACGAAATTCCATTTATGGGCGATGTTATGACCCAAAAACTTTTCCCTTTGCTAGATTAATTCACTTAGGATTTTGAACCACTCATGTCACGAAACTTCTCTCTGTTTTTTTATTCCTTTTTCCAATCTTAAATGATTTTGGTTGACAGTAGAAGTTTATTTTGACATTCTTCAGACATTTATACCCAAAGAAGGAGTTTTGAAAGTTGTGTAACTTTGTTTAATATTTCCAGTTCGGTTGATAAATAACCATAAACATTGTACTAAAACACTACATGTACACAAAATGTAATATATCTAATAATAATAAAACTGCACGGAATATGTCTTAAATAAGTGTTTAATAAGAGGGTCTATGTCAGGCTCGCACAGTATGGTGGAGCTAGGCTCATCCTTAGTTTGAAAAAGGCAGAGATGTGACCGTTTTTTAAATGAATCGGACAAGCCGTTAAACATACAATGGTGCGGTGCTCATTTCCCTAAGTGGAAAACAGGGTCATTCCTAAAGAAGATGGATAGATCATTAGAACTTGTTAGGAAAAGATCGTCAGCGCAAAAAGAGGCGATGCAAGTCCTCGGGGAGCCGAGCTGACCAAATGAACCGCACACACTGTAAGTGGTCAGGTGTGACGAAAAACCGCAAGGATTCTTTTATCACACATGAGGCGATGGACCTTTCGAGATGTTTCTAGAACTTTCCGAAGTAAAAGGTATAAATAAATGAAAGACTATTAGACTATTAGAGCATTATAGACTGGACTTTGATGAGGTATTGACGTACTGAGAGAGCGCGGGAAATCTAGGAGACTTGAGGTCTCTACTGAACTGTATTTTTATGAACCCCGCTCTCCCTAATGTACAATGGTTCAACGGAACAAACTCATGTATATTTTTATTATTGTAAATATGTTATATTAAACCAAATGTAAATACGAACCATTTATTCGTTTCTACATGAATACTACGAGTCACTTATACCTCGGGTCACGACGATCCGGTTTGCAGTCCACTTATTAAAAATTAGACATTTTCAACGAACCAAGCAGCCGTGCTCCAAGGTTTAGGATGAAACTTTGCATAAGTAACCATATTCAATTAATGCATCTTTAATCATTTAATACATCTCTTACGAGGATGTCTTCAGTGTAGTTTCATTATTTTCAAGCAATATCAATTTTACAGTACAATGCGGGGAAGATGCTAGTTTATTCCTTTATGGGCTGGATTGACTGCCTTTGTAAGCGACCTACAAGTATTTAATTATGCTCTTGAAGTGCTTTTTCCTCTAGTCTTCTTGCCGTCTGTGCCATGCTGAGGAATCTATGAATTCATTAAGTAAAAAACCTTTTTTAAGGAAATATTTTTTGCAGTTGATATGATGTATAATCCCCCAGTGGCGCTACTTAACCCATTTCTGTTGGTTCTTTCAAAGAAAAGTGAAGGAAATTTCTAACTAAATTTAATGTTCCAACGCTTGGTTTGCCTTTTATCAATAAATTTCTTCATTTAACCTATTACGAGAAGGGGTTAGAGCCTTCCTCTCATCCGTATGGGGAATTGCACCACTGTATTCCGTAAACTGCAGATTTTCAGATACCATGGGCTGTAGCAATTTTTAGACGAAGTAAATGCAATATTTTAACCTGAATGCGACTTCGGGTTCTAACCAGGATTCTCTTTCGATAACTGACGTTTACAGGCATTGAAAGCTACTTCAATTTTCCCGATTTTACAGAAAAATTAACAACTAGGTAATTACATCCAAATTGAGATAACTTTGCCGTTCACTGTGTATGAATTTTATTACAGTCTACGTTTGTACATCAACTTAATCTTGGTCTTTTAAGCCCAAATCTATTGCATTTTTTTCTCCTGAAGAGAAACTAAGATTAATTTATGTATTAGGTTGGCCAAAAAGTTCGTCCGAATTTTAAGTGAAAATATGTGGCACATTTTTTAATTTTTACCAATAACTTTATGAAACCACGTTTTCACCGTTTTGTTCCACTAACTTTGCCATTTTTCAGGCAACTTCATAATTCCCTCCTCCCAAAATTTTTTATCCTTCTGACCGAATAAATGTTCCAGGAGAATTTTGCAGTCTTCCAGGAAATTGAAATTTTTTCCAGTAATAGAATTTTGTAACGACCGGAATAAATGGAAATCCGAAAATACAATGTCTGGTGAATACGGCGGAGGAAGCAGAACTTCCCAGCCAATCTTTAACCGTCTCTGCCTGGTCGTTAAAGAAAAATATTCGGTCTCGCGTTATTCTGAGGGAAGATTATGCGTTTTCTTTTGACTAATTCTGGACTCTTTCCACCGAGTGGGGCTTTCATTTATTCTAAATGGGAGCAGTTCTTGTTGGAATGCACCGTCTAGTTTTCCAGAAGTAGCTCAAAATAGAGGACTCCCTTCCAATCCCACCATATACGCAACAACACCTTATTTAGATGGAGACAAGGCATTTGTCTGGCTCCTGGTGGTCCATTTCGCTTGCTCCAATGACCTCTAACGTTCCAGATTATGGTACAGTATCCACCTTCATCCTCCGTCATAATCTGTTTAAAAAAAAGAACGTTTTCGTTATGTTTAAGTAGAGCATCGCATGCGAAGGTACCGTCAAACGTGTTTTTTTCGCTTAACTTATGTGGAACCCAAACATCAAAGTGATTAACATAATCAAGCTGGTGCAAAGGATTTTTAAAGCTCGATTTGGATATTTTGAGTACGTCGGCTATCTCTCTCGTTCTATAACGTTGATTGTTCTCAATTGACATCTCGATTTGATCCTTTTCAACTTTAACTTGTGTGTCTGACGTTGGAGCATTGTCCAGAGAGAAATCTCCAACATGAAACTTTTCAAGCGAACTTTGCTATGTTCTATCAGTCGCAACACCTTCTACATATACTGCACAAATCCTGTTTATTTGTGTGTGTGTTTGTTGCGTTTTTACCCTTCCTGAAATAATAAAGGCTAATTTACGGAAAATATTGCTTATTTCCTTCCATTTTCAATAGGAAAATAGCTATATAAAAATCACCGATTTTGAAGAGTTTCTTTAAATGCACTCTGATATGTCAGCTGTCTCAACACAATCTAATAAAATTGTTTCGAATGATCTTAAAGACATCAAAGCGCTAACAGAGCCCTCTCACAGAAAAAAACGAAAAAACTTTTGGGCCAACCCAATAGAAGTCTATCATTATGTAATAAGTTAATTTTAATTATTCTACATAACATTTATCCTTTTCTTATAATGATCTTGAGGAGTTCAAATTAATAGCTGTCCTACACACTCAAACAAATAATATTTTTTTTGTTTAGATGAACAGAACATAAAACAATATGTTTATCTATCTGTAATATCCTCACTTATCCTCCTAGGGTTGATTTAAATGGATAAAGTACGAAGATAAGTAATAAAAATTATTGTAAAAGATAAAAATTTTTACTATACAAAAATATCAAAAAGAGATGAAATTGTTTCTTGTTGTATCATCCACCTTTACGAGTTTCCACCTTTCTAACTAACCCTAAGGGTCTGTTCACATAGGAGTCCGGTAGCGGAAGCTTTAAAGTATTGAAATATATTTAACCAATGACAAACCTCCAAACGATTAGCAACGGCATTTTTAACGCCTACGATTGGTTTATTTCCGTCTCAGCGTCATCTTTCCTTTTACGCTTTCGCTACTGGACTCCTATGTGAACAGGCCCTAAGAATTCTGATCTATTCAACTTGACTGCACCAGATGGAGGTCCGTCAGAGCTGCTAAGACCCTACGGGGTTTTGCCCCCACCGGTGGTTGTAGACCGCAGTAGACAACGGCCTTCCCCCAGCACTACACCCCCGCATCCATCCAGTTGCCCCCAACCCAGGACCATAGCAGCGGCAAAGGCTGGAGCTGGAACTGCTCAAATCGGCGGAAGAAGAATAGCCATTTAGGATGGCTAGCTAGAGAAATTTGGAAGAACAAAAAATTTAAAAACAAGAAGCTCAAGAGGCTGAAAAGCCAACGACACGCAATTAGTGTGGGTGATGCGAAAACGCGAGACCAGAAGAGAAAGAACAAAGAAGAGTTAAATTTTCTGTCGTTGCAACTACTAGCCGAGAGACGAGATGCCTAAACCAGTGTCTGATCAATTTTGAGAGACGACAGACATAACCCTGGGCCCGTAACTCTCAATACGATAATCAACGTCGCGATTTATGCCCACCCTGCGGAATACCCTTGAAGTGGCATGCTCAAAAAAAGATCCTTTGGACTACCGTCCTCCGGAAAAACTTCGGGAGAATATCCCGAGAAAGTTTAAAAGTGGGGGAGTTCTAGTAAATGAAACAAAAATGACTAAAAAGATAAGTGGGCCGTGGCTAGCACACGCTGGCCGGTGGCAAGGCTGCAATCGATGGCCAGAATCCCTAGGGGTAAGGCCTAATTTCCTAACTTTCGCAGGTCACGTGCAACCCCACTCATCATGGCAGATCCTAACTTTAAGTCCTACCATGCCCGACGACCTCCAGTAAGTCCCATCACCTTGTGATGAACTGTCTTGGCAGTGGGAATTCCTAACAACCAATATCGTCCTGAATCAGATAGGGAAGGTTTAAAGCTCAAACTCAATGGATAGTTGTGTGTGTGTGGGGGGGGGGGGACTCTGTTCAATTTACACCACAGCAGTTGAGGGTGTCAACGGCAGTTTTAGCTTCAATTATGGATTGAAATAGACTTCTTTTTAGATATTTTTTGTGAGTTTGTCTACACCACATTAAACTAAAAATATGTATGGGCAAGGTCGGACTGTGGGGTGTAGATGGGGTAATTGTTAGCGAACTAAACTCACATAGGACAACCTTTGCTACCTACCAAGATGACCTGGTTGTGACGGGGAAAAATTCTGTATGCAATATTCCTGTCAGTCTCCCTTTTGACCAATTGTCTTCCCTCGTTTGGCTCACTGAGGTTTTTCGGACTTATGAAGTTTTACCCATCGAAAAATTGTTTTGCATGGGGTAATATTCTGAACTTTCTGCACGGCATCAAATTAGTTATTATAAGATTTCCGATTGCGTTTTGTCAAAAATTTCATGATCATTTCACTTAGCCTTATACATATCTACGTGTTTTAAAAGTTCACAATTTCCTTGAGAAAAAAATATCCTTCATTTTGCTTTATTTTTAAAATTATTGAGTATGCGATAAGGGAAGAAACGAGACATTGAGAAAGGGTTTAAAATTAAAAATCCGTTGGATGATAGAATCTTGTCCAATGTAAGTATTTTGTCTAGAGTAAAAGAAATATAAATTAAGCACATAAACGTTAAGCCTAAAAACCACATAAAACATCAAGTGGTAATTTTAAAGGAGCGCTTACCAGAGTGCTTTAATGCTTTTAAGTGATTGAAATGTCTTAAATTTTAGTAATTACAAATAGATGTGGGGAACACAATCATATAATGTGTTCATTTTACTGTGTTATTATATATTACTCAAGTGTTGTATTTCATATAAATCTTAATTTTTATTTTCCTAATGTTTTCTTATTTATATGCAAAATATACTCCAATCCCTTATATCAAGTGCATATTACAATCAATTTTAAATGCTTGATTTTGAATAATTATTTTTAATTTCCTTAACGTCTCACGCAATCGGGATCACTTGGATCTTTGGATTATTTCAGATTGCATTCTCTTGTAAGAATTATGAATCATGGAAACCCGATGTTCAATTTCTACATGAAAAAAGGCCTTATTTCTTGATGTCTAAGCGATATGATATGTACCGTAATGACATGGTACAAGGACTACAGAATCAGCATGACTAATGGACTATTAAAGCGAAATGACAAACGAAAAAAATAATTCCTAGAACATGCCCATGGAACAGAGAAAGGGTATTTCAGGATAGAATGTTATAGGTTGTCTGATGTTGAAGAAAAAGTTAATGCAAGTTACTTTGTCATCAAATTCCTAGAATTACATTGCAAAGTGATGCATACATACTATACTTAGACGGGATATTAATTTGAAAGCCTAAAAATTTGACTACGCGGTGTATGACAACCGGTATGCTTTTAAACTAACTCTATTTCGCAGTGATTCTTTAGTTTATATATAAACATCAGACACATCCTGTAAGGCTGAAATTTATAATGCTAATTAATAGAACTTTGGCAACCAAATATATACATGCAGGTCAGGGATAGATTTTCAATTCTTCGGGTGTAGTCTTCTTGCTTAGAATTTATAAGAACAAATGGTTCGGAAATTCGAAAAAAATGTAGACAATTACGTAAACTTAATTAAAAAAATTCTGCAATTTTTCTTTTTATATTAACCAATTTTTCAAGCGTTACTGCTGCTTACAAAATAAATTGTCCTTCCCACATAGCACGTTAATTTAAAGAGAGCAAAATCTGACATCATATTTGTGTATTAGATATTGATGATATTACAGTTAATTAGATAAAAATGAAGATGGGGATCTCAACCCTTTTTCGGTTCATCGATTCCATTTCGACGTTCAATAATGTGCCGTCGAAACATATCTGCCCTTACGTAAGAATAAAATAGTTTTCCCAATTTATTGCCGTTTAAAATTACATATAATAACATTCTTAGTTAATTTTCCCCATTTAAGAAGAAACCAAATTCATTTTGCCATACAACATTCGTTAAAATGCTTGGATTTGATTATTATCCGTTAATTCTATGAACTTACGGTATAAACATTGGAAAATTCGTAATTATACAATTATATAAAAAAATTTCTGTATGGGCTTCTGATTGCTTGACTATATATAATTAATGCAACTCTGCAATGTTGTGGATTCAGATTTTGCCCAATTAACTGAAACCCTAATTTACTGCTGCTCACAGATTTTTCCACGTACTGTGCTTCATAAATTGAAGTCCTAATATATTCAGCAAGAAAGAGGTAATTTGTTTCTATTCATAGGTACATTCATAGGAAATTTCTATTCATAGGTTTTCTATTCCTATCGTATTAGCCAAAAACTGAAGCCATTCTGAACAATGCGGTTTATGAATTTGAATATTTTCCGTTGAATGATGCAACACATACCATTACCAGAACACAATACATTAACCATCAGTAAAACCCCCAGGGAAATAAGCTACAGAGGATGTATGGAATATTTCTCATTATATCTCTTTTGGGCGTATAAAAAAAGATAATAAATGGAGCAATAAAGCCACGTGGAGAAACTGCTACGCAAAACGTTCAAGCAGGGTTCAATAAAATGGAGCTAAATTTGTAAAGCTATTAAAGGGCTTTTTTATTCGGTTGAAATGGATTATGTAATTATGCTGGATTATAATTATTTTCTGAGAAATTATCAATACGATATGTAATGAATTAAAAGGAACCTAATCCCCATTCACTTCTTTTCACAAAATAAATGTCACAGAGTAAAATCTAGAAATAGAGGAGAACACCCATGAAAAAAGGAAAAGGAATTTCCAGACGTGGGTTTAAAGTGTATACGATAATAGTTTAAGTACAAAACCTGTTGAACTTCATAAAGAATACTCAAAAGCATTACTTAACGGAGAATATGCTCTATAAATCCAACATCGAATTTAATATACACTACAGCACTGTGGCAAGCTGGCAGAGTTAAAAGTCTGGTATTTACACGTTTGTTCTGGGTTTTACGTTATTACGAATGTAATATTTTCCTGATTAAGTGAACTAACTCTTCTAAACTAGGATAGAATTTAAAGCATTTTGACTACTTATGGCGAGCGAACTAAGTTAAGACGTAGGTATTTACGTTTGCAGATAAGCAATTACACGTCAAAAGCTTTTCCCACTGGATTTAAGCTCCGTACCCCTGTTCACAAAAAAAAACAGTTTGCTTGGATTTAACACGCAAATGAGAGAAGGCATTAAAAATAATTTGCTTTTTTTTTAACGTGTGTTTAAAAGGAAAAATTATTAATTATTAATTATTCCTTAACTCAATTAAGGATTCAAGAAGTGGCGTAGATGTTAAAAGAGAGGACCATGGAGGCAAGGCATATGTTTACGAAAATTAGAGTTGGTTTAATATGTTTTACAGAAAAGCATACAGCAGAAACGCGAGAATTGTCATGGAAAATAAAAGGGTGTTATAACATAAATAGATAATCATTTGCAGTGTTCTACAAACATTTGAAAAACCAGATTCCTTGAAAATTCACTGTAACTTCTTTTCGTTTTATCCAATGTAAAACAGCAAAATACCAACAGGTTGGCAGTCAGATGAAGGAACGATAACAGTTAGCACTTCTTTGAGAAGTTTGATTTTGTTGAAGGAGATTCTTAAGTACATTGAGTAAATCCATTATATATATATATATATATATATATATATATATATATATATATATATATATATATATATATATATATAATGGATCCTTTTTTTACACGGATGCATTCCAGACTGTGTCTTGTAAAAAAAAAAATCGGGTAAAAAAAGACATAGAATATATGGTAAAATTATGGATATGTTTAACTACTTTTGTTTATAATATATATATATATATATATATATATATATATATATATATATATATATATATATATAAAACTAATAAATAATTGAAAATTAGATAAAAAAACTATTTATTTATTTCGATATTCATGAAAATTGTTTGCATTAAAATAAAGTAAATCATATTCTTAACAATCTAGAAAAATTGGTAGTTGTCACACATTCTGGCCAAATAGCCTTCCAGCAGGCATTTAAGGCACATTATTTTATATAATGCCGAATATGCATGATTTACTTATTCAATAATTGAAAATTGTTTCCAGTTACATTCAGATTTGGAACATTTCCGATTCTGCTAAATATGAATTAAAATGACCGCCTTATATTAGGCCTTAAATGTTGCGATGATGCCTTGATCTAATGATTGTATCAGCGAAGTTGTATTAGAGGCCAAAAACACAATTTTAACACCGGGAAGTTCAATGGTTCGATGACCGGGACCATTGTATATTAAAAGAAGGGCCTTGTACGGGATATCTTTGTCCTTTAAGTATCGTCTGAAAAATTTATGTGGAATGAAAAAAAAAGGGAAAAATATTGATTCTTTTATAGTGTAAAAAATACCGATCGTACAAAAACAATATTAGAAAATTTTTTCCTACAGTGTTATCTCAAATTCGTGTGAAAAAAAGATCAGGTATATCTATCTATCTATCTATCTATCTATCTATCTATATATATATATATATATATATATATATATATATATATATATATATATATATATATATATATATATATATATATATATATTTATTTATTTATTTATTTATTTATATTGGTAACATACTAAAAAATGTTTTAGTTTTATATAATTCAATAATTTGGACAATAATAATAGAAGAGTTACAAGAAGCAAATGTTTTGATGGTTTGGACAAAAATGAATTAGATTTGCAAGAATTATTTAAATGAGAGCATTTTTATTTGAAAATGGCCAATGTTTGTAAAAACCCGAGTTAGCCAAGTTCGGAGTTTCACAAAATACGAGTGTAACAACTGGATAAATTTCATGGGAAATTTAAAAGTGACACTAAATAAATTTAAATGCTGTTACATTGGGAGGTGAATTTTATACTAAATGTGAAATCCTTCATAAAATGAAGCAGAAATTTCAGAACAGCTGATAAAACAGATGATAAAAATTAAAAATTATCTATTTGCTAATGCCATAAGTCTTCATAAGCTTTGTATTGGTATTGCATTTTATTATAATATGAAATAATGACTCTTACCTTCTTTTGAAATTACTTACTATTTTTTCCAGAAAACTCTTCCTTCTATAATCAGGGTCGTCATCCAAACTTTCCTCAAAAAACTCTGGACCCATTTTATCGCTTCGAGCTCTCCTTCGTCTGGTTTCAAGTATGGCCAAGTCTGAAAGATCGTTGATAGCTATTACATCCTGATAAGGCCGATGGCTTTTCACTGTGTCCATGGCAAAAATGAACTCTTTTTGCGCCATGTTGAACTGTTACTTGCCACAGTATTGATGTTCAAAAGAAATAGATTTTATAACACATGGTCTGGTAATAAGTTGATCCGGTTTATGAATGGCATTGTTTTTCATACACTTGATAGTATGTTAGGTTTGTAAAATTTACAGAAAATTCATCCATATTTAAATGTACTCATTGTATTGCGCCCACTATGTTTCATTTTCAAAGTGTTTGTTCGATTTTATTTAATTTCATCAAAATTTCAGAGAGGAAAAACTTGTTTTCTTGCAAACTGGAATTATAAACGCATCCTATAGAAGGTGTTACCAGATAAGAAAATCAATTTATATTAAACATTAATTCACAAATTGCTATTTTTAACTTGCGAACTGATAGCGAATATCTAATTCAATTCTTCCCAAATCTTCTAAAAATTAAACATATTTCAATAAAGCTTTCTAAGTCACTGTTTCAAAGTGTAGCTAGGTAAACATAACGTAAAGGTTAAAATATTTGACACGTACAATAAATTAAATAACTTTCTTGAACTGAATGACTTTTTTTCAGAAAATATGCACAAAATTCTTTCTACTAGATGTCTACTTCATAAAAGTTTACAAATCAGTGGTAATGTAGAACATTAATCAAACCTTAACAGATAGGTTTCATTAAATATCCACGATATGTATAAGGCCTGAATTTCACTTACTTATATCTTCATTCTTAGGAACATTCGTGATACAACTCCACTGGAAATCTTGTATTCCTTTTTCCAATACTTAAGAAATATCTGATATTAATGTGATATGTCGGGAAAGTGTTCGTTAGTAGTTGTCATAGAAGCAGTATACTGACAGCCTCAGTAGAGAGATTACAACAGCAAATAATATTGAATGATGAAATAACTTATTCATGTCCCCTGTAACGTCATGCGTCCTCATCATTTTTAATGAACTGCTATTTCTGCTTATACATCAATGTTATGAAACACAATGTCGCAAGAGGTGAGAGAATTATAGATTTTTTTCTTGTTTCAGATGCTTGCTGTTTAAATTCATAACTCTGCATGCTTGCAAAATTATGAAATAATAGATGAAAAAAAAACCCAGTTCTATGATTCTAATACTAATGAACAAATTTCTGATTATTTCAAGTTGTTATATGTTAGCAAGTTTTAAAGCTTTAAATATAATATTTTTATTTTATATTAAAATTTTAGATAAAAATTTCATTGAATGTTTATATTTTTCGAAATATAAATATTTAATGAAATTTCATATTCATAACTAAAATCATTAAAATTCGAAGAAATTGTATGATCCCTTACTGCTAAGTAATTTGCAATTTTAAGCTAATGTATCTAAAATGCCTTTTCAATTTACTTATGAAATGGTTTATTTTCGCTGAGGTGCTCTCTGAATAAGAAAATTTAAAAAACTGTGAAAGTTTGTGATGAAGAATTAAAGATGTAATAATTTCATCGAAGTTTAGGAACATATGAAACGACCCATGAGTATTTAGTTTAATCTAAACATAAGCTAAATCATATTTAAGCCAGTCATTTTAAAAGAATATACACAATAAAAAATCCCGTGTGAAAGATTAAATTCCCTATTTGAAAATGCTTAGTTCTTATAACAATTCTTATAACGATACTCTTTTAACAGCTACTTTTAAGAATTTATAATAAAGCAATTAATATTTAATAGTTTTAGAAGTATATTGAAAACAACTACTTATCAAAAAACTATTAAATACAAAAGACAAGAATTTTGATTATCGCTTTTAACGATGATTTTAAGCTCAAAATTTCAGTTTAAAACTTAACTACTGTTGATGAAGGAAAACTTTTAGAATGCATAATTTGTGAGCTACCAAGCTTTCAACCAAGCTTTCAAGCATACCATAGACAAAATTGATTGATAGAGAAAATTTAGAATAAATATTCAACTTTCATGATGAAAGTGAGTATACTGAATATTAAAGCAACAATTCACATTAATCGTCAAAGATATTAATGTTTTAGAATAGATTAGGTTTCTCATAAAATAAAGCTTTAAAGGATTTAATTTTCCAAATTTCCTATTTCTGAAACTTTAAGCTTCAACTTCAGGGGAAATTTTTTTGACGATTTCTCTGTTACACCTTTAACTTCATCCTATTATTTTCTGATCACAAAAGTTTTAAATTTGCTCCATTCATCCACTGTGAGATATTTGAAGTAATAAATTTTGTTTTTTACACGCTCGTATAATAAAGAGAAAAAAAAACTCGAAATAAATTACATCCAAGTTGTCATCATAATTCTGCTTTCAGACCTTTTCTTAGTAGTATATCTTGATTTTCTTTCTTCTACCGTAATTCAGAAATGTTCAAAGTGATTAAAATTTAATACTCAAGAAACCTTTCTTGGTGAATAATCTTCTCCTTTTAGAAATATTTTGCTGTTGTTATGATTGAACTGGTCAATCAGTCTCTGATATCAACCTCTAATGAAAGCATAAAAGTTCATTTTAAATTATTTTATGGAATAATTTCACGTAATTAAGAATATGTAAGTCTCATTCTTGAATATTGGTTCTCACTTTCAAAGAGTTTTCGGTAGCTATATATAAAAGGCCTGTTCTTATACATAAAATGTTCTTTCCTAAAAGTTTTCATTTGTTAGAGATGTTGTAATCTCACAAAGAGTAGCAAAAAATCCAAATAAAAATAAAGAACTTTCTAACTGTCAGAGTATCTATTAAATATTTGCATTCAATTTGATTATATTTTCTGTACTGTAAAGAAATATGAGCTGTGATACTGATATCCTTACAGTTAAAAGAGATCTTGCAAAAACTTTATGTGCGATGATTTTAATATTTCTCAAATGTAGTGAATAATACGCACCAGAAACAAGTTTCAGTGGTTCATGCTACATACACGTTACTAAACAAAGTGTCCCAGAACGTCTCTTAATAGCATCTACAGAATTTCATCAAAAGTGTTTCTATTCTGAAAAGTGTCATTGTAAAAGAGCTTATGATACGATACTAATAAAGGTATTTTATATGAAAATTTAAATTAGAAAATCTTAGAAAGCGTAAATTTAAAATCCTTAAATTCTCATATTAAATTGTAAAACACAACAGCTTTCACTTCTTGTGATTTCTCAAATGTATTTCAGTTGTTTAATATCTTATCATACAACTGGTGTGATATTTAAAATATTATAAATCACCACAAAGAGAAGTTCGTTTGCAAGGTGACAAAATGTTTATACGTGAGAATGATGGCAAATATCAAATCTGAATAACAAATTTAAAATTTGCTTACTTAAGTGTGAATTGGTAAAAAAACATTCCCAAGCTTCCTCCTTGCCTCAGTTAAAAGTAAATACCCCTACTTACAAAACAAATTCAAATAGTTTGTCATTCGTTCAAAAATATTAGGAAAGAGGAATTTAGTGGTATTCAAATCTGAAAACCAAATATTTTCAATTATAAAGTTCTTTTTTTTGCCACAATTCATGTACAGCAATAAGTACATCCTAAATAGGTAAGACAGAATTTTCTATCCACAGTCCATAAAGTTGCATCTCATTTCAGCACGATACTTTTTGATTCCAAAAGGCTGTTTTCGTCCCGTTTTGTTCTTGCAATGAATAAAGTAATCTAATTTTTTATCTTCCTTTTTGCTCCAATCGAGTTATTTAACATAAGGTTTTGGCATCTTGCCTTCTCTGATTCAAAAGTTGTGAACACGGGTGCTTATACCTTCAGTAAACTTTGAAGAGTAACTCTAAAATCAGATGGAGATTAATTAACGTGGTTCTGCAAGAAAACTCTGGTTAACACATGATGGGAAACTCACAGTTTGTAAGATGTGATAAGGATCCCAAATATTATTTCAGTCCTTAAAATTCTCTTCAGGTAGTTACTTTATTATAGTATACTCGAGGCACGTTTTCAGACACTAAGGTAAAAAGTTTACGAAGTTCAGAGCGGGAAGTTCATCTTCGATAAAAGCAAACTCTTGAAAACCAAGCGATTCAGTGAGCACAATACAGTTCAAAAATTGGATCTGAATTTCAAACCTTCTTTCCGAGATTTCAAGTTCCTCTCTGACTATAACTCTCATTTCTACTGCATTATTTTCAGTGCATTATCAGAAAACAGCTAAGTTAGCCCGAATAATTCCAGCGTGAAAAACAAACACTTCGCAAGAGGAAATCCACCTATGCAAATCCCCGAAACCAGAGAGAGAGAGCGGTCCGAGTGGTCATTGTGAAAGGAGCTGGCCGACCCGATGCGGTCAGCAGCGGCTAATGGATTGAATTCCGCGCTTGTTCGTTCTTGGAGGCCACCTGTCGATGAGGTGTCACGCTCTAGCCAGCGACTGTCTCCGATATCGACCGCGTTTTTCGCTTCCTCTAGTTCGGCAGGAGGAAGAAAATCGACCCAAAAATTTCTCCTTTCAATTCCGCCAATTCTTTTCCCTATGCCCTCCCTCTTTTCGATAGTTCTGGGAATCGGGGTATAGTTCACTTCTGGAGTTTCATGTCAGATATGCCGTGACATGATACCACGCCACAGGAAAAAAAAATGAACACGAGTTTTTTCATTTTTCTGTCTTTGCGCTCGGAATGAAGAAAGGGTTAGCACGTGTTAGATTATTTTCCGCTGGTCAAAATTTAGAGCTATTAGAGCCTAAGAATTATACATAAGATTCACGTGATCATGAATTTCAATATTTATTTATTTTTTTATTTTGCTAATTCTCCTTTGAGTTCCCACGTAAATGAAGGCGGTAGAGTTTCTATATATTATGAATTTCCTTTTAGAGGTGTCTTTTATTAAAAGAAATGTCGTGCAAAATTTTGAACGACATTTATGCATGCAAAATAATCTTCGAATTGCGAAAAAAGTTTTCTATTACGATGTTTTCTATGGGCATAGATGGTTTCGATATTATCCAATGGGGATTATACCAAAAAAAAAAGGTTACGATGTTTACAAATAATAAAACACCAGTGTAGAGCAAATTTATATTTTCCTTACAGTTTAGAAGATGAAACGCGATTGTTCCCAATTTAGTATGTTTTGAATTTTGACAACTTTCCTTTTCACTGCAAGTTACTGTGATTTTATGTAATTTATTATTTAGACATTCCTATATGTTTTTTGTGCATTTACAATAAATTCAAATAATGCATTTAATTAAATTGTTTTTTGTATGCATGGAATTTGAAATTTTTTCTACTTTGCCGCAAAATTAATTGACTCCTTTTCACCCATTCGAAATTAATTAACTGAAAAATAAATAATTAACTAATAATAATTATAATTGTTTAATAATTATAATAATAAATAATAATTAATTAACTGAATTAATTAAATTCCAAATTAATTAAATGATATATTAAAAAACTGGAACAATTCATTTTCCACAATGCTGTAAATAAAACTTCATTTCTTTTTTTCCAACATTTTTCTTTTCATTTGAGCAATCTTCCACAACTTAGTACCCTAGAATGAATGAATTAAGTATACGAGCATAGTACTAAGTGAAAAATACGTATGTTTATAGAAGTATTCATAATGAACTCATGCATAGAATGATATCTTAGCAAAATACGTGCTTCAACGTATTTACATGTTTTAAATTTCATTTTGTCAGCTGACAGAACTTCAAGCATTAAAATGTACAAAAATTTCCATGCAAATTTCTATTTTTTATATTAATTTCAAACTGATGCTTAGTGCTTTTATGGAGTATTAAATACACTGCTCAAAAAAATTAGGGGAGCAAGCAAAGAAGTTAAGAAAACCGTGCGAGACAGCCACGTATTGGCATAAAATGGATAGTACACGCGTATCAACGCGCAATACAGAAAAAAAGACCTAAAAAAAATCGGTAATCAAGCTTTAATTCTTTGAAAATATGGAAAAAACATGAAAAGATGATTTAGGGCAACAATTTGGTTACATGTAAACGATAAAAAAAAGTATTGTTTAGAAATGATGCAAGATTTTTAATATGGCGTGTGGTCTCCTCGAACAGCTAAGACTGCTGCACACCTGTTTTCCATGGATGCAATGATGTTATAGATAAGACTTTGGGGAATACTGTTCCACTCCTCAAGAAATGCAATTTCCAAGTCTCGGAGAGTAAAAGAAGGCCTTGGTCTCGCAGCAATGCGTCGTCCGAGCATGTCCCAAACATGCTCGATAGGATTCAGGTCAGGAGAGCACGCTGGCCATTCCATACGCTGTATTGTTTCAGCTTCAAGCATGTTCTTCACAAGGCAAGCGGTCTGGCATTATCATGCTGGAAAACAAGGAATCTCCAATGGCTGCAGCGTAAGGTATGACATGAGGTCTCAGTATCTCGTCTGCATACCTTCGGGCTGTCAAAGTACCATTCCGAATGATATGCAGGTCCGTATGTCCCCCTAAGCTGATTCCACCTCATACCATAAAACTAGCTCGTCTGTATTGTGACCTTTTACGAACGAATGTGCGGTTATTTCGAGTGCCCCCTTCCCTCCATACCAAAACACGTCGGGTGTCACACTCCAGACTGAATCGGGACTCGTCTGTAAACAGCACTTGGCTCCAATCATGTTGCTCCGAATCTCGATGTTCAACAGCCCATCTTCTTCGGGCCGCACGGTGACGTGAGGTAAACGGAATGCAGACCATTGGCCTACGTGCATAGAGACCTCCCTGATGAAGCCTATTACGTACTGTTTGGCTGGACACCCTTCGTCCTGTTGCCAAGAGCAACTGTCTTTGCAGCTGAGTAGCATTGTCTGTTCTGTTTCGACGAGCTGTTAACAGTATATACCGGTCATCAGTTGCTGTAGTGGCGCGTGGCCGACCTTGCCCTGGTCGACGTCTAACATTCCCTGTTTCTTGGAATCGATTCCACAGCCTTGCAACGACACTTCTGGCGACTCCAACACCGTCTGCGACACTACGTTGTGTTTGCCCGGATTCAAGTCTACCTATAATACGCCATGCCATGGATTCCGGTAAATCACGTTGTTGAGACATTTTCAAGTCACCTTTTCTCAAAAAGAATAACTGAGCAATCAAATTTCACAGTTAAGGCAGTGAAACAGACGTTTCTGCAACATCCCGATTTCAGCCCTTATGTTCTTTTTCTGGTTTTTGACGTCATGAACTTTGATTTGCATATGAAGTTTTCTTCTGTTTCCTGCTAGGCTTTAAATTATGGATGATTTATTTTATGTTACTTATCGGTGTAAGTATTTGCGTAATTTAGTTAAAACCATGTGCTCCCCTAATTGTTTTGAGCAGTGTATATGTTGGAAAATATAATTGCATAACAAATGTTCCCGGTTACTGAAAAATCAGCCCCTGACGGAAAATAAAATCAATCGTGAAAAAGAGTGCACGCTATAGAGATGGCTTGAACAGCTATCTCTAAATTTTGCATCACATTTCACGAAAGAAGCTTGACTTTTTCCAAGTGGTTTGGATTGTCTGTAATTTTTCGGCATAAAACAATAATATTAATTAAAAAGGAAAAAGAATTCTATTATCAGAATGTTTTCTCATCAAGCATACTTGTCAAATATGTTTTGCTGGAGAGTCCATGAAACCTAATTGCATGGTTGCTGGTACCTGTATATAATTATTTCTGGAGAATCGTATTGCAAATATAAAGCCATTTTGCGCTATTTTAGTTGTATTAATTCGTTAAAAACAAAGATTTTTTGTATTACTTAGGATTGCAAAGCAAATTAAATTTACTGATTTTGAAAAAACGATAGCATGAATCATTTATCAAATTATGATTATAATAAATTATGACTTTAAATTTTCCACAATGTCCTGAACAAACAATCACAAGTTACATTTTGCTTTCATTGACTTATAATATATTTCTCGCCACCTTAATAAGAATTTTTCTGTGTAAAAACGTGTTAATGCAACTGCGAATATATTCTCGCGTTCACTAATTTTTAATCTATCTCGGAACCATTAGACCTGTTTAATTATATAATCAGTCACTGAATGCAAAAGTGGTGTGTAAGTTTTTTTTTTTACATTTTGAGATTACACCACTAATCAGACACTCTATGATCATTCTGTCTCAGACAAAATGAACATAGAGCTTTCGATTAGTAGTGCAATTTTGAAATACGAAAAAAAAAATGACACTACTCTTGCATTCAACGGCTCATATTTGTCTAACAAATTTTTGTCAGAAAGTAGAATGAAAGATGGGTTTTTTTTGTTAAAACGCTTCACAATTTATTTGCACCAAGGTAAAATGTATATAACCCCTTTGGAGCTTTAAAAATTTTGGATTTTACAGAACAGAATTTTATTGACTGGAAACAAAAATTGTAGGCGTATGATTAAATAGAGAAGCTTGAATACTTCAGATATAAAATAGATCATGAAACGGGAGAGAATTTTTTTCGTCTAGACTGTGTTCTCTTAAATCAATGGGTTCTGCGATTTAAGTACCACAAGATTCTGTACGATTTGATTCGAATGGCCTGACTGACCCTGACTGAATTATCTCAGCAAGTGTTTCAAAAGTATATAAAAATACAAGACAAGTCTATAAAAATGGAAATTGTTCACTACTGAAAAAGTTCAACATATGCACTTAAAAGTCTGTTATTCTAGATAATCGAGAGATAAAAAGGGCTCCTCGTATCGATTCATAATTCATGAGGGATACTTTTCTAGAAATTCTATGATATATGTACAACCGATTAACTATTATCTTTATCTGTTGTGACATATATACATATATATATATAGACTAGCTGAATACCCGTGCATCGCTACGGAGTACATTCAAATTAAATACAACGGTCAATGTATGCAATTAATGCAAAAAAATAAATGTTAATATATATATATATATATATATATATATATATATATATATATATATAATAAATACAACGATCAATGTATGAAATTGATGTAAAAATAAACAAAAAATATACACTGGTGTAAGAAATTAAGAGAATTTGCAGACTTGGTCGATTATCTCTAGAACTACTGTACCGATTTTAATGAAATTTGATATGTACATACATTGATACAGTACAAAACAAATAACCATTCAATAATTGTAATACACACGCATGATCGTGCGTAACACTCGTTGGAGTCGGAAGGTATGAAACAGCGGTTGCAGAATAAACAACAAAAAAATGGGTTAATAGATGGGTTAATAGGGGGTATGGTCCCCTCTTACAGATATACAGGTCTCGCAGCGTGATTTCATACTTGAAATAAGACAGTTTATCATTTCCTGTGGCAATTGGTCCCACTCGTTCAGCAACGCTGTTTTCATTCCCTGGATTGTTCTTGGAGGGGGCTTGCGAGTTGCAATTGCCCTCCCCAGAGCGTTCCAGACATGCTCTATAGGGTTAAGGTCTGGAGATCTGGCTGGCCAATCCATCCGGCGAATATCCTCACTCTCTAGAAATTCGTCGACCAGAAGAGCTCTATGTGGCCTCGCATTATCGTCCATTAAAATGAACTCAGGGCCAACTGCACCCCTGAAAAGGCGAACATAGGGCTCCAAGACCTCATCCCTATACCTCACACCAGTCACAGTGCCTCTTTCAAAGACATAGAGAGGTGTGCGGCCATCCAACATGATGCCTGCCCAGACCATTGACCCTCCTCCACCATAATGGTCGATTTCGTGGACATTGGAGGGTAGGTAGCGGATCCCTGGTTCTCTCCATATGAACGTACGGCGAAAATCGGTGTTTAGGTTGAACCGGGACTCATCAGTGAAGAGAACGGTCGCCCATTTATCCATACTCCAATCTCTAAGCTCTCTGCACCATGATAAACGGATTCTCCTATTCGTAGAAGTGAGCGGGACGCAAACAGCAGGTCTTCTTACAAACAACCCTTTCTCATGAAGTCTTTTGGAAACAGTCACCCTTGATACACGGGTTCCTGTGGCTGCATACAAGTCACGAGAGAGCTGAGAAGCTGTAGCACTCCTGTTACGCCTCGCTATAATCGACAAATGGCGATCTTCTCTGGCCGTCGTGGCTCTTGGACGACCTTGCCCAGGCTTTCTCTCGATGGATCCGGTATCCTGGAACTGTTTCCATAAGTTACACATGACGCTGGGCGTTAAATTGAACTCTCTACAAATTTGGACTTGAGATTCGCCTGCTTCTAGCCCCCCCCCCCCACACACACAATTCACCACCTCATTCCATCATCTAAACGTTGGTGGTTACTCGTTTTTACTGTTACAATTTGAAATTAACCGATTGCTGCAAAATAACACCAAGAAATTCGCCGAGGTGTGCTAGCGAATGAAATGCGTCTTAACTTGCGCGTGCTTATAAAGCCCGTTTCTCTATTGGCTCCGCCTACACACACGTGTACGCTTACGTATTTGACGTACAAGATTTGCATTTTTGTCTAGAAGCAGTGGTTTTACATTCAGGTCAGTTCTTTTCATAAAATTCGATAAAATATGCAAATTCTCTTAATTTAGTTCACCAGTGTATTTATAATAAATGGTAAGGGATATTTTTATAGACAAAATAATGTAGAAGAGAATATTCAAAATAAATCTAATAGAACATACTAAAGAATATAGTAAAGTTAATATAGTATATTTTGAGGAACATATCTTTTACTACATTTTAATATTTTTTTGGATAATGTCCAATCGTCTGCCGCAATAGCAATGAAAAAAAATTTGTCTATTTCGTTGTTAGACACGTGACGCAAAATTATTTTAAAGTACCACAAAAAGAAAAAAACCACGTGATCAGCATTTAATACCTTAAATTCTAAAAATTAATCTTTAAAAAATCACCATAAATCAAAAAATGGAGGTAAAGATTCGAAAAAGATTTAATTTTAAAGGAATTATGATCTTTCTCGTGATATAAATTTTATAATCCTCTACTTATTATTTTAAATGCAAACTTTCAAAAAGTTACTAAAACAGCTTAAAAATTTAATTTAAAAAAATCTAAGAAGAATTTTTCAAAAATCTTTCTGAGTGTACCTCCACACTATAAGAAGAATCGCTATGCAAAATTTCAGCTCTTTAGGCCCAGCGGTTTGGTGTGTGCGTTTTATGTCAGTCAGTCAGTCAGTTACGGAACTGTTATATATATATATATATATATATATATATATAGATTGTGAGTCATTGATATTAATGTAAGAGTAAAAAAAGAAAACTGTGACCAAGTCACTATTAGCAACCAGTATTATTTGACGACTAATTTAATTTGAATCAGAAGATTCGACTTATTTTTGAGTGATTTTCTTACCATTATGTCACTGTCAAAAGACTATTCCCCAGACAACTTTGAGTAATAAAATCTAGTTGACAATTGCTTAGGTGACAAAATGCATTACAAGATGTGTTAGTTTTATTTCTTTCTCTCGTAAGGATGACCATAAAATATTTTTTTAACGAGTTAGTCATTTATAAATACAGTAACACCGATACATTCTATTCATTAATCATGAACTTAAATGTTAACATTGATAAACTCACTTTTTGATAAATTAACTACTTCATTCATGAGAAAGTTAAGTACAGGAATTTGAAAAACTGCCAAAAATTGATAATGAGAATTTTTTTGGACTCTATTTCTGCTAAGTAAATTTCCCTGGTCACTAAGAGGAAAATTGCAGCCCCCTACAAAAAAATAATAAAAGAATAAAATAAAATAAAAATGTCTGCTTTAACTTATGTAGTGATTTGTTCTTGATCTTCATCCCTCCCCCGCTACGCGCCATTGGCATCTGTTTGCCGCCGTATAGGCGGCAGGTATAACAACGGACACTCTCGTTCTTATTGTTTTGAATATGTAGACAATGTAAATATCACTAAAATATTTTTGTTGTTATTATTTTATTTTTATGTCACTCTACTTAACTTTTACAGAAAATTGGTTTCTGATGCTTGTAAATAGCTTAATTAGATTATGAAATATGAGCAGTAGCTTGGAAACTTTTCAAACTACTTGTTGATATTTTGGGGCTGTTAGTTACAAGAAATCTTGCCAAGTCACCAAATTAGTCGCCAATACAATGTTTATAAACCACAAGCAACTGTTGAAGACTCCATTAATAATGTAAATTTGGAAACTTTTTCGTGATTGGAAAATTCTCCTTGACCTTATAAAAGGAAGCCTAGATTAGTGCGAAAGAGATTAGCTATGGACAGTCATAGCTCGAGGTCTTCGTCACGTTTTTATTCTATCGCAGGAACCTGTAAATCGCTGTATCGGATGTGTTTAGTTAAGCTATTAGAGTCTAGATGTTATAATTCTGATTTCTTGATTTCGGTTCATTCAGCCTGGAGTGTAATAATTCAAGTTTGACTGTGCTAATAATACAAGGTGCGGCCATTAATTTTCAGGACTGATCTAATAACTCCAGAAAATATTACATGAAATACATACCAATTTAATATGTTTCGAAGTAATTTCACCTGCCGAAATGCACTTCTGTGCTTGGCTGTATAAGCTTCGGAAATAACTTTTAAAGTCCTCTTTCGGAATGCTCTTTAATGTGGACGTCACCGTTTTCTTGATGGCTTCGACATTCTCAAATATTGTTCCCTTCAGCAAATCTTTCAGTTTGGAAACAAGAAAAAGTCTGCCGGTGCTAAGTTCGGAGAGTATGGAGGATGCTGCATTTCCAAAACCTCATGCTGGGCCAATTTGCTGAAGGGAACAAGATTTGAGGATGTCGAAGCCATCAAGAAAACGGTAACGTCCACATTAAAGAGCATTCCGAAAGAGGACATTAAAAGTTTTTCCAGTGGTCATTAGTCACCGCTAACCATGTATCTGTAGGCTGCTATACTTCCTTTTAAGTCTCGTCACTTGACTCGGTTGATTGGCCTCCAAATGAGCATGAATTCGACGTGGGATTGAAAGGTATATATTGCTACGAATTTTACGAGTCTATGGTAATCTAACCAAATATGAGAATTATCGCCGAATTGGCGATGGATTTGGTGACTTATTTTGGTCGCCAAATTTGGCGATAGGGCGCCAAAGGGTCACGAACTTGCTGCCTAGATCTTTCTGGAAGCTTTTAGAGATAACTAGCTGACTGACCGATAGGGGGTGCTATGGAAGACATTGGCATTGGAACTCAGTTCTTTTCTACTGAGAATTGAATGTGTTGAAAGTGCGTTAGGCGTGTATTGTATTGAAGACTCTTTTATCCTGACTCGTGTCTTTAGAGTTTTCTGCTGTATAGACGACAGTTGTTACGTGTTTTCTGCTTGAATTTTGAGTATGCGCCTGAAGAATTTACAGAATAATAAATTTTATTCTGTGTGCAGTTTCTGAAGAGATTTTATTCAATCCTAACGAACCCAGGAAAAACGGAACAATATCTTGTACATAAGATATTGGAATCGGGTACCATTCATCCTGCAGCTTATGTCCCTGTTGCTTCAATGATTATGCAAGGGGAGAATGTGATGTAATCTTACTCGCCAGATGTTCCCACAAATGTTAAATGATGTTAAGGTCTTCGTGTGACGTTCACACTTTTGGCGTTTAAAGGAAATACCGTGTCACAATCTTTGATAATATGCCTCGTGATATACCTACAGTTTCTGACGTTTTGGTTGCAGAAGTCCCGCAAGCCTCGTTTCAATCATCATATCCCAATTATCCTACTTTTCTGTGAGTCACCCAGATCCGACATTTTGCATATTAATTCCACGACAGCTAATTACATCGACTAATCACATCGACTGTACTATTACTGCGTGATATTCGTACTACTCTGTGTTATGATTTATCTCTGCTCGCTGATGACGTGCTGTTTTCTTGATTTGCGTACGTCGCAGCGCGCGCAAGAAGTTTTTCCTTTTTTTTTTAAACCAAACTTTATCCCTGTACTCTATCTAAGGCCGCTGATGGCCGTGAACTTATTATAAACTAGTTGGTACCCGTCAAAACATGACGGCTAGATAGTAAATAAATGTTCTAATGTACAAATTATACTCAACACATCATTTCCAAATGTAGAAAATCATAAAAATGTGCAGAAAAAAAATTGATGTGTTTAAGCAGCCTCGTGCTTAGTATCTAAAGCCAGATTTAAAAAAGTCACTGAGCATGCGCAGAAAGCAATTTTTTTAAAATTATAAATTATCGCTAATTAAACAATTTCCATCAGGTTTAATCTTTTTTTTTCCCAATGCGGAGGCACTTGTCGTCAAACATTCGCCTATACTACGCAGCAATTTTACTGCCCATTTTATTATGGAGGTACCATATAGGCGGACAGCATTACCCCCTATGAAGGAACGACACGAACGGAGGCATTTTTCGTGGCACGACGCCAGGATTCGATCCGAGCACCCTCAGCACCGAAAGCCTGCGCGCTGTACCACTGGGCCTCCACAAGCCCAGGTTTAATCTTATATTTCACAAACATAATTATCATATAAATGGCAGAGAGAGATCTAGAGACTCCCCGAAATAAACGTGTTTATCATTAAAACATATCACTGAGCATGCGCAGAAACAGTGAGTTTCTAAAGACAGATTTAAACCTGCCACTAAACATGCGCAGAAATCAATTTTTAGTTGTAAATTATCGCTCATTAATAGAAATTGCGGCTACAAAAACCAAATTTGACAAATATACAGATTACAGTCTTTCGTTTAAGACCAAAATGAAGTAAATTGATGCAGTAGTTTTCTCTCATGGACTGCCCAAAATGTCAGCTTAGCAACTTAAATATATAGATAATCAAAAGCGAATTTTAGATGCTGGGTGTTTATGCAGATTACGTATTGGGTATTTCTACAAACTAGTTTGACACGCACTTTCGAAGCATGATTTCAGAAAATCAGTATTCTCGGTGTTGTTAATAATTCCTAAAATAATAAAAAAAAGAACAGAAACTGCCCTTCGTGATTAAACCATGCTTTCACTTGTATTGTGTAAGGTCTGCGGAAGTCATTAAATGCACGATATTTACCGTCCAAAATAGTTCTCCGCACAAATGAATAGCTAACATTTCAGCTTATTAAGATCGATCAGCATTCAGTTCATAAATGAGTGTCAAACAATTTTCAACATAGATCGGCAATTTTTTTCATTGTTTCCCACTTAGAATACAAAACAAATTTGACACAGATATGTCTAAAAGTTTTTAGAAGGATCTTTCCATGAAAAGGTTAAAGGACAAAATATCTGATTTACCGATGAACAGTTGTCATTTTTAGAAATTACCTCTTTTATCAAAAGTATTGGAGAGATAATTTAAAATAGCGAATTTATTTTTTGTTCTAATCCAAGGTCACCTCTGTCACTTTTTAGATTCCCCTCTTTTCATCGGATCCCCTCTTTTCATAAAGATTTCTAAATTAAGTTACGAATTAGAAAATTGTAGTACTGCACCAAAATGCATGAATATAAGGATATAATTTCGTGAATTATTTTAATTCATTCATGTTATTTATAATTCCAGAATATGAATAGTTGCTTACTATTTTTGAAAAGAAAATGAATCTGTGCTAAAAAATCCTTTTGTTCATCGATATTTTTGGTTGTGCCATCTTTGAAAAAATCATCTTAGGAATATGTTTATCTATATATATATAATAGTTCCGTAACTGACTGACAGATAACGCATAGAACAAACCGCTGGACCTGGCGGTTCTTCTTATAGTGTAGGGGTGCACTAAGAAAGATTTGTGAAAAATTCTTTTTAGATTTTTTTAGATTAAATTTGTAAGCTGATTTTGTAACGTTCTTTAAAGTCTGCATTTAAAATAATAATCTGAGGGTTATAAAATTTATATCACGAGAAATATCATAAAAATTCCTTTAAAATGAAATCTTTTTCGAATCTTTATCTCCGTTTTCTGATTTTTGTTGAATTTTTAAAGATCGATTTTTAGAATTTAATTTATTAAATGCTGATCACGTGGTTTCTTTTCTTTTTGTGATACTTTAATTTTGCGTCACGTGCATAACAACGAAATAAATTGACAAAAAAAAATATTGATATATGATAAAATATAAAATTTAACCACTAGACTAATTGAGATGGAAGTTTTTTAAGAATTTAATTCAAATTAATATGTTTTATGGATATTAAACATACAAATTGCATACATTGACCGTTATATTTAATTTAAATATTTTCTGCTACATTATTTTGTATATAAAGATATCCGTTACGATTTTTTTATAATTTTTTTCGGCATAAATTGCATACATTGACCGTTGTATTTAATTTGAATGTACTCCGTAACGAAACACGGGTATTCAGCTACACAGAGAAAAAAAAGCCGGTCAGTTTTCGAAAGTTCCAGGTTTGCGGACACACTTCATGTGGGTTGAAAATAAAATGGGTCGACTGACCTATCTAATGTGTTCACCGACTCACCCCAAAGCGAGCTGAATATCTTGTTTGCGGGTTGATGAGATTTTCCCGTTTCCCTGGCTCGCGCTGCGGGAGATTTTCTTCGAAAGAGGGTCGGAAGCGGGTCGAAAGCTGTACTTTGAAGCAATTAGTAGCTTTTTGGCTGGGGAAATAGGAAAAATGGCGCTTGTCGACGAAACGGAGTGTCCACGTGTTATAGTGCATGTAAGTACATTTTTAATCTTTTGAACATTAAAATATATGCAAAATCCTTCATGTAAATCCGAATTATAGAGCATACTTCAACACAATAGAAATGTGAGGACTTTTAACGGAAGATTTGCTATTTGTTTAAATTTGAAATTGTTGTGTAAGGCTTAAAGTTGCGACAATCGCGTAAGCTATTGCATGTTTAACATATAACTCAAATATGAATTATAGCTGTATATGGTTGAGCATATCATGATATTAGGTTTTTCTTGTCGCAAATCTTCCATGTGCTTGTGTGTGTGTGTGTGTGTGTGAGTGTGCGTACATGTATGTAATATCTAAACATTATGTATTAAAATTATTTTTACATTACATAAAAATCTCATCATAGAAAACTCTTAATTGAGTGCAATTTTAATGAATAAATAGATTTTTATGATTTAAAAAAAACAAGAATACGATTTCTAAAAGTAATTTTTGACATCTACTGATATAACAGGAACACACAGCTTCTAAATATCCACTATAAAAAATAAGGTTGACAACAACTTATTTTACAGATGTTAATGAGCTGTGTGTTCCTGTTATGCGCTTCCTACAACTTTTATTAATAATTCATCAATATTTTAAAAAAGCTTAGAACCACAGAAAAAAAAGTAAAAGCATGCAGTTTGCTTCATGCAATGCTACGAGTAGTATGCGTATGTATATCTATTTGTGTGTACATATAAGTTGTGTTTGAAAGTCCAAGTTCATTCTAAAATCCAAATCTACAGATGATACCATCTGGCGATAACATTTAATTATAAACTCATTTGACATGGTCGAATTTAGAAAAATGGATAAACTGGAGGGTGAAATCAGGTTTTTAAAATTCAGCTATACATTACATTTATGTGTGGAAGTGTGTGTTTGTGAATAAGTAAATAAGAGAGTAGGAAATAAAAGAAATATCTTGTAACAGATGATGATCTATCTAGATAACTAATTTAAAATTCTACGAATTCTTTTCCTTTTATACTAATAATTGTCAGTTTATAAACTAATTTATTCTCCTAAAGATTTGACACATTTTAGCTTTATATAAACACCTTAAAACAGAAGGAATTCTGTAATGATAATAAGGTAGCTGGAAAATTCAAATTGAATTAATATTCATGCAGAATAGGGAGAGGGGAGGAGATTGTTTTTGAAAATTTTCATGGCATGTATAAAGTAAAGTGGCAATTTTTCTTATCTAATATTAAAAACATAATTTGATGTTTGTTTATTTTACAAACTAATGTTATTGTTCTGAGTTGTCAAAACATAAAATTTAAATGATTATCTAATTTGGGTAACAAAATTTCATTTAAAAAATTCGATGGAAACACTTTCAGACTAGGCATTTTGGAAAATTCTTTTAAACATGAAGGCTAATGTACTGCAAAAGTTAAAGATAAAAATAATTTTTTTTAAAGTGTAAGTATTTATTACTAGTTGTGAAGTATGCTTTATAACTTTTAATGATAATATTTTTAATGTTCAATAGATTAAAGAAGTGCTAATTTGATTCATTTTAATTCAACGCAAACAATGTCATCTTTATATAATTTATAGTTCTCAGGATGGCAAGTATCAAATAAAGGTGTCTGGAATAAAATTATAAATCACTCGCTTCAAACTGAGATACATAATGCAGTAACTAGGAATTATTACCAAAGCTTTAAATGATCTGTGTCTTATAATATTAAAAAAATAATTAAATGTGTGTATATATATATATATGAAAAATTATATATATATATATATATATATATATATATATATATATATATATATATATATATATATATATATATATATATATATATATATATATATATATATATATATATATATATATAGGCTCAATACACAACTCGCTATAATTAACTCATTCAAAGAGTTTTTAAACTCACAAAGGCAGGTAAATGTACCCGTTTTCGAAAGTGGGTTGTAGGACCCACTTTCCAATGTGGGTTGTTTGACTCACCAAAAGCGAGTTCCACTGTGCAGTGGATTTCAACCCAGCAAAGTGAGTTCACCGACCAACTTTTTTTTCTCTGTGTAGTATATTTATAGAAGTATATACAGAACCACATTTCTGAGTAAGAACGTTTTTTGTTAAAAGAAAAACAGTTTAATCAAACAGAAATGGATCCGAGAAAAAAAGTTATCGTCGATAAAAGAAGTTAACGTAGAAACACACTAGTTGATTGTTTTCAGTCTTGAAAAAAACATGTCAGGTCAGGAAATTAAACCGGTGCCTTCCTTCAGAATAGTTGTGTTGATCATCATACCTCCAAGCTCTTTCCTGAACCTATCTAATTCTCCCTCGCAGGAGGAATACATGGCTGCGGGGTTGGGGGGGGGGGGGGAGAAAACTAAGGATTACTCGAGAGATTGTCAATAAAAGGTAAGTAATGAAACTATATTGACCTCCACTCCACATCATTTACCTCTTATTCAAGCACTATCATACACACACACACACGTCATATATGCCTTTTAATTAACGACTTTCGTCATTTGTGTTTTGTGTACCGTGATTTGAAAAGAAAATTTGTATTTATCTCGATAAAAGAAATTGAATTTAAAATTTAAGGTTTTGTTTAACCATCTTTACAAGAGTGAAATCGGAAAATCAAAAGAAGAATTTGTGTATAAATTAAAAAATTTTTTTATGAAGGTAAGTTTTTTAAAAACTGAAATGATTTACTGTTCAAATTTAGTTTTGATTATATTATGCACATTATTCAGGAGTTTTGTAACCAATTATTTAAATTATTAAAAGGTTTTTTTTTGTGTGTGAGTATGGAATTAATGTTGCATGTAAACCAGTATCTTTGCAGGTAAATAATAATGAATCCAAATGTTTTGAATTGGTTCATATTCCTCTGACCTCTGAAACCAACTTTGAAAATTTTCAAACTGTGAATAGAGAGAATATGGAACTTAATTCTTTATTGCATAATTACTCTCACATATTTTCTGAAGACAAGAGTCGCTTCATATAGGGGTAATTAGGATAGAATAACAACGTATTAAACTAACGTCTGAGCTTCCTGTGTCCTTATGACCTTATCATACTTCTCCTAAAGAAGAAAAGAAATGAAGCTAAATGAATATACCGGCAAATCTACTGAAATCGTCTAAGCATCTATATTAAGATATTAAAACCCACCTGGAGAATTTAATTATATCATGAATGGGTCGGCCCTATACTCTGCTTCTTTAATCTTTCGTAATGTTTTTCTTTTTAACTATCTATACTTATATATAAAGAGAGAGCGATTTTGTACGTGGAGGGTAATCTTCAGAACCACTGTACCTATTTGAAAAATTCTTTCACTGTTTGAAAGGTACATTATTCCAGATGGACATAGGCTATATATTATGTATATCTGATCAGTAGAAATAAAGATAGGGGCTTAATCCTAACAATCTCCATTGTTTACGCTACTGTCTTCTACCGCTTTTTGTGCCGAAGATTTCAACGATCCTTATCGTGGTGCTATCGCGGTGTGCTTCTGTTCTGACGCTAGCGTTTCGAACCTAGCCGTTCTCCGGCACGCCTTTTTCTTTAAAAAAATTTATTTTAATTATTAACTAACATAAAATTAATTTAAGGTATTATTTAGGTTATTATTAAGGTAAAAAAAATTACAATTTATTGGCTATCAACTGGAAATTTATTGGTATAATATTTTGTTCAACCCGGACAAAGTCGGGACGGGCCGCTAGTATCCAAATAAATTTGCTTGAATTAAAAAGTATATATTTTGAATTGCCTTTGTGAATTAATATTTTGAATATTGAACTATTCTCATTACTTTTTATTTTAAAATATTGTAATATTTTTGTTATATTTTGGGGGATATTTATCCATTTGCTGGTACTTAGCACCAATTTTCTGAAGTACACATTGTTTTTAAAAGTAATTACTACTTCAGTGGTGCAAAAATCACAATGAGGAGAGGGGAAAATAACATTATAAGGAAAAAGTTACGCTCTCAATTTCAATTTTGTATTTGATCTGAATTAAATTTCTCTGGCTGTTCCAACTCGAAGGGAAGCCTTGCTCGAGGAGCTAGGGCCCAGTCTGTCTCGCAAGTCTTTTTCGGAAGGTGTGAGGAAATGCAATAATAATGAAAGAGAATCCCTTAATTATATACCTTTAATGCTGTCTTTCTCCTTTCTCTCTTTCGTTTCTATTTATATGGCGCCTGACTGTCGCCTTCAAAGATCACATCATATGGTCCTGTGCACTAGTGAAGCTAAATTTGCATTGTCTTAGTATGAGAATTCAACTTCCCGCCATTTAGTATCTGGTAATGGGTTAGAGTAGACTATTCTCATCCTCTCCCCTGTACATATCTTTCGTAAATACCTTCCCATCTTTATATTTCTTAAAAGTATGTTAACCAGTTAAATATAAGAGTATTGTCCATAATTTATTCAAGAAAATAAACTTATTATTACTCCCATCCAGACTTATTCACTGGAATTGCTGACCTCTCAAACACGACCACTACTACAAGAATACACCGTCTCCATCTGGTTCTGGAGACGTTACATACATGTATGTGTGTGTGTGTATACATCTATCTATCTATCTATCTATCTATCTATCTATCTATATATATATATATATATATATATATATATATATATATATATATATATATATATATATATATATATATATATATATATATATTATTTACTTTTTTATTTATAATAGTGGAGCAGAATATAGTAATTCAGTATGTTGGTTCATATTCTAGACTAGAAGAATACCCATGCTTCGCTACGGAGTGTATATTAGGATAATTACAATGAAAAACTAATGAAATTGCTTTTTAGAGGATTTCCTTAAAAACAATGTTTTTTTTCTTAATTGTGTGGAACTAATATTACCAGGCTCGTTCGTGAACTTACTCGTGAGCAAGCTACGTAAAACTGACCATGGGAGAAACAATTTTCTCTTAAATCTACCCCAGCGTATTTTAATGTTTGGCCTTCAGACTTATTTATTGTCATGGCGAAGCCTACTTTGAGGGGAAATTGCAGCCTATTAAAGTCAAAGGGGAGGTCATTGGGTATTAGAGGAATGCTTGGCACGAACACTTTTTCTCCTTGAGCACACCCGGTTAAAATATTGGCTTCGATTAAATTTTTATGCAGGGCTCTGACTTGCAGTCTAGTGCCAATACACAATTTCGGTGGTTTTAAATTCCGAAGGAGCATTACGGGTGTGCCCTTCCAAAAAGAGAGCTTATGGTATGAAAGACCCGGTGGTTTAAGGGAATTTAAAAACTCTTAATGGCGATAGTTAATGGCGTCATCTGAATTACAGACAGTGACTATCGACTTGTAGACCATTTCTTCCCCGTCAAAGGACTTTAGCAACATGTCATTAATGAACGCAGCTTGATTGTTTTTTGGAGTCAAAATGGCCCTTTCGCAAAACCATTCTATAGGCTTATTCTGTATTTGAGCAATGCTTTGATAAATGTGATCTATAAGTTCCTGGTTGGTAGTCGCTAATTTGAATTAAATTCTTAAAAAACTTCCATCTCAATTAGTCCAGTGGTTAAATTTTATATTTTACCTATTTTAATGTTTTTTTGTTAATTTATTTCATTGTTATGCCCGTGACGCAAAGTTAATTTAAAGTACCAGAAAAAGAAATCACGTAATCAGCATTTAATAAATTAAATTCTAAAAAATTAATCTTTAAAAATTCACCAAAAATCGGAAAATAGAGGTAAAGATTCGGAAAGATTTCATTTTAAAGGAATTTTTATGATCTTTCTCGTGATATAAATTTTATAACCCCCAAATTATTATTTTAAATGCAAACTTTAAAAAATATTCAAAGAAAGCTTAAAAATTTAATTTAAAATCCAAGAAGAAATTTTCAAAAATCTTTCATAGTGCACTTCTATAATATAAGAAGAATCGCCATGCAAAATTTCAGCCCTTTAAGTCCAGCGGTTTTGCCTTTGCGTTATCTGTCAGTCAGTCAGTCAGCCAGTCAGTCACGGAACTGTTTTATTTATATAGATAAGAGGAAGATCATTGAAAGTGTGCTTAATCCGATCAGTGAAAAAAATTATTAAAAAAAGAGGCAAAATACTTGTAATATTATTTATTTCTAAAATAAATAAAAATGAAGTTATTCACATTTAAGAAATAAACCATTTAAAAATGAAAAATACAAAACTTAAAAAAAATGTTGGTTAAAAAATAAATTTAGTATTTTCAAAATATCTTAATATGAGTAAGATCTTTCAAAAAGAAAAGAAATTTGTTCTCTGCCGATCACGGTCACACCTGTAAAGCAAAAGAAATTGATGCGCTTTGTTGCCTCATTGAAATTTAATATACACCTCCAACCTCACCTTTAGTATGTTTACTTATACTTTTGGTAGGGCCCGAGGTAGCCTAGTGGTAGAGCGTCGGTTTTTGGTAATGACCAAATACCAGCAGGCTCCATTAAATAACTTCGTGTCCAGGCCGGATATGGGTACGTTAAATCCGTCGACCGGAAAGTCCTTCTATGAAGTCAGAGAGGCTTGGAGAAGGTACGACCCCCTACATGTCACCCCTGGGGGTTGCTCAGTCAAAATTGAGGCGGCACTTGGCTAAGTCGGACTCCAACCCTTGTGGTGCCATTATGAACCGGAGATGGCTCCCCTCAGTCCTCTAGCCTATATGGACCTGGTCTGGAATACTTCCGACCAGGGGCATTACAAACAACAACAACAACTACTACTCTTTTTTAACCCTAAAATTCCTCCTTATTGTGTTGTGCCTGCCTCGCTAAGAACTACTGGAGATACTCTATATTTACAAAGCAGGCCATATGATCATGCGTAAGGAATGCAGGCAGGAGCAATGATGTCATGAAGAATACATATGGCGCGGTGGCCCAGTTGGCAAGAGCAGCGGGCTAGTGATCTGAACGTCCCTGGTTCGATGCGCGTCGCTGCAAATCCGCCGTGTTCACTAATGGTTGCCGGGGCACGTAAAATAGATCGTGGCTGCAATGTCCTCCAAGTTCTCAAATTTACCTCTGGGGGTGCGGGGTGAAGTGATCCGGTCTCGTCACTTGACTCAGTTCAAAATTAAGGGGCCGGTCATTTAGCCAAGTCGGACTCCGACCCTTGTGGTGCTAATTCAAAATAGGAGCCGCCCCTTTTAGCCCAATAGCCTATTAGGATCTGGTGAATGGAACCTCCAACCAGGGAGCATTAGCAACAACAGAATACATATAGAAGGCTAACACACTTAGCAGAGCTTTCATCTCTTGGGAGCATTTTGGGTTTTAATACATAAATTTTACTTATTATCTTTCCAGAATATTAAATTGTTAACCCAGTGACAGAGGAAGATTTCCGAGCTAGGATTTAATAGCAGAGAAAACTTTTAAATTATATAAACTGTTCCCTGACTGCTATTTTATTTTTTTTATTTTTCCCACCATGTGTTTTTACATTCCTTTCTCAGATTTGAAATCCTAAATTTTATGTATCGATTTTAAGTATAATCTTGATCAGAATCGTAGCATCAACTATGATATTTCGAGTCCGAAAATTAAAAGGTTTTGCCTTGCTTTAAGTCTTCTACGAAGGCTATTCACTTGTTCAACTTTGGTATACGAGACTTCGGTACACACACAAAGGGGAAAAAAGTATACTTTTGTGATATGTTACCATCGGTATCCTTTAGCCTTTTATTCCGCGGCCTTTATGGCGATATATGAAGCTGGGCATAAATTTTCCCGGACACGCAGTTTCAGAGGGGTGATTTGGAAAACAACCCGTGCGGTTGCGTGCAACAAGTTCAAAGAGATGTCGTCTAGGTAACCGGAAATTGACTATTTGTCTTGATTGGGTTCGATAGAGAAATTCGATTAGTCGCGACGTGGATTCACGAAACATCGTAAAATGAAATAAACACATCTGCTTGATTTCCCGCCTTAAATGTGTTATCTGAGGCCTAACTAGATATCTGAAACGTCATTTCTCAGCTAAGGAGGTAAAATTTATAAGTTGTTTCGAGGATATATTAGCTCCACGAACAAATGAATCTTTCGGCCTGAGCACTTGTATCGTATTGAACACGCAATCATTGTTTCAAAACCATTTGTAGAAAGTTTATTTGAGGTCAAATAGCATAAACAAAGAGAACAGAGTGATTGCTAGATATTATTGTTATAGACAGATCTACCGTTTCTGAAAAAAAAATAGTCTGTTTATTTCTAGATAATTATTTTTTTCATACAGACATGCCCCTGAACGCTTCAATTGAAAATAAGGATAAATAGTGTCATTTATACTTTGTCATTTAGCCCCCCGCCCACTCAATTATCTATGCTTCTTAAAAATCTATTGTCCCTTTTCAAGAATATAAAAAAAAACTAGAAAATTTTCCCTTTTTGAATACTATGTTTTTAGATTAAGATATTAAATGTAAAATACAGGGTTATCAGGAAAGAATCATCCTATTACAAAATTTAATATTTTCAATAATTAAAAACAGAAAATTTTTATTAACTAGCCGCTGCGCGACCAGCATGGTCGCTTTTAGTTTTATATTTTCTTTTGCAAAACAACGCAACTGAAAGTAACATATGTAAGGAATGTTACCATTACCTGTCATCACAAATATATGTTGTAAGGGGTATTCTCTATAAGGCTGATTCTAGAACATCGTGATAAAAAATGTGAATTTCCATTACCTCAGAAAAGAGTTAAAGATAAGACTGAGAAACCCAACATCAATGATTTTAAAAATTACATCCCTCTTTGTATGTACTATTTTTCAAAATTAAGATATCTGCACTTTATCATTACAACAAATAAGAAATTCTTGGGGAAAATTTAAAAATATAATGTTGATTACATCACTCTCTGTATGTATTACTGTTCACAATTCAGATATCTACACTTAATCATATCAAATAATAAACTGTTGAGAAAATTTCTTCACTTATAAAATGGATTAAAAATTCAGCAAGTACTGAAAAAATCGTAGAAAATTAAATATTACTGGTTGTTTATTGCTATGCCGGCGACGGTTAAGCCTAACCTCGCGATTATTTATGTTCTCTTTCACGCCTCTCTCTTAATGAATTATTTCTTCGCTTTCATTCTTGAGACTGTTCCCAATTTTCACTCGATCGTGCAGCTCGCTTTCGAACATTCCTGATTTCAGTGCGTAAATCCATGTTGACACGCGGTTGCAAATTGCGGACGGCCGCTAATGTTTACATCTGGTAGTGGCAGCCGTTGCCATTCGGAATGTAGAAATATCGTCGATTTTTGTGCCGCATACCTACGCGTTTTATATATATAGATACGTTATTGTACAGGATACGTTATTGTACAGGAAGAATGTTAAATTTTTTTTTCACAGGTGTTCGATATGACTTCCGTATAATATCATTGCGATATGCCCTTTCTTGCCAAATGCGTTGTAATCTTTCACTATTAACTTAAAGAATCATAAAGGCATTGTTTAAGTTCGGACAAACTTTTAGGCGAAGGTGGTATGAACACAAGATCTTTGACAAATCCGCAAAGGAAGATGTCGCATGGGGTTAAGTCCGGTGATCTAGGAGGGTAGCTGTGTAGGACCAAATAATCGGGTACAGTGCGACCAATCAAAAGGTGTGGTAGTTTGTGTGTTGTGTGTCAAAAATGCTACAAACTAAAAGTTTACCATTTTCCCTTTACAATGGCATATTAATTATAATTTTCTGTTTGTAATTATGGAAAATATTATATTTTGTAATCGTTTGATTCTTTCCTGATAACCATGTACATTTTAATCCAGTTACATGAAGAAATCTCCTTTGGCTTTAAAGAAAAATGATAAATGATGAAAGAACTGATTAATTTTGTTTTATAACCGATAAAATTTTTTGAATGATTTTCCGTTGCTTCCAGCATAAATTTAATTTATACGTTATTCGCAGTAATGATTTTCGTATCTACCGCTGGCAAATAAAAAGTATAGCATTATAAATATGACTTTCTACCGTACATGTCAGATATAGAGATGGCTACAACAGTAATGTACGCCCTAATTTGACGTGGTTCGTTGCAAATATATGTTTCAAAAAGTTTTAGATGTGAAGAAAGATTGATGAATTCATAAAACTGTAGATGCACGTGTGCATTTTATTTTTGAATGAAATAAATTTTCTACATATTTGTGATGATCTGTTTTCCCTTTTGACATCTGCTGCAGACATCTTTCTGTAATCTGCTACCGAAATCTTTGTGAAAGTGAAAGTAGATAACAAGAGAGTAAAATGTATGAAGCAAAAGCTGTAGATGTAAGAAATCAAAGGAAAAGTAAAGGATATGGAAAACATTTTATTCACATCAGAAATGCTTTGGGGTCACAGATATGATATCACACATCATATAAAGTTTAAAATGCAAAACTGATATGATGCGCAAAGAAGGCATGATGATCATGAAGGCAGCTAAGCTTATTTGGCTGCTATCAGGAAGCTTAGATAAAGAAAAAAAAAGGAAATTTCAAATGATTAAATTGTTAAACTTCTTCATTAAGGAATGCTCCTAATTTTATTTAAAATTGACTTTTAACTTAATAATCTATTTTCCTACTATCCTCTGATCCCTTTACAAACAATTAAAAAAGAGCAATTTTCATTAGCAAATGAAAACGAAACTCTGGTAAGAGTTGTGGAGCATGTTTCCATAGCGACTATGCATCGAATTTTTTGTTGCGATTTGTTCGATCAAAAAGGCAATTGTTCAGAAGACATTGACAAACACAGACAGAAAAAAAGAGACTGTAAATAGAAAATGTTGTTTTGAAGCTTGTATGGATTTTATTTACAAAGTGCATTAATTTCAATAAGTTATTTGGGGTATTTTGTCTTTAAAATGTGGAAATATTCGGAACATAATCACAAATTTTATCATTAATGAAATTAAATAATTAATAAATATATCTTTCAGAAAATTCTAGTGTACTTCCAATGATTCTACAGGTGATGTGAAATAAAGTTATAACTTTGAATTTTCTCTCATGTACATTTGCGTGGGTAGCTACGATTAGGATTTAATGTCGTTTGAGAATATTGAAATATTATTTGTCCAATAGTTACCGATATCAATAATTTACTAATGCTTTATTCGATCTTATTAATCAATTTTGAGTATTTATTGAGGGTAAAAACTGCAAATATTGATCTATTGAGTGAACATCTATAAGCCCGTCTGCACACGAAGCAACTCAAAAGAAACTGAAAACTGACTCAAATCACAAACCAGTCCGTGATGAGTCGCAACCTATGTAATTGAATGGAGCCACGCACACGACGCAACTGGTTACAAACCCGTCCGACGGGTTTGTAACCAGTGACCAGTAACATTTGTTTGTAACCAGTTTGTAACCAGTAACATTTGACCGGGAAAATATTATGTCGCTGATGTTTATATTTTATAGTCGTATACCAAATGAGCTTTTTGTGTATGCTGAAAGATACTATATATTGGAGAGGACAATGCGACATGAATGAGTTGAAAAATTCACAATGTTCCGAGACGATGTTAGAGTTCAGAGATTTGTAAGTATGTATCAGAGGATTTAACGTTTCTAGTGAAATCACTGCCCCTTACTAAAACAAAACCATTTACACCCGGAACCTTTGATACCATTTAGAAGGAGTCTGTTACCTCCTACTGAGCTCACCAAATTCGTACTCTGCCCTCATCATAGAGACGAAGAAAGCGAGGATCATCGACCACTGACACATTTCTCTTGTCCAATATAATCGAACACAGTTGGTAACGGGACCATTGGAGCCGCACGAGTCTCTAGTTTCTCTGATGGAACATTTACTCGTAAAGGTGATCAGCTCTCGTCTACCGCTATATGAGAAAACCTCACCATCTCCACAATTGCAGAATACAGAACGTCATGTTATAACATCCTGACTCGTTTGAATACGCTGATATCATTTGTTATGCCCACTTTGTTCAGCTGACATCAGTCAGGTTATGGAAGTTGGCAGATAAAATACTCTTGAACTGCGGTCAAATGTCTTCCAGTTAAGAGGGTCACAATCAGAACTGTCCAGGACTCGGATTAAAACAAAACCACTTCCACCTGGAACCTTCGATACCATTTTGAATGAAACTGTTACCTCCTATTGAGGGCACCAAATTCGTACTCTGCCCTCACCAGAGACGAAGAAAGCGAGGGTCATCGGTCACTGACACATTTCTCTTGTCCAATATAGTCCAATACAGTCGGTAACAGGACCATTGGATCCGCATCAGTTTCTAGTTTCTCAGTGATAGGACATTCACTCGTAAAGGTTGTTAGATCTCGTCTACCACTATATGAGAAAACACAACAGTTGCGGAATGCAGAACGTCATGTTATACTATCATGACTCGTTTGAATACGATGATATTGTTTGTTTTGTTCACTTTGTTCAGCTGATACCAGTCAGGTGGTAGAAGTTGAATGATAAAATACTCTTGAACTGCGGTCAAATGTCTTCCAGTCAAGTGTGTCCGAATCAGAACTGTCCAGTTTGCATCGAGTGATATACCTCATTTGTAGCCTCACGACGAGTTTATGGGGAAAAAAATTTTATGATCTATTCCTTTTTTTCAAATTTTACATTAGTCCCTTCAATTTAATATGAACATGTAACTGGAAGTTACTTACATCGATAAAAAAATTGCTGTATCAGGGAGAATTACTTATTTACTATAACTCGAAATTCCCTGAATGATAAACTTGAATTTTTTTTTAAACACAATGGGGTTTTTTCAATTGCTACTTTACATGGTAAACAAATGTTGAAATGATAGCTATTCGTTATACGCAATTGGATCGGTTTTCCCAGAAGCTGTGTCAAAGTAGACAAGAATTCAGATAAAACTAGATAAAGACCTTTTTAAAAAACAGATACGGGGGACAACATCCTTCACTTTCATTCAGCGTTTCTTCTGCGGTCTAATATCGGAAGATAAGTTGTGCAACGGACATACAAAATGATGAGGTAAGAAACATTTTAAATATAACCATAATATATATATACATGCATGTATATATATATATATATATATATATATATATATATATATATATGTATGTGTGTGTGTGTGTGTGTGCCGTTTATTTGAAAGTGGCATTGGTCACTTTATCTAATAAATCAAGATATTTTTTTAAATATCTAAAGATATTTAAATATATTTAAATCGCCATATTGTAATTAATGTTATTCTTAACTTAATTTTTTTGAAAAAAGTTACTTATGCCACTTTCAGTATAAACGGCTCTCTCTCTCTGTCTCTCTCTCTCACACACACACACATATATATATGTATTTATATATATATATATATATATATATATATATATATATATATATATATATATATATATATATATATATATATATATATATATATATATATATATATATATATATATATATATATATATATATATATATTTATATACTAGCTGAATACCTGTGCTTCACTACGGAGTACATTCAAATCAAATACAACGGCTAACATATGCAATTAATGTCCATATATACATATATATATATATATATATATATATATATATATATATATATATATATATATATATATATATGTGTGTGTGTGTGTGTTTGTTTGTTTATAATAAATACAACGGTCAATGTATGCAATTAATGCCAAAAAAATATATTTAAAAAAAATCGTAACGGATATTTTTATAGACAATATAATGTAGTAGGAAATATTCAAATTTAATCTAATAGATCATACTAAAGAATATAGTACAGTTAATATAGTACAGTTAAGGAGCATTTCTTTTACTGTATTTTAATAATTTTTTGGATAATGTCCAATCTTCTGCCGCATTTGGAAGAAATTTTTTTTTCGTCTATTTCGTTGCTTTGCCCGTGACACAAAATTAGTTTAAAGTATCACAAAAAGAAAAGAAACCACGTGATCAGCATTTAATGAATTAAATTCTAAAAATCGGTCTTTAAAAATTCATCAATAATCAGAAAATGGAGGTAAATATTCGAAAAAGATTTCATTTTAAAGGAATATGATCTTTCTCGTGATATAAATTTTATAACCCTTCAATAAATCTTCAGGAGTGGATATGCATTTCTCTTTCTGTTGATCGTGGGGAGCATGTATGCATGTAAGTTGTATTTCATGTATCAATCAATAATAATAATTTTAAATGCAAACTTTAAAGAATGTTATAAAAACAGCTTAAAAATTTAATTTAAAAAAATGTAAGAAGAATTTTTCAAAGATCTTTCTTAGTGCACCCCTACACTATAAGAAGAATCGCCATGCAAAATTTCAACCCTTTAGGTCCAGCAGTTTGATCTGTGTGTTATCTGTCAGTCAGTCAATCAGTTAGTCAGTTACGGAACTGTTTTATATAGATAGATAATGTAATTTGCAATAATTTTAAAGACACTGAATAACTCTTTATTATTATGTAATTACAAAAAAATTCTGAGAGGTTCATAGTTATTTTCGGTATGACTTGCTGTAAAAGGTACCCATAGAACAAGGAAATTGTTTTTTCACCTCTTATTTGTTTTCTAAAATTGTATAAACCAAGATTTTAATACAATCCATTTAATCTTAATTATCACAGAGAATATTTGGATAAATTCTCACACTCATCTTACCTTTAATACCTTTTTGTTTTTGCTAGCTGAACTCTGAACGTTCAGACATATCGAAGAAACAAATAAGGTTTACAAAACAAAGTTATGCAAATTACATGAAGGATTTCACTTCCTTCTCGCCTGTTAAAGGACTCAAACTTTAGTTTGATTATAGGTTGAATTTCTTCGGATTTTATACATTGTCCCTTTGAATCTGCTCCCTTTTACGAGGTCGATATTTATTATTAGACTTATAAGGTTAAAATATTATCACATTCAAGGAATTCCCCATTCTCGTCTGAGGCGATTTATCTCATTTTAACGAATTGTAAACTTGTCTTTCAAAAACATTTTTTTTATATTGAAGAGACATCTTACCTAAATGTCAAGGTAGTAGAAATACTATTTCACTATGATTTTGCTTCCAAATGGTTTCTATTTTTTCAACAGTGCCCTGTTTGAAGTACTTGATTTTTACTGCACTAAAGTAAAAACACTAAATCTGCAAAAGTTACGAAAAATAATACTGTAAAGGATTTACAAATAATCTTTACATATATTTCTCTTATTTTCTGTGTTCTTGTTAATCGTTGTAATTCTTCCTTTCTTGATTTCTGTATTTACTAATGATGCACATTATTATCTAATCTTCAGGAGTGGATATGCATTTCTCTTACTGTCGATCGTGGGGAGCATATTTGCATGTAAGTTGTATTTCATGTATCAATCGATCATAATAATTTTTTTTATGCATTTGAAAATATTTAATCTCTATGTATTCATTAGTAATCAAAAACTTTTAAACTTTTTAAAACTTTTCAATAAGCATTTAATTCTGAGTAAAGAATAATGAATTCTATGACATTTGATATTGATTTATTTATAAATTTTGTTTGGAGTTAAATGTTCTCGTTATTAATATTTCATTCAACAGACTTGGTAAATTTGATCTTGTTCCTACTAGTGAGGATTTATTTACCCTAGTTATCATCGTTTATAGATACAGTGGTACCTCCCTTAACGGACACTCCCAAATAGCGGGCACCTCTAATTAACGGATATTTTTACGATTCCCAGTCCTTTTACATAGGACAATCTATGTTATTCCCTCTGGATAGTGGACACTCCGAATAGCGGAGAGGTATTTTTGATAAACTTTCAATTATTTTGACAAACATTTCAAAATTATTCTAACAAGCAAGCTAAAAATATAGCGGACACCTCCTAATAACGGACAAAACTTTTGGTCTCTAGACTGTCCGCTTTTCGGAGGTACCACTGTAATTTTTGGTAATTACCATGTCATCATGTTCTTTGGTATTTACCATGTTTCCTATCTTAGTAGATTAACGTAGATATAAAAAAATAAATGTCAAAAATTTTATATGGATGAAATTTTATATGATCTGAATAAAGTAGATTCTAAAGGGAAAAAAGAACATTTCGTTTAATGTCAGTGCATAATAAGAAATAACTGTTATTTTGAAAACAAAATCAGGATACAAACACGATAGAAATATTAGTTTTAAATTTGGGGAGCAAATTACACAGTGATTAAAAAATATTAACAATCTCAATATCAGCAAAATAGCTTTAATAATAACTTTATAATTGGATGATTCGGAAAACCCTCATGGAAAGGTAGATACAAAATCATCATAATGATACACTTGTAAAAAATCAAGTCGACCAAAAAGTACAAGGGCTTTCGACTCACGGAAAGCTATTTCCTCAGTTCTGTCAAGGAAACAGCCGCCTACAAGATACTGCATGCTATCCTGCAAACAACAAGACAACAGCAAAGGGAAAAGGAAAAGGAAAAAGTACTTTTGCAAAAATGGCCTCCCATATAGTATAGTAGTTGAGAACAAAGTATGAACTGAGTTCAAAGAGATCGCGATGGTCCGAAAAATTAAGAACTACAAAAGGTTACCTGGTATAACGTCACCAGATCTTCTCTCTTTTGAGCTGTTACTAAGAAACTCGACAGTAGGAGAGCATATGTCGAAAAAACGTGCTCCGTGGCGGTATTAATGTTGGAAATATGGGGAGGTGTTTTTTCATCAGAAACTACCTGTAGATGAATAATTTCCATGGTGTCACTCTTTGGTGTGTGACGTATAGCAGTAATGACGTCATCAAGATGCCTGCCATGGAATTAAAAAAATCCACTTTATTTTGGTTATTTATTGGTCGATTTTCTTTTGTAATACCTCATATTGAAGATAAAGGGGGAGGGGAGGCTATCAGCTCCTTTCAGTTCAGTTGAACCATGGACCCCATGGGGAGATCAAACGTGGTAGTAGGCAGAGTCGGACTAAGTCGAGTGTTGAGGCGAGTAAGGTGCCTGTGCAAACAAACCACACTGTCCGTTTTTTTAGGCAGATCATCTCCAGTGCGGACATTGATCTGTCCGGGGTATATTCGGAGGCAATTTTCGAATGTGCATATAATCTTACGGTTTTTTGAAAGATATTCGGAGACAATCCGAATGAGAGTGAAATCTGTCAATATATGACAAGGGTTGGAGCACACCTGAGACACAGGGAGGTCGCAAACTTTCCCCTTTGCTTGCTTTTCTAAGTAACGGCTCAAAAAAGAGTAAATCTAGTGACGTTACACTGGAGAATTTCTATAATTATCATACCCAAGAATTTCCTATAAGTATCTGATATAGCCCTTAAAAATTATAGAGATAATTAAAACTATATGAATTAAATATAAACTTAACGACTTTTTCTTCTTGAAGGTCGAGACGTAGAGATTGTCCCTCGGGCGAGCTGGGGTGCTCGACCTGCGAAATGGGTGGTCGGCATGAATATTCCAGTTTATCACCTGTTCATTGGTCACACTGTAACCCCTGAATGCCCCGATCGTGTCGCATGTTCTGCGCAAATGAGACAAATGCAAAATATGCATATGGATAGTTTAAGTAAGTTTGGTTAAGTGTGTACATTTAACCCTTCGGTGGGAACATAATTCTTTTCCCGCTTAGTAGGAAAATCTGACTGGAAGGCAGATATACAGATTGAATATCTCTTTCCAAGGTATTCCTAACTAGAAATTCAGAGGGTATTTGTGGTTTATTACATTTCATGGTATCCACAATCGTCAAACCATTTCTCCTTAATTCTTGACCAGCTTCTATTGAACAGAACGAATTATCACAGGTTATATTTAGGTTCGTTTTGTAGGGCATTTAGTTAGTCAAACAAGTGATTGGGTTGGGTTTATTAATTTTTGCCTGATTAATCTAATTTTTACCTGAACCACAGAAAGGTGGCATCACGAATCACCCTTCACACTGAAGACAAGATGTTGACTGAAGCATGTGTAGATTCACAATACCCAAGGTCGAAGGGTAGGGAGCAAAGCGTGGAATAAAGAAATCTACAGCTGTCTGAGAGGCAGATGTTCCTACCGAAGAGTTAATGGACCTTTCATGTATGTTTATGTTTCATATGGGGGAATAGCAGCATCCAAGTTTTATGAGAGATAATGTGTATAAATAACACATACTTTTAAATTATCTTTTATGATACCCGTGCCTTTATGCAATTTCTTTTACTTTAACCTTTTTCGACTGTTCTTATATGATATGTTTATTTATTTATTTTTGCTTCGGTAGTGTAATGTTTATACTACGCCCTAGTTTGACACTCTCTTCCATGCAGTAACTTCAACACTTGCTGTTTTCTACTATTTATCTCATGGTGTAAGCTTTGGCACCAGGTTCCGAATCTCAACACATCTTTTGCTAACTTTCATGTTACCGGGTTAAAAAAATTTTGAAAATTTTACTCAAAACGTATTTTTATATAATTATTAATCCTATTCCGATTCATAATCACTGCGAAGGGTTTGAAACTGTGTTAGTAAGGATTATAAGTTTTTGTAAAAAGAGCAGGCGTGTAATGATGTCGAGTAGCTCGGTCACGGGAGTAGATGGCTCTGTGAGTAGATTGCCGAGTATATAACGATTGCTATATTACATCCTTATTCGTTCGTATGTAATGAACCAGTTAAATGAAGTCTTCTACATAACGAGACTATCAACATAATTATAACTGAGTTACATGTGCATGCAAATGAACTCCCATTTTAAGACACGTAGCTAAATTACCGAGAATATTTTTAGACGGAGAATGATGTGCCTGGTCAGATGAATGTTTTTTTTTTTCAAACTATGCCCACACATAAAATAATATTTATTTTCTTAAATTTAGATAACCTACTAGTTAATGAAAGAAGTAACCATCTCTAATACAGAGTACACTGTATTATACCCGCTTTTACCCTCCTACAGCTATATTCGCCAGACATCTCTCACTGTCATAAAAGTTCGGAAAATAATGTGCAATTTGATTCTTAGGTTTCCAGAAAAAAAAATTTTGAATCGAGTGTCTCATTTTTTCTAAATATACCGACACGTCGTCATAATATTAACTTTCCCAACTTGAGAATATGAATCGTCAATGAAAAAATTAGTACACGGTAACATATACCACTGTGGGCCCGAGGCAGCGCCATTAAATACCTCCGTATCTAGGCCGGATGCGGGCACGTTAAATCCGTCGACCGGAAAGTCCCTCTCTGAAGTCAGAAAGGGTGGGAGAGGGTACGATCCCCCCAGATGTCATTCCTGGGAGGTGTCCGGTCAAACTTTAGGTGGCACCTAGCTAAATCAGATTCCAAATGTCCTATTCTGGTATTTATCTGTTTATAACTGCAATGTATGAGTTTTCTGTGGGGATTAACTTTCTTATACTTTAATAGAATGGTCGGATATTGGATACAATTTCGTCATCGGAGGTGATGGCCGAGTATATGAAGGTATAGGTTGGAGCAGAGAGGGAGTGCACACCCTCGGGTGGAATGCTAAATCTTACGGAATCGGCTTTGTGGGAAACTTCATGTCAAGAAGACCGAATGACAAAATGCTTCTTGCTGCTAGGAAACTCATCGTCTGTGGGATAAAACTTGTAAGTATTTTACTGAACTGAATTTAATTTTGTATAAATCCCGAAAACGATTTTCACGAATGAAATATATTCATTCAATTTTAAAAATCATTTGGCATTACCTTTAGAACTTGGCAACGTGCCATCTAAGAAGGATAAACAATAACTTGCCCTGGAAATGCCATTAAAAATTAATTCACTTATTACATTTTCCGCTCCGAAAGTAATAAAATGCCATAAATCGCGATAATATATAGGTAAAGGTAAATTAATTATATTGAAAATGATATTTGTGAAGCCAATTAAAATTTCTTCCGCGGTAAAATTTCTTCCGCGGTTGCTTTTTGCTTTGTACGAAACAAACCCATCGCGGTTATATACCGATGCATGTTAATTTGTTACAGTAATAACATTGTTTGTAAATCACCTGTTGTGAGAAATTCAGCATTAATATTAACTTCCCGTTTGCAGAGTTGGAAGAGAACACCCTCCTGACCACTAGCCCAGAGCTCCGCAACCTTTTATCTTCCAGGGCACAACAACGTTTTTTTCGATAATTCCGCGGCACACCACAAGAAAACGTTTGCAAATATATAAATTACAATAAATACGTATATGTTTTTATTAGATAAAAAAACACAATAAAATAGCTCTATGTATCAAGATAATTATAATTTAAGTTTTATATAAATCATTTTGAACTGTACACCAACACAAGAACAAAAATATAAAATTACAGTTTACAAGTAAAAAAATTTTCTCTTTAAATTTTTATATTAAAATTTGTTTTTTGGTCTTTACTTAAGCCTAATAAATCAAAGTTAATTTAAAGATAACTAATTTATTAATGAGATATTTGAGATTGCTTTGATAAATGGGCGTTTTATATTTGCACTTTTTATATTTGGTTCTATGATAGAAAGAGCTACAGTTCATGGTCAAGGCCCTTTAAATATGATTGTTTATCATTTTCAATTAGAACCAGTGTCGAAAAACTTTGTTCGCATAAGTATGTCGCCGAAAATGGGAGCAAAATTGCAATAGCCTTGTCAGAAATTTGTGGATATTCTTTCTTAACTGAAATCCAGAAATATGACGCTCGAGCATACATACAATGTATGGCTAACAACATGTTTTTGTTTTGTGTATAATTTTGACCCAGAAAAATTACATATTAACAAAAAGTTAGAGGAATATTTTACTTAGAAAAATTTCTATTTAATGTGGTGGTTAATTTTTTTATTATCATAATCGATAAAATCACCGCGGCACAGTCAAGATCACCTCGCGGCACACTAGTGTGCCACGGCACAGCGGTTGCAGAGCACTGCACTAGACCATCCCGGCCATGTGAGGCAATTTTATACAGTAAATTAATTCCTCCTCATAGTCTCCACCATATTTTGCTGCCAATACTTTAGATGTTGGCTTTTTTCACTAATGACATAGATGCTTGCCAAATTTAATTACTTATTACTTTCTGCAGAAAATGTTGAAATTTTTCTTTCGTGATATATTTTTTCCAGGAGTAGCATTTCATAAAAATCATTAATCGCCTGTGTGAGCTCACAGCACTGAAACCCCACAAAAAAATCAAAAATAGTAAAAAAGCATGCAAATACATATAAAATACATAAGTATTCGATAATAATCAAAGAAAGTGAAAAGATGATCAAATCAAAAGTTTTACAGTTCAAGGGTCAACCGGTCTTTAGAACCCGCTATCAGGCACTCTCTGACGTGCCAGTATCTATCATAAATACTCCCCGATAAAGCCAGGCAGTGTTTAAGATGTGCTGAACTAATAAAAATTTAAGTCCAATGTTTTAAATACAATTTGGGTTAGGGAGAATTTAATACAGTATGACACCTTTAAAATTTGGAATTTTATCAATAGTATTCCTCCATTCTTTATATTTCATATGCTCAAACTGTCTAGTCTTGTAATTTTTTGTTCTAAAATATTTTTAATTCTTCCCACAATAGATGAGTTAAGTATCGTAACCCGTGAAAATTGTGTTAGGTCTGTACCCTTTTCATTTCCACTTATACCGTAGTGTTCAGGAATTTCATGAATATTTATTCTATGGTTTTTAATAAAGGTCCACCCATATTCTCGCCAACATATCGAGTGCGAACACAACTATACCAACCCGGTGATGTCAGGGAATCCCATATGAATGATTAAATTCATCACAAACCCGATAAAAATAGAAACACCAATTCTCGCATTTTTCTTTTGTATAAGAAGAAATAAACTGTCATTCATCACAATTATTTATAGATAAAGACATACTAATGACAATAAAGAGGATGTTTGAAAACTGTGTTATAAATTCATTTGGAAATGATGGTATTTTTCTCCAGTGAAAGAAGATAGAAACTGTCTTTTATCACTATTATATATATATATATATATATATATATATATATATATATGTAAGTAAATTAATTGCAATAAAAATTATGCCTGAAATCCCAACCAGTCGTTCTTGAAGTTCGTGAATGTGTGAAGAAACAAATAGTCATAAATAAAGATTGCATATAGATATAAGTAAATATAACCATAATAAAAATGAAATTAATCTATAATAAAATCAATGGAAATTAATCATTTCCTACGCCATTTTTTTTTACTTTTAAAAAGAGCGAAAATAGGGTATTTTTGTTTCACGAGCTCATTACAGATGGGAATCTATATTTCACACCTAAGGCACTTTTATATGTTTCATAGCTTCACACAGGCCATGCAAATTGTAACTTCATTTAATTAATTAAATTACATTTTACACAATAAGTCATGAAAATAATTAGATGGCTGTATAGTTCTTGGGCCATGCGTTTGACTCTCATACGCTAAATGACAATACACTGACAGAGAAAACTCAGCCGTGTTCAACTAAAGACCAAAGGTCATTTTTTCGCCTCAAAGCCTTCAATTAGCATTCTCTTTCCCCGAGATATTTTTTCTTGCGTCATTAGTTAATATTAACAGCGCTTCATCATATAACATTTCGTCACCTTTTCTTCACGGTCCGCGAGTAACAAAACCTGCGAATAGATGTAATTTATTTTTTTATTTCCATCTGAACCCATAAATAACCCTTCATTTGCCGTTTTAGTGACACACCCAGAGGGCCTTCGTTTTGATCATGTTTTGTGCGGCCGGAAAGAGAATTCCCAGGGCAGACATGGAAGTAGTTCTGCGGGTATTGAATCTTATCACGAAACACACAAAAAATCCTGAAGGTCTGGGCACAGCGTATTCTAATGTCTCATTTGGAAAGGGCCTATTTCGGGAAATAAATGGTGTTAATATTGGACTATTTAGGGACTATAGGGTTGATATTTCTCACAAATGGCAGTAATGGTGCCTTAAATGTTTCGATCGTGACGAAAATTAAATCTGCCCATTACACATAACTATGGGCTGTTTCGAATTGAAGGATTTGGTACTGCATATTTTTCAGACTAATGTAAGTTAAGGCTTATTTTCAAACTATAAGCCGTCGTCTCCTTTTTTTTTGCTTTGAAACAATTGGCAACTGATAGTAGACTACCCTAAATAGAATATAATCGCAAACACGCCAGCAATCAAACTATATTACCACGAATTAATCTAATTGTTGCACATTCCCAACTGTTATTTTTTTCCATTAGAAAAAAAAACATCGTAGGGAAAAAAATAAAGGAGTCAAAAAAGATGACATGTTTTAATAGTATATTAAATAATAAACTTTGTATAAATATTTATAATCAATCATTAGATTCATATCAAAACAGTGCAGAGGTAACCACTGGCCAATGTCTCTAAACTCTAACCAGTGTTACTAACGGTTAGTAACACTGGCCAGTGGTCTAAGCCAGTGATCTACAAACTGTGGGGTCACGACCCAGGGGGACGGGGGTGTCGCAAAATAAATAAATAAATAAATAAATAAATAAATAAATAAATAAAAGAAATTTTAGGGGGCCGTGGATACTCTGAAGTAAATTTATATCATATTGAATTATTTACTTAAAATATATGCTTTGAATTTTCTATAATGAAATATTTTTTATACAGTTATTTATTTTTTATTTATATGTTAAAAATGTATGATATGATTGTGTCAAACAGTTTTGCAAGGCTATACTTACATTACTTCCAATCGCTTCTAACTCTCTGTGCGAGGCTTGGATTTTCAAATGAGTAGCTATAAAAACAAAGAACGATCGAGGCTTTACCCGGAATATAATACAAAAGGAGCGCTTTCAAATTATTTCATCAAATGTTGAACAAATACTATCCAAAGTCCAGCCTCACACCTTCTCGTTAATTTTTTTCTATTTAAGTTTTATATAAATAAATGAAGTTTATAACTTTCGGTGTTTTAATATGACGCGTATCATTTTGAAATAATGCACTATTATAATTTAAATTTTTGTTAATTTTTAAGGTCTACCTAATGATCGATTAACAATAATCGATCATTGTATTTGCATAAATCCAAAGAAGCTACCCCCCAAAAAATGCTAAATTCAGCATAAACCATTACTATAAATACCGCGTAGCTATATTGCGGAAGAGACTGGTTTGTTTGGAGCTGTTTATGCGAGTTGCCTTCAGTGGCTCATAGCTAGATCGCTTCTAAGCCTAAGCGAGTTTTTGCTACTCTGGCATAAAGAGATTGTTGTGTTAGTAATAGTGGATTACCGTGCAGCGTAATCCACTATTACTAACACAAGTGACAGTGGAAGACTTTATATATATTGTGAGTACTTGAACTTCATTTCCTTGTATAGTGTTTATAAAATTTTATAAAAGTCTTTACTCAGTATTTTTTTTACACTGCACACTATATGTGTCAAGGGAACAATAAACTTTGTTATTTATCTAGTGCAAAAAGTGTCATTTCTACTTTATTAGAGTGTGACTCCGATATACATATATCCTAGAAAAGGTAGAGGTCAGATATCTCTATAAATTGAAACATACATTAATATTTAATATGAAGTTTAAGTCACGTGGGATTTGTCAAAAACAAGAGCAGAAGGTATAAAGACATTTTTATTGTTATTATGCAAAATAAATATGTACCCAAAGTAAATGTGTTGATTTTTGCTGTTGTTTCTAATGCCTCCTTGCCGGAAGTTCTAGACCAGGTCCATATAGGCTTCGTGCTGATGCTTGCGGCTCCGGTTTATATAGCACCACAAGAGTCGGCGTCCGTCTTAGTTGCCGCTTCAATTTTGACTGAGCACCCCCAGGGGCGTCATCTGGGGTGATCGCATCCTCTCCCACCCTCTCTAGCCTCATAGAGGGACATTCCGATACACGGATTTAACGCGCCCATATCCGGCCTAGATACGGAGGTGCTCAATGGCGCGTGTCAGAATTCGATCCGAGTGCCCTCAGCATCGAATGCCAGCGCGCTACAATAAGGCTACCTCGAGCCTTATTTATTTTAAAAATAGTTTGTCAAAATTTGCTTATTTCTTTTTCTATTTTGTGTTAACATTTTTCTAATCAAATAAAATTCTAGTACCAAAATATTTTCATGGGGGGGGGGGGGGGGATTTTCTACTGAAAGAAAGTGGGTCGCGGTGAAAAAAAGTTTGTGCACCACTGTTCTAAGCAATGGCGTAAACATGTCAAATTGAAGTGGAGAGGGAGTGGGGGAGAGACAGATGTGCAATTTTTCGACTGCACAGAGCACAATTTTCGACTACTTTTGAAGAAATTCCGACTACAATATTTTTGATTGTAGAATTCCGACTACAAAATTTTTGATTGTAGTCGGAATTTAGTTGTTTTTCTGAAAGATTGTAGTCGGATTTTTGATTGTAGTCAGAATTTAGATGTCGGAATTTAGATGTCGGATTTTAGTTTGTTTTTCCAAAAGCAAAGAATTCGATGGCTATTTCTATAATCAATAATGACGAATATCCTTTTCAGATATATCATACTTTTTGGGTGAGCTATGTTTACCTTTATTATACTTTTGGATTTAAATTTTAGGAGTGTTATGTTCAACATAAAAAAAATGAAACCCATAAGTGGTGTGAATTTTTTTTGCTTTAAAATGCCGTCCTGAAGGTCTTTAATCCATTTGAGGATTAATTCAGAGATAAAGACCTTTAAAAGTGGTTGGATTAAGGCAGATTTTAAACCTACAAAGTTATATTTCCTCAACAGAAATGCTTACAAAAGGAATGAATACATTGTTACAATGCAGTGTTTTATAATCCATTTATTGCAAACAATAGGGATTCTTTTTTAGACTTTCTTTAATTCAATATTTATATGCTTTTCGGTTTGACATCGTTCAGATCTCATAAGTTGAAACTTTTCTCTATGAGAGAATTAAATTCCTAAATGTGCGGCAGGTGCCAAAGTCTAAAACAACGTAAACTGAAATTAGTAATTCTACCTTAAAATGTAATTTAATGGGTTTTTATCCATTTCACGGTTGCTAACGAAGATTTAAGACTTCAAAATACGTTTCGTTGAAGAAAAACATCATAGTATCGAAAATAATATTCGTATTGCTTCGATTTTTCAAAATATTTTTCAATTAAAATTTTACTTTACCCTTGTAACAACGATCAAAGCTTATGAATGGGAGCTTCTCCAGATGAGAAAAAAAATCCTTTAAAAGGTATGGCACGTTTCGACGTTTGAAAAGGCGAAACCTTATGTGTCATGGGAGCATTTTTTTTACATCGTGAAATACAGCTAATATGGCAGATTAGGGACTTCAAAATATATGACAGAAGGTTGTAAAAATATATGACAGAACAGAACACTATAAAAGGGTTTTTGCATTAAATTGCTTTATGAAAGTTTTAATATAAATGATATTGTATGTCTTTTACATATTTTTTGATTTTTAGACTTTACGTAATAGTTTTACAACATTCAGACGTTAATGTTTGGAGTTAATGTTATTACGTGGAAGAGATAATTAGAAAAGTTTGTCATGGGCTCCAAAGTCTAAAAAATCAGGAAAAAGAATTTAGAGAAAAACTGTTTAATTTTAAAATTTCTTTTTAAGAGTCTATAACCATTGACGAATTAAAATGTAAGGTAAACGTCCTTAGGGGAGGAGTCACAATTGCAAATACGAGGTCTATAAAACGAAATAATTTTTTGCATCGTACTGATGGAAGAAAAGTGCTTGTGCGCATACAGTGCAAACTGTAGTTGATGTATGGGGCTGGGAAGTACTCTATCATCCGCCATATTCCCCGAACTTTGTGTCCCTGTGATTTTGATCTCATCCCCAAGATGAAGAAACCACACCGTGGCATTCGCTTCCATACCGTTTCAGAAATTCTGCAGGCTGTAGACCGCTCTATTCGAAGGATCAACAGATCAGGTGCTGCCAACGGCATCCTGCAGCTTCCAGAACATTAGCAACGGGTGCTAAACAATGCTGGTTACTACTTTGAAGGGCTTTAAAAGTTTCACCCCTGTATCTCTTCTGTATACTTTGTACATACCTAGTTGCCACTATTAAAGTTCCATCCTATATATATACACACCTCCAGCACTCGGTACCGCTATCCGTGATAGGATGTGGATTTTTTCCCCCTCCAGTGTACTTATTGGATATACCTTGCTGAAGAACTAAAACAAGGGTAGAAAACTAGACCTAGGTTTAAGGCTGCTGTGTACTAATCCTATTGGATTCGCTCACCTCATTGTTAACATATGGAGAAAATTTGTCCAAAGATTGCCAACTTAAAGATTTTAAAAAAAAATATTATACTCCGTATTAGAGAAGGGAATTCTATACCTTGGGGCATTTTCATTATTTTTTTAAATGCAAATCATATTTTAAAATTTAAATTATTCGGGGGGGGGGAATATGGTATAGTGTGTTTTAAACGCTCCGAAATTCCTTTGGTGGACGAAATTTATAAAAAGAATTCCGTTGCAAGGTGCAGAAAAGTTCTGGATATCTGGAAATACCATTTCTATTGGATTATCGGCATTTATGTACCTGTAAATAGTAGACAAAATTTTTCCGTAGGTTAATACTCAGTGAGAGAATCCAGTAGGGTTAGTACATAGAAGCTTTAAGGCTGCTAGGTGCGCTGGAGGTTCATATAATTGCATTGACCAGTCTTAAAACATTAGAGACCACTGATTTCGCTAATCATGGAAATTGGTGGTATTTTTAATCGACTACATCAAGCCCGAGATACATCCATCATTATCAACATAACTTTTTGCCTTCTTGGTAACTCTGTTTTATTTTTTAGAAATTTGAATCCGATTTGACAGTGTAATATTATTTTTTTCTTTATCAGGGATTTATTGCACAGGACCGCCTACTTCATGGAGCGCGTGACGGTACATGCACAGATTCCCCAGGAAACGTTTTGTACGAGATTATTAGACAATGGCCACGGTTTCAAGGAGGACCCTTAGAAGGATACAGATGCTTATGAGAAAACATGGAGGAAATGATACCAATAAAATAAAGGAGTGAAACGAATCTACCTGTATATCATGGATATTCTCCGACAAATTGTCTATATTACCAAGTTATGAAAGCACAATTAAACCTGATTTTCTTTCAAGACTTGTTTGGCTGTATTTGAAATAGTTTATTTAAATATTATTGTTTTTCAAATAATATACATTAACTAGCCGCTGCGCGACCAGCATGGTTCCTTTTAGTTTTATATTTTCTTTTGCAAAACAACGCAACTGAAAGTAACATATGTAAGGAATGTTATCATTACCTGTCATCACAAATATATGTTGTAAGGGGTATTCTCTATAAGGCTGATTCTAGAACATCGTGATCAAAAAATGTGAATTTCCATTAACTCAGAAAAGAGTTAAAGATAAGACTGAGAAACCCAACATCAATGATTTTAAAAATTACATCCCTCTTTGTATGTACTATTTTTCAAAATTAAGATATCTGCACTTTATCATTACAACAAATAAGAAATTGTTGGGGAAATTTTTAAAATATAGTGTTGATTACATCACTCTTTGTATGTATTACTGTTCACAATTCAGATATCTACACTTAATCATATCAAATAATAAATTGAGAAAATTTCGTCACTTATAAAATGGAGTAAAAATTCAGCAAGTACTGAAAATAGTGTAGAAAATTAAATATTACTGGTTGTTTATTGCTATGCCGGTGACAGTTAATCCTAACCTCGCGATTATTTATGCTCTCTCTTTCACGCCTCTCTCTTAATGAATTATTTCTTAGCTTTCATTCTTGAGACTGTTCCCAATTTTCACATGATCGTGCAGCTCGCTTTCGAACATTCCTAATTTCAGTGCGTAAATCCATGTTGACACGCGGAAGGCCGCTAATGTTTACATCTGGTAGTGGCAGCCGTTGCCATTCGGAGTGTAGAAATATCATCGATTTTTGTGCCTCATACCTACGCGTTTTATATATATAGATTATAACATATACAGTAATGAACTAAATTTGGAAGACACCATACTTAAAAAAACTTTACTGTATTTTTAATGCGATAATAAAGATGGAAATCTAGTGTTATAAACTTTCTTTAAATATTATAATGAACTAGTTGTTACCCGTCAAAACAGGACGACTAGATAGAAAATAAAGGTACAAATACACAAATTATACTCAAAACATCATTGCCAAATGTGGAAAATCATAATAATGCGCAGAAACAAATTAATGCGTTTAAGCGGCCTCGTACTTAGTGAGTATCTAAAACCAGATTTAAAAATGTCACTGAGCATGCGCAGAAAACAATGTTTTTATTTGTAAACTATCGCTAATAAAACTTCGCGAAATAAACAATTTCCATCAAGTTTAATCTTATATTTCCCAGACATAATTATCATAAAAAAATGGCATAGAGAGATCTGGATAGACTCCTCGGAATAAACGTGTTTATCCTTAAAACATGTCATTATCCTTAAATCCTGACTTTCTAAAGCCAGATTTTAAACATGTCACTGAGCATGCTCAGAAATCCATTTTTAATTGTAAATTACCGCTAATTAATATAAATTGCGGTTACAAAAACCAAATTTGACATATCTACAGATTACAGTCTTTCGTTTAAGATCAAAATGAAGTAAATTGAGGCAGAAGTTTTCTCTCCCGGATTGCCCAAAAAGTCGGCTTAGCAACTTAAATATATAGATAGATAAGACAATAAAATTATTGATGTGAAGCTCATATCATTAATACTCTATATATAATTCAAAAGACTGACTTATAAAAAATTGTCAAATCTGATATTGGTATTGGCTAAAAGTATATTTGATTATGTTGTGGTTTGATTACATATTATTACTTTTTTTTTTTTTGCTAGCAAAATTTCAGACAAATGTATATGCCATTTTATGCATTCAGAAATCATTCTTCGCTTCTGGATATTTTTGAAACTTTTCATGTAATTAAAACATTTGCAATTATTAAAAAATCCCACCTATGTAGCGTAATTTTACATTTTTAATCTTACATGTACAATTCTACGCCAGTTACAGGTTGATGTCGGAGCCAAAGAAAAAGACATGTCCATGAATCCCCCGATTATCCGAGTGTCACAAAATACAGTGACGAAAGCCAGAAAAAAAAGTGTTCAGAGATGTTCACAGGTTTCTTATTGGTCAATAAATTTGTGATAACTTATGAAAGAAGAAATTACTTGATTGTAAATATTTCGTTTTATAAACGAAGGAGAGTATAAAACCATAGTACAGTGGTACCTCGATACTCATCGTTAATTGGTTCCAGAAGGCATGACGAGAACTGAAAACAACGAGTACCAAATGAATTTTTTCCATAAAGATTAGTATAAATTGAATTAATTCGTTCCTGAAAACTAGAAATTTCACATTTTACTGGGCAATTTATAAATGGATGGGGTTGATTTTTTATACAAAATCTTGCAACTAGACGGACATAATTTAAAACAATAATTAGATAAAGTAAAGTAAAATTTATCTTCACTGAACCTGCACTGAAAGGTGTTGACGGCCTAATGGGATAACTGCAAAGTAGAGGAGAAGAGCGGTTGGTGCTTGGAAGGGGAGTCTCCTTCTAATAAACCATCAGGCTCTTGGACAAGAGTTCTTTCTCTTTTTACCATGTTTTTATTAACTTGCTTTCTTCTTTGTGTGTTCGTGTGTGTGTTTGTCAAGTACAAATCTTGCAATCGATTTTTAACTAACTTTCTGACCAGATAGACATTTGAAACTTTTAGAATAGCTCATAACATGATAACAATGCATTTTTTAATACTTTTAGCCATCTTTAAGCAGAATTAAATTAATTTTCAGTTATTCTCAGTTAGTTTTGTATTGTAGACTGGTGCAGCCATCTATTGGCCGGAACGGGAACGAAAAGTTATATGCAAGTTAACTTCCAATTAACTTCATTTTCTTTCAAGTTGTTGGGATAATTCATCAAAAAAAAATTTTTTTAAGTATTTATTAATACATAGAATTGTCAAGTTTATATGATTCAACAGAAAATGCAAAAACATGGTATATGAAAAGTTCTTTTTATCTTGTAATTATTTGTCTCTTAACACCACCGATCCCTGTTGTAGACTCAGATTTAAGGGGTTTCACTACACACCTATCAAGAGAAACTTGCTTCTGCCTACGTTTCAAAATGTATCTGAAGTGAGACATTGTTTGATCACTAAACAAGTCTACGTTTCGGCTTGTCCAAACTTTGTCAGGGTGATACTTTAGAACAAAATTTTGTAATTCAACTCACTTGGAACACATTTCAGCATAAGTGACAAGTACCGAGCGAAAGTCGAGTATCTAAGCAATTTTTTCCCGTCGAAATACGACAAGTACCAAGGTATGACTGTATATAAATTTTAAAACTCTACATCATGTTTGTTACGGTTAGAGGAGTTAAATGCCTTGATCTCTTTCTTCGTCATAACTGGGCAAAAATTTCAATAAATGACCTCTACAACTAGTATCTATAGAATAAATATAGGTTCTTTGTCGTGTCCATAGCTTGAAACTTCTGTTTCAAAACGAAAACTAAAGAAATTTGGAATTAATACACAAGTTTACTAATTAAAAAACTGAGACACATTATGCTGTCTGGGTTAAGCAATGTCCCAGAAATGAACCCTTCAGCGGGCGCGCTCGCGTATAAAGTGCAACATTTTCTTAATTTTGAATGGTTTGTTTTTACATGTAAGGTTTGAATGTTCTAAGCAGTTTCTATTTATAGCTACACCCTTATTAATGCAGGTCTGATTTTCTGATCCTTGTATTCCTCTCCATTCATTGTTAGTCGTGATTTAACCGTGGAAAACCAGCGATTATACTGGAATGCAATATGACAAAATTATGAGTTGATGTAGTAAATCAAATGTGCAGCTATGACACGGTATTCCGCATATCACGAAGACGGACAATCTCATTGTTTTTTAGGTTTTTGTACATAATAGGAATCGATTCGCAAGTTGTCCTTAGATGCATTACACCAGACAGTTTCGAAATAAGGCGATTGTATCTGCATTCTTTGGCCTTTAATTATAAATATATCTCAATATTATCAACATTTTATAACTTGTAGTAAAATGCAGAATTATTATTTTCAATTTGAAAAAAAAAAGTTTATTACAAAAGAAATAATCAAGGTTGAAAGCGACTTTGCATTTTTGCAACGCGCGCCTGCTGGTGTTCTAAAAATTGGCGCGCCCGCTGAAGGGTTAATTAAAGCAGTTAAAGTACCTCGACGACATCGCACGATAGTTAAGTGGTTAGAATATTGCCCCGTAATGCAGAAGGTGGTAAAAAACCCATGCCACAATTTGTTTTCAAATGGGAAAAAATCATATGAAGGAGATGATTGATAGGTAGAGTCATTTTCACACCTCAGTATAACTTACCGGGTTGTACTGTCACAAGCAGGTTTGTCATCCTCTCAAATTAATGAGAATGAAAGTAACAGATGTTTTGCTTCTATTTGTTTTTTCTGGAGACAGATCATTTAGTAACACGAAAATTTCATACACTTCTTACCTAAATAAGCAGGTTATACTCTAGTAGAAGAACAGCGTAGGAAATGAAACGTTTAATTTTATTGCTCTTACTTGGAAATTTTTCAGAATATCTGACAGATCAAGACAGAGGTAACGTGTAATTTTAAGATTTAATTTTGAATTCCGGAACCTTAAGTTTTGTAGGGCAAAAAAAGCTTGATGTTTAGACTATTTTAATCAAAGTAGTGTTTGAGTCGTGACAAATATTCAAAGCAAAATTATTTTGTTCACTCTAAAAGTTCGGTGGCTTACGCGCATCTAACCAAATCAATTTATGGGAATGAAATAAACTCTGATGAAGCAAACAACATACATACACATACAAAAAAAAGGGATTGTTAAGGTAAAACACCGTAGGAAATGATGCATTTATTCTTAGTGCCCTTACTTGGAAATTTTGCAGCATATCTCCCAGATCAAAGCACAGGTAAAGAGTAATTTTAAGATTTAATTTTGAATTCAGGTATCATAACTTTTACAGTGCTAAAAATGCTTGATGTTTAGACTTTTTTTTAATCAAGATGTAGTGTTTGGGTCAAGAAAGATATTCAAAGCAAAGTTATCTTGCTCTCTATAAAAGTTCGGAGGCTTGCGCACATCTAACCAAATCAGTCTATGGGAATGAAATAAAATATGATGAAGCAAACAAAGTAAATGCACATACAAAAAAAGGGATTGTTAAGGTAAAACAGCGCAGGAAATGAAGCATTTATTCTTATTGCTCTTACTTGGAAATTTTGCAGCATATCTCCCAGATCAACGCACAGGTAAAGTGTAATTTTAAGATTTAATTTTGAATTCAGATGTCATAACTTTCACAGTGCTAAAAATGCTGGATGTTTAGACTATTTTAATTGAGATGTAGTGTTTGGGTCAAGAAAGATATTCAAAGCAAAGTTATTTTGCTCTCTATATAAGTTCGGTGACTTGCGTACATCTAACCAAATCAGTCTATGGGAATGAAATAAAATCTGATGAAGCAAAGAACGTAAATACACAAACAAAAAAGGGATTGTTTAGGTAAAACAGCGTAGGAAATGAAGCGTTTATTTTTATTGCTCTTGGAAATTTTTCAGAATATCTGACAAATTAAGGGAGAGTTAGCCTGTAATTTTAAGATTTAGTTTTGAATTCAGCTACCTTAAGTTTTGTAGTGCAAAAGAATGCTTGATGCTTAGACTATTTTAATCAAAGTAGTGTTTGAGTCGTTAAATATATTCAAAGCAAAGTTATATTGCTCTCTATAAAAGTTCGGTGGCTTGTTTACACCTAACCAAACTAGTCTATGGGAATGAAATTAAATTTGATGAAGCAAACAGCGTAAATACGCATACAACAAAGGGATTGTTAAGGTAAAACACTGAAGGAAATGAAGCGTTTATTTTTATTGCTTTTACTTGGAAATCTTTCAGAATACCTGACAGATCAAGACAGAGGTAAAATGTAATTTTAAGATTTAATTTTGAATTCAGGAACCTTAACTTTTGTAGTGCAAAAAAAGCTTAATGTTTAAACAATTTTGATCAAGAAGTAGTGTTTGGGTCGTGAAAGATATTCAAAGCAAAGTTCTCTTGCTCTCTATAAAAGTTCGGTGACTTGCGTATATCTAACCAAATCAGTCTATGGGAATGAAATAAAATCTGATGAAGCAAACAACGTAAATACAGATGCAAAAATGGATTGTTAAGGTAAAATTGTAATTTATATTTTTACTCCTAATTTTGATTTAAAGTAACATTCTTTACAGATCCCTTAGAGTTATTTAGAGTGTAAATTATTCGAAATATTTTACAGTAAAACGAATTTCATTATTGTTATGAATTTCGTTGTGGTTTATGCTCTTTGTTAAGTTATTCCATTATCATTAATTTTTTAGCTAACTTAATTGTTTTATTAAAAGTTTTGCTAATAGAGAGCTTAATTATTATATTGATATAAACTAATACCTTATGTAACTAACTAACCATTAACATTGTTGTTAAAAGTGGTCTGAACCATTTGAATCAAATTGACAGTTAATTGATACGATTTCTCTGATAGATTTCCTTTAATTATGTTCAAAAATTAATAAAAAAAATTAAATTATTAAAATAATATAAATTATAGTTCAGAAATTTTCTTTTTTACTTATAACATATTTATGCATAAATATAAAATAATTTTATTTTCAGTAATTTAGGAATTTTCAAATTTTAATGACAATTAAAAAAAATTGAAATTAAAGAAAGGATTAAACACTGAAAGTGAATTAGTTAAAGTGAGTTTATGTTCTTCTTGTTTCTAACGCTACCTGGTCGGAAGTATTCCAGACCAGGTTCATATAAGCTAGCTCGTTGAGGCTCCTGTTTATAACGGCACTACAAGTTTCGGAGTCCGATTTAGCCAGGTGCCACCTCAATTTTGACAGAGCACTCCCAGAGGTGGCAACTGGGAACAGTTGCCGACAACTTTCCCAATCTCTCTGACCTCACTGGGGACTTTCCGATAAAAGGATTTAACGTGCCCATATCCGGCCTAGACACGCAGGTATTTGATGATACTTGTCGGAATTCGATCGGAACACCCTCACCACCGAAAGCCGACATGCTACCATTAGGCTACCTTGGGCCCAAAGTTAGTTTTAAGTTGAGATTCGGACTGGAGACATTCCGAATAAGGCGACAATGGACCTTCAGATTGACAAAAATATGTCCCCAAAACGATTTTTTTCTTTCTTTCAGAAAATGATTCTGCAACTCCTCAGCAATAAATTTTAAAAAAAGTATGTTGATCCGATCATTATTAACCGAGTTATAAGTATTTTTTCAAACGTAAACATTGGAAATGTTAGTCAAATTAAAACTTTAAATGCCATTTTCTCAAAACCAGTTGTATGTCGTTTCGGTAAGTTCAAAATATTCCATGCGTTATAATTTTTCTTGAATTTTCATAAAATTTCATAAAATTATTATTTATATATGTTAGAATAACACTTAGTAATCAATTCATTATACTATTTTAAAACAACTTAAAATTTTTACAATAAAAAATTTTTTCTGATGAAATTTTGCATAAAATGACCTATTTTTATCGATTTCTTTTCTAGTTTTTATAAAAATGACTGTAAATCAAATATTGCTACTTTTATTATAACTATATATAGCTAGCTTAAGAGACAAAATTAGATATCTGAGACAAAAATTAATGCGCATGGAGCATTTTTAAATAGATTAATTAACAAACTGATTTTAATTAACATCTTAATTGCATTCTGATTTTTTTTAATTTCAAATTTCCATCTCTATACAATACTGTATAAGTATACAAAATTTCATAGCAATTGGTTAATAAAAAAAAAAAAGTTTTTCATGGTCCATTGTCGCCTTAACAGATTCAACGTGTCCATATCCGGCCTACACACGGAGGTATTTGATGGCGCTTGTCGAATTCAATCCGAACACCCTCAGCACCTAAAGCTGATGCGCTATCATTAGGCTACCTCGGGCCCAAAGAGAATTTAAAGTTAAGTTATGTGTCATAGGGATATGACAATAATGTCACGGCCAGGGGCAGCAAAATCGAGAAATACGGACAAAGTAACATAATTGCGAAGTGTAAGAGAGAAGCAGGTCTAAGAAGCAAATGGCTGACAATAAATCTAAACTGCTAAAGATAAAACTAAAAGATAAAAGTGCTGTAGAATTAATGGTAACGAAGAGAAGAAAAAAAGAAAGGAAAACTGAAAATTTATGAGGGCTATAAAACAGAACACGTGTTTCATGATGTCGGAGCATGGGAAAAAGTGCATGGGAAAAAAAAGGAGAATTTTATAAATCCCGCCCTCATTGCGGATTGGTGAAAGGGGATGCAGAAAAGGCAGACAGGGACGAATTGTGATGACCTATAATAATAATATGGCCAATGGAATGGAGAAGAGGCGGAGCCGGCAGAAATTAGAGAAAAATAATATGAAATAATATGAGGAAGCAAAAAAGACAGACAGGTCACTGAGAGAGTCAGAAGTCAGAATCAGGAGTAGCAGCCACCCAGCTAGTAAAAAGTACGATGTGCGCCTGATGAAGATTTAAGCCGTGACTGATGCCAGCAGAGCTGTAAGACGACTGCGCCCCATTGCCCAATGCCGTGCGAATAGATTGACTAAAGGAGCCCTGTACTCCACCGTAGACGTATCCAGTACCAGTGAGGTGCCCAATTCCGTGCGCATAGATTGACTAAAGGAGCCCTGTACTCCACCGTAGACGTATCCAGTACCAGTGAGGTGTGAATGAAAAGAGGCCGTTATAGCTCCGTGCCCGATGTCCACAACGACGAGCCAATTATCATCTGTAAAGGTACGATCCCTTTATTTCCTCTGCATATTATACCGTCATTGCTTCTCGTTGCGTAGCCTGCATTAACTTAATGATATAGAGCGCGGTAGTGACGTAATCATGTAATGGTAGTTAGCAAAAAATAAATGATAATTCGTATAATGAATTAATTCGAATAATGATTTTGTAGTGAATGAATTAAATGTATGTGTAGATGAAGTATGACCTGTTTTGTAGGAATGTATAATATCATATCATTTATGTTAATCAATAAATTAATTGATCATATAAAACCAGAGTTGCTTCCTTCATTTGGGGATCACAATGCAATAAAATGTACAAATTAATTATATTCAGCAAAATCATTGATTTATTAAAAGATACATATTAAAATATAAATAAAATTGCTAATTTCCCACTAACTTTCTCCGTCATATTATGGACTGGGGACTTTCCGATCAACGGTTTTAACATGCCCATATCCAGCCCAGACGCGAAGGTACTTGATGGCGCTTGTCGGGATTCGATCCGAACAATCTTAGCACCTAAAGCCGACGAATTACCATTAGGTTACCTCGGGCCCAAGTGAGTTTAAATTTAAGTTATGAAATAGAATTTATATTTACGACGCACAATTTACAGAAAACTGGGAAAAGAGAGAGAAGGAGGGATAAACTGCTTCTCAGATCAGTCTCAAAGCAAATATTATTAAAAGGAATATTTTTAAAAATACTATTTTTGCTGTTTAAAATGAATTCACGTACATGATCGAAACCGTACAATAATAGTTCGTATTTTCTCTTCTAATTTTGTCAAAAAATACCAAGATAAGAATGAACAAAGTACGCAATAATTTTAAATAAAAGAAGATTTACTGAAAGGCATAACGAAAACTTTCAGCCATGTTCGCGTGTAATGTAATTTATTTTACTGAGTCCCAGACGTAAGATATTGAACATAAAGGTACACACACGTATATTGATCCGATCAGATTATACTCATAAGAATGGTTTATAAAAAGTTAAAAGCTAAAAGAAAATGATGTTGTAATTCCAAAAGATGAGCTCTACTATTACTCTGAGAGTCCTTGACACTATTTTTTATTCAAGGCGAGGAACAAGTAGATCAGATCAGTACGGCTCCAAAGATAAGCTGCAACGTTTGGATCATTCATAATTATGTTATTTTTAAACAGCTCATGAAAAAATATAAATTTCCTAGAATAGCTAACGATGTGTTGAAGATCAGAAAAATAATTTTTTTTGTGTGTAGGGGGGGGGGGGGGGATATGGTACATACCGAAAAAGGAATATTAGTATAAAACTGACAATTTTCATTTATTTTCATCTTAAAAAAAAAGTTCACCTCCGATATCAAATGTATTTTTTGAAGTTTTTTAATTTCAATTTCTTCTAATTAATATGAAAATTAATACTAAAATCCATAAAATTTTCGAAATTCCTAAATATTTCCGGAATTTTGCTACTTTATTAGATATGATTGGCAAACAAACAGCAAAAATCATATACAGTCGAACCTCCATATATCGAAGTAGCAAAATGTCGGAAAAAAATTCGATATATAGAAATTTCGATATATAGAATTGATCTTAGTTTTATCATAATTCTCCTAAAACATTAAAATTAAATCTAATTTTCGTATCCGAAACTCCATTTCTAATTTATATGCGAATCCCATTAAATGAAAGTTAATAACTAAAAAATGAATTCATATGAAAGATTTATTGAGTACTATATACATTTAAAAAAAACAATAATCCAGACAGTGGTTACAGTGATCACAGTTACATTCTTTTAAAAAAAACTACGAATATCTTGCTGAACAGCCAGTTTTGCGGAAAGTTCATCAAAGAAATGCTCGCATTTATTCAGTCCATTAAAAACTCCATCATGGATGTTTTCCACGAATTGAAGTCCACGAAGTATTGTTTCAAACGCCAAAAATTGGGAGATTTTATTCTAAAGTGGAATAAAATCTCCCAATATGTCGTGAAAAAAATTTCGATATATAGAGATTTTTTCGATATATAGAAACAGTTTTTCTATGTAATGAACATGGAGATTTGCTAAGAGTTCGATATATAGAAAATTTCGATATAGGGAAGTTCGATATATGGAGGTTCGACTGTACTATGTAATATAGTACAGAATTGTATTTTACATACTCTGTATGAACTTGACCCTTTTATGAGCTTACATGGCTATCTGTAATTCATATTCCCTCTGTATTCTTCACAGATTATTTATACACACACGACGTTTAAAATGCAAGTATGTGATGCTTTTCCTTAAATTCTCAAATAAAGGAGTCGCAACATGATGAAGAACATAGATTGCTATCTTCTAGGAACTAAAAACAACTTATATAACATCAAAGTGCATCTGTTGCCAAAATGATAAAAAAATTAATGGTGTATATATATATATAGATATAGATATAGATATAGATATATACACACATGTGTTTGTGTATTACGTTTCACACAAAAAAATGTAAGATTCTTCCTTAAATTTCAGTGTAGTCGGGGCGTAGGTATTCTTCAATGAAAGAAACACAATTTAACATGTAAAATATATTTATGAAAACCTTTTTTTCCTCGTCCACCATTTCGCTTCCATGGAACGAGTACATAGAGGTCTTGCTTGCGCCAAAAAAATCTTCTGTGTCTGCTGAAGAAAATAGATATAAAAATGTAATAATACATCACATTCAACCCCGAATCCCGGAAGTGGACCCATTCTGTGGTCAGAATTGTCCTTAGGTCAGCAAATATCGAAGTCATTTCACATTGCCAAATTTTGCCATCGTTCTCTTAACTACTAGGCAGGCTATTTTCTCACGAGACATTTTCAGCTCAGAGTTCAGCTTAGGCTAAATATAAAAATTACTAAACGTACAAGGGTGTCAATACAATCTCTATATAAAAATGGATGTGTTTGTGTTCGTTCCAACATCTCTCTGGAACGCCTGGAGCAATTTCAACCAAACTTAGTACACATATCACTTACAATCTGGAAAGAATCATGGGGGTTAAGATACCTCTAGCACCCCTAGGGGGCAGGGTGGCAGGGGGCACATGTAAAAATAATCGAAAATGACTGATATTAGTGTCGAATCCATAGTTTTCGGGGTAGCTGCGACGAATAGCGACACTCCCAATGCCTTTTAAGTGCAAGTTCAGCCCCCATCAGCATTGGGGGAGGGGGTAGAAAGGGGGAATAAAATATTCAAAATGACCGAGAATAGTGTCGAAACAATAGTTTTCGAGGTCGCAGAGAGGAACAGCGATACTCCCGATGTTGTGCAAGGTCAGCCCCCGTCAGCCTTGAGGGGGGAGAGAGGGGAAAAATGGGTTAAAAATAAAATGTCCAAAATGACCGAGAGTAGTGTCAAATCCATAGTTTTCGGTTTCGTTGAAATGATTAGTGACACTCCCGATGCCGTTTAAGTGCACGTTTAGCCTTCCATCAGCATTGGCGGAGGGAGGGGGGGGGGAACAAAATGTCCAATTTGTAATTTTATTTTATCATTTGTATACTGTACATATACTTTTAAATACCTGTAAATAAAATTACTTAGGTTTTACACTATAGGTAAAATACATTTCTTTTCCTGTGTAGTAAAACATTGAGATTAATAAATTCCTGGGCAACGCCGGGTAATTAGCTAGTTAGTAATTTAAAGAAAAAGCTATGCACTTAATTAAGTTATGGAATGAGAAATACTTTTTTGGAATAACAGTGTGTGTGTGCGTATGTGTGTGTGAGAGAGAGAGAGGGAGAGCAAGGAAATTATTTGTTAATTTTTAAGGTTAGACAAAACTCATTTCTGATTTTGAATTACTCCAAGAATTTTTATTTAAAAAGTAAAATGTAAAAGAACAAGAATCCTAGCATTGTAATAACTTCACATTGAAAAATTACGAAGCTAGTTTCCCAACAGTTATATCTCCTGAGATATTCAGTTTTGACGGAAACATTAAGGGCATTTCAATGGAAAATTAATCGATTTCGAACATCTCAAAGGATAGATTTTGTATTCTGATTCCCTATTTCTGAAAGTTTACTTAGTTTTACATAAAGGCAAAAACACTATGCACTCTTAGAATTTGCAAATGAAAAACTAAGATGGAATATAACTGGATGAATAATTAGTAGAAGGAATAATTTAGTAGGAATAGTCGAAACGTGAACCCGAGAGAAAACACTTCTTACATTTAACTGACAACAGATGGCAGCACTAAAAATTATTTATTTCGTAAATCAAAATTAACTTTACCGTAAATATGAAAAATATGTTAAGTATTATTTTAAACATTTTTTTCTATTTAATTACCAAATATGGAATAATTAAATACGGAAATAATATTACAAGGTATTACATTATAAAGATTTTAAAATGAAATGAATGTCTGTTTAGGATGTTTGCCTAAATTCGAAATTAGGTTCATGACTATGAAAATACATCAGATATTCTCCGAAAAAAAAGTCATTAACGAAATGCCAGAGTTACTTTAATTGATGTGAGATTATATGGAATAATTTGGGTTTTGGTCTTAGCATACGTAATAATGGACCTTGGGAGATATAGACTGTCCATAAATGTGAACTGGCGATCGAAATCATGGATCATGAACTATGGATGTGAATGACTATGGATTCGTGGCTCTCAAATCCGGGAAGTTGATCGCATCTTGATTTCTGCCCCCTGCTATGATCTTATAGTTAGTCAACTAGAACTGACTTAAATTAAACTAGACTGCTTAGAAATTGGGAGAAATGCAGGAAAAAATTATTTCCAAAAGTTATAATAATTAAATTTTAAAATTAAAATGTTGTAACTTTTAACTCTAAAACCGTTTCTCCTTCAAATCAAATTAGCATCTTTATAGAAATTAAACTGTCAGTAAAAATGTATTTAGTTGGAAATTAAAACATTTCTCAGGACGAGGAAGAGGTTACGATGCATGAATTAACTAGCAACAGAAGTGTTTTCATAAATAAATTCTTAAAGTATCATAAATAAAATGCTTTCATAAATAAACTAAATTATTAGTTAATAAATTAAGTTATTCGTTTAAGAAATATATAAATAAAATTCATTAGGATATTTCAATTAAAGGAAAATTTAAGGCGACAATAGACCATGAAAAACTTTTTTTTTATTTATTAACCAATTGCTATGAAATTTTGTATACTTATACAGTGTTGTATAGAGATGGAAATTCTAAATTAAAAAAAAAATCAAAATCTAATTAATTAAAATCAGTTTGTTAATTACTCTATTTAAAAAGGCTCCATGCGCATTAATTTTTGTCTCAGATATCTAATTTTCTCTCTTAAGCTAGCTTTATATAGTTATAATAAAAGTTAGTAGCAATATTGGATTTGATATATTTGATTTACAGTCAATATTTGATTTACAGTCATATTTATAAAAACTAGAAAAGAAATCGATAAAAATAGGTCATTTTATGCAAAATTGTATCAAAAAAACTTTTTATTCTAAAAATTTTAAGTTGTTTTAAAATAGTATAATGAATTGATTACTAAGTTTTATTCTAACATATGTAAATAATCATTTTATGAAATTTTATGAAAATTCAAGAAAAATTATGACGCATGGAACATTATCGAAACGACATGAAAACTTGTTTTGAGAAAATGGAATTTAAAGTTTTAATTTGATTAACATTTCCATTGTTTACATTTGAAAAAAATATTTATAACTCGGTTAACAATGATAGGATCAACATACTTTTTTTAAATTTAAAGCTGAGTTGCAGAATCGTTTTATGAAAGAAAAAAAATCGTTTTGGGGACATATTTTTGTCAATCTGAAGATCCATTGTCGCCTTAAATTTGATGATATCGCTATGCGGCTGATGTTCTATATATTTATTTTATTTTATTTTCCATCATTTATAGAAATGAAATTATCATAATCATGTATGAAATTATTCCTCAACATTCATTTAATTTTCGTTCTTTTGGTCAGAAACATACAGAGGAACACCAATTTTACTTATTAAAATTTATTTGATTTAATATTTTTAATGTAATTTTTTTTTGTTCTACACCGTAAGATTTCAGTGATATAATTTCATTTTTTTTTCAAATAACAATTTCTATTATTTGCACATTTTGGATCGAAATTCATTTTAAAGGAAAACTGGAAACACTTAATAATTTTTTTTACTCCTAAATCTAGGAATTTTACTTGTTTACTTAAGAGTTAGCTATTTCATTGATCTCTTTGCATTTCATTGAATTTTACTGATCTCATTGTCATTAATTTTATTGTCATTAATTTTATCTCATTGTCATTGTCTCATTGTCATTCAGTATTTATGATGTTTAGTTGCCTGGAAAAAGACAAAATAAGTTCCCAAAAGTATTTGATAGGAACATAGTATTTAAAAGAAACATATCATAGACTGAGTTGTACACCTTAAATTGAAAATGTATTTCTCGCATGCACGTTGTGACCGTACGTAAACCGAAGTGACAAAAAATATCGCGTGTGCGATATTGGATGATAAATCCACAGGTCATTTCCGATCTACCTTTTGATAGACAAGTCTGATAAAATTTCACTTGTCTAAAGTGATATCGCAAGGTTATCAATGCTTTACCCATTTTGTATTTTTAGCACTGATATTTTAGGGGGGGGGGGGGGGTGTCCAGCGCAGAAAGTTTTATTATTTTTTATCAATCCAAATTCTCTTTTTTTCTATCAAATATTTTTTCACATGAAAATCATAATGTTTATAAAAATACTATAATAATTTAAAACTTCATCTAAAAATTTAATTTTTCAATTTAATATATTTCATGTTAATTTAATAATAAAGGAATTTTTCATATTAATTTAATGCTAATATTATTATTAGTATTGGTTACTATTCCTTTATTTTTATTTTATTATTAGTAATAAATAACAAGTAGTTATTTTTAAATATTTTTATTGCTAATATTAATTATTAATATCTATAATTATTTGTATAATTATATAATTTAATATTGATATTATTATTTCCATATTAATTTTTTATGATTTAACTTTTCATATAAAAATTAAATGCTTTGCTTGTTGAAATTTAAATTTCAGGTCCTGCTCAAGATACGAAATGTTCGGAGCTGAAACTTGTATCTAGAGAAGCTTGGCACGCACGACCTCCTGTTAGAACGTTTGCAATGGCTTTGCCTGTCAGTCACGTGATCATCATTCACACCGTCTTCGGAGAATGCGAAAACTTGCAAGCATGCATAAGAAATGTGCAGTTTATACAGGACTATCACATGGACGACAAAGGTTATTTTTTTTTTATCATTTTATGGTTTCATGCAAGAAACCACAATGGAATTTCCTTACTGATTGAGTACTATCAAAAATTTGCTCATAAATGTTTTTTGAAACTGGTTTATATTGTCGAAAGCTGCTGAATGACAGTTTTTAACATGAAAATTTTAATCTTAACTTTATAATTCTTTTTCCTACTTATTCAGCTTGCTACATTTAATTTATATTTAATGCAACTTCTACACTTAAGGCTGCTATGTACTAACCCCATTGGATTCTTTCACCTCAATGTTAACCTATGGAGAAAATTTGTCCACGGATGGCCGACTTGGATTCAAAGATTTATAAAAAAAAAATTGTACTCCATCATAGAGAAAGAAATTTTACATTTGTGCACATTTTTCGTTTTCATAGTGTGTTTTAAACGCTCATAAATTCCTTCGGTGGATGAAATTTATAAAATGAATCCTGTGGCGCTTTGAAGAAAAGTTCAGGCTATCTGACAATACCAATTTTATTTGATTATCAGCATTTATGTACCTGTAAATAGTTGACAAAAATATATTTAAAAAAACATTTGGGGTCAGCGCTTAACTCCCCTATATAGAGAGAGCCATTACAATCCCTCAAAATGTCAATCCTAAGGGGGGGGGTGGAATTCTCGAACTGTCAACTGGACTCTTCCCACCACAAGAGTCTGCAAGAAGAGGAAAGGGGAAATACGATTTTTTCTTAGTACATAGCAGCCTTAATGTAATGTATATCTTCTACACTTAATGTAACTAACTACGTTTGAAATGTCGAAGATTTCCCATAGCGAAATACGAAGACATAGAGAACGATAAATTCTGTTGTTAGATACAAATATATGTCACCATGACGACAAAATATTTAATTCTCCAATACTCTGAATCTTGGTCTCCATAGTAATCACAAATAAAACTGCTATTAGATAAAATTAATAAGTGAAAAAAATATAAATTCTTTTACACTTCTTAACGTAACTATTGTTTTACCATATTATTATTACAACATTTATTTATTAATGTCTTGTTTTGTTACACGCGACGGAACTGTTTTATATATTTTTCCTTTTTTTTTTTTGTCTTTCGGAAATTCCTCGTCAGTGTTTATTTCTACATGACAAGATATACTGACGGTGATTTAAGAGTTATATGTAATTTGACATATCTGTATTTCCGAATTTGCCTATTGTCTGATCTTTATGTGGAAATTGGGAAAATTAAAACAAAACTCTGAAGATCGTTTGCTACCCGCCTTTAAGATGAGCTAAATATAATGATTACAAGCACTATTTTAACTAAGTTTAGCTAAATTTAACGGTGGTGCATCAATAGAAATGTTGAATTCCATTGTTAAGCTAAGGAAAATTTACCCCTGGATATTTTCTAATCACAAGTTAAACGGTGGTGCATTCAATAGAATGTTGAATTCCATTGTTAAGCTAAGGAAAATTTACCCCTACATATTTTCCTAATTATAATTTAACGGTGGTGCATCAATAGAAATGTTGAATTCATTGTTAAGCTAAGGAAAATTTACCCCTGCATATTTTCCTAATCACAGATTAGCAAATGCATTCTACGGAATTCTGGGTTTTTAACATTTTATTTTTAACCAAGACGTTTCAATAAAAAGTGTGCAGTTTGTAAAACTTCAGCTTTTTCCTTTACTATATTTTTTTCATTATCGCTGCAGAATTAAATTGTGTTTGGAAAATATTAAATTAAAATTAAAGTATTTTGAAAAAAATATGCACTGAATTAAAATATCTATTTTCAAATTAAGAAAACAGAATTAAAAAATATGGTATTTGCTAATCTGTTTTGAGAAAAATAGCTTGAGGAAAATGCCCGATACCCTAACATGGGGTGAGATACCAGCCGCAGACAACGCCACGGTGTATACGACTAGTACCGATTTTGGATTTCCCTTTAATGGGCTGTTTTCTATTCCTAGCCATTCTAGTGTCCAAATCTTTTCAACAAATCCCCCTCATAATTTATTTTTGCCCTTTGCGCTATTACGTTTATCGCTTTTGCCTCATTCTCCTTTAGTTTATAATCTCCCGCTGAACAGCCATTTAAGACCCATCCGAAAATGCTCTCCGTAGTTATGAGCTGGGAATAAGCCTGGTATTCCCAGCTATTCCCAGCTCATAACTGCGGAGAGAAATAACACCTTGCCTTCCCACTTAAAATTTTCCGATATACATCCAATCTGACTGATATATTGATCCTCTTATTTACATCATTAGCGCTTTCAAAGTCAGCCAGTTACAAACAATCCACAGCACAGAACTTCGCGCAGGATTTGCCTCTGTATGAAGGCTTCAATTTGGGCCAGATGGCCTTTCTTAACATTCATTTCAGAACGTCACTCGCGCTCTCTTTACTGCCTGATAATTTGGTTCCTATCGGCCGAACATGTGTATCTTTAGAGTCCCCTGCCCAATTACGGGTAGTTTTAATTCCTTAGATTTTTCTCCGTCAACGAAAGTGCTTTCATTTGCTGAATCAAATGAAATTCTCAACTGAACAGCATTACCTTCTCTAAATGGGCTCATTGTCACTGCCGGCAATAAAACTTTCTCAATTGTTTGTTCCCCGATGTTAGTCGAAACATAGCTCCGACGTTTTTTCTTTCTTTTTTCTACTCTACTTTTTTCTTTTAGTTTATTGCAAATATACTGACTATGTTACCTCCCGCAGAATTTACACATTGTTTTACCCAAACAGTTTTAACGACATGTTTTTTTCGACCAATTTAACACAAACCTGTCTCATTAAATGTTTCTTTTTTGTCTGGAACATTTAACAAACAAGTAACATACGCGTGATCTAATGATTTCCAGAATGTGTATTTTTTTTTTGGTCATAATTGCTTACAAGAGAAGACGCGGTAGCATAGCGTTCCCCGACGTCCTTTTACGTTCCTTTCTTTTGATAAGCATTTCTGGGATAGAGATTTGTGCTGTTCACGAGGTTTAGAGCCATAATGCCCAATCCTAAGAAACGATTATTGGAGATTCACTATTTTTGCATTTTGCATTTTTTTAGTACTTCTTACTACATTTTGTTCTTTATTATAGGTTGGTGGGATATAGCCTACAATTTTATGATTGGAGGAGATAGTCGAAGTTATGAAGGGGTCGGATGGCTATATGCTGCCGAGCACACAATAAATTACAACACGATATCTATTGGGTTAGCTTTCATGGGCAACTTTAACAACGTTACGCCTTCTGATGGAATGTTGGATGCTGCGAAAAGTCTTATTACTTGTGGAATAAAGAAGGTATGCATTGGCTTTCTTTCTTGTAAAAAAGAGTATGTCCCAACTTTTTACTGTATTCCTACATTGTTTGCCCTTTTCTTTCATCTTCACAACAGTGTGGGCGTTTTGGGAATCGAAATCGAAACTCTTACAGGTGTTCTGTATTAATAACATCCATGTCATTAGTAATGAATATTTCACAAGCTGAATTTGTATTCCTTTCTTCAACACGAAAAATATGCAATGTATCCAAATGTAACAGCTTATATATTTCTCAATCCGTGATTCTGTAGCTCGTGCCTTATAGAAGTTCCGCGAATAGTGTCTTTTTTGGAAATAAAGAATCACAGGTACAGAATTATGGGGAAAATTTTTCGTATACGTCTACATGCATTACGGAATTTTTTTCACATCATCCAAGGACTAAGGTTACGTCCTCATTGTGGGTTCTTCAAAGGGTCATAATCGTCAAATAAGCTGGTTACTACAGTAGAACCTCGTTTATCCGGACTAACTGAGACCATAGGCAATCCGTATAATCGAAAATCCTGGTATAAGCAAACAAAATCCTTAACTAAGTAGACTTAAACCGCTTACTACGATAAAAACTGTTTTGTAACAAAATTATATATGTTTACAAGACATTAAAAAAATAAAAATAACTTTTCACATAATTTTTTAACAAAGAATTAATCCACTGTCTCTGTTTCACAATATGTGGCGTTTAAATGAAGCTCGGTCACGCAAAAGCCTCATCATAAAAGTTCAGCTGGAGTGGTGTCGGTCTGACGCTCCAAATACGCCAGGATGTTTGTCAATTGGTGAGCAACAACTGCATGTGTCGTCCGCTGTTGCGGTGTGATCGCTCCCTCCTCGTCCACGCCATCTTCTTCCTCACTGTCTACTGTAGACAGTGAGGTGTAGATGTGCATGCCCCTACAATTTCTTCTTCCGTCATAGTGCCGTAGCCACGTCATCATGGTCTTTAAGTCACCCACTGACGACTTCCATAGCAACCCACTTATTGTTCCTAACATTTGCAGAAGGTCGTCTGCAGTCACTTGCACCAAATCATCTCTTGCCGTTTCGTTTGTAGCACAAATAACTGGTGAGTCAATCCGCGTCAACACCTGTGACACTCTAGTAAAGCTTTCTGAAACTCAACAAAAAGCATTTTTTTACCATAATTATTATACCAATCTATGCAGGAACTGTACATTGAATCAAACTAAAAAGCGAAACTAAAAGCGAAAATTTGGCGTACTTACAGTTACGCTCTTGCTATCATAGTTAAAAATTATTATCTAATGTGACATTAAAAAAAAAACGGTCTATAAATCTGATCCGGATAAACGAGGTTTTGCTGTATAAGACAAGAGCATTACAAAGATTAATACATTGCGCGAAATGTCTGTCTTTTTTGAAGAGGGTGAATGAAACTGATGGTCAAAATCTGTAAAAAAAACAAATCAAAATTCCTAAAGCTTGTATAGCTTCAAAAGTGCGTCAAAACTGATAAACAAAATGATTTATTTTGGTTTGTTTTTTTAAGTGCAAAACTTAAAACTAATTTCTTTTATCTTGCCTCAGCCAATTACAAGCATACTGATTTGTCCTTGCTAAGTTCTTGAATAAGGCACTGAAATGATGCAAAGAAACCCAGATTTATCTTCTTTAGTAGATCTATGCATAGACTAATCAGATAGGATATTTTTGTCCAGAGGCAGAACCCATCCGCTTCTATATTTTACCTTTTCGGAGGTGGTTTTCGGGGTCCATTCCTTCTACAATTTCAATATTTTAAAATTTTTACCTTAAAAATTTAGAGAAATGCTGTTACTACTTCTCGGCTATGTTGAGAGGAAAACGGGTCCATGGCACACTAAAATCGCGCATGTGAAGTTCATAGCGACTTCATACACCACAGCCATAGAAACAATTAATACATTTTTATCGCCCTTTCAGGGTTATCTAACTCCAGCTGTTCAAATCAGTGGTCACAGAGACGCAACTTGTACATCTTCCCCAGGTGATCGCCTTTACAAGATTATTAAGCAGTGGCCAAATTTTAAAGGAGGAAGATTACCTTTATATCACTGCGATGCTAAAGCAACTACGCCGAGAGTTACTGAAGACTAAAGGATTTAGTTCAAGAAATGTATTTAATAGTTAACAAAATACTATCGCATATTTGGAATAGCGATGGAGGAGATACCAATCGGTAGAAGGGTTAAATATCTCAATATAAAGAAGGGTTAACTCAACAAGAAGTGAAGGCATTTTCTCAAATTTCTGTTTGTATACACCTGAGAGTATCAACGAAATTTGAATAAAAGTGTCAAAATAAAGAAAATTTCTCTAGTATTTGCAATGATTTACTTTTTTTTAAGAAAAAAAAATTGTCTATCGTTTGTTCCCTGTACAACTAATTTTTCTTTAATTCTTCTAAGTTCAGCAACATTTTTATTGCGATTACTATATTTTTGAAAATTTCAACCTTAAATAAAGGGTTTACTTGTTTTGGTAATGATCTCTAGCTGAGCCCTGTAGAGACCAGCTTATCAAAATATGTAACAAAACAAAGAGAGATACTCCTAACTATACCAAAGTTAATGTAAAGCAGACCTCGTAAACTATTAATGCCCTACATTTCTGTGTTATGAAGTCATAAAGAATTCAAACTAATTTCGAAATGATTGGGAAATGAAGGTTTACTTATGATAAATTTGTTGAATATTTTAACCTATTTTGAAAATTGGTCGCTAAATAATTAATAATAATTAATAATAATTAATAATAATAAATAATTAATTAATAATTAATTAAAATAAATAGTTAATAATATGGAATCTTGTATGCCGCAATAATTTATATGAATTAAAATGACGTTATCTTCAACATGAACTCCAGAGTAGGCGATTGAAATGAAAATTTTTACCCATCCTTGTTTTTAAGGGTAAAAAATATCAAATCAAGTTTTGAAATTAAGCATCAGACTCAACTTAGATTTAATACGTTTTCACTCACTATGACAAAGTTTTCTCTTATTTCTAAGAAAGTATTATATGCTTTTCTAGGTTTCTATTAAAGGAAAACATAATTTGAAATATTTAAGCAAATTCCCTAACGGTAATTAAGTAAGGATACTTTAGTTCCTTACAATATTTTTATTTTCCTTAAAATATAGAAATATTTAGTGAATAGCCTGCAGTAGTTGAAATAAGCTTTGTTAACATGAGGATATTAAAGTTTGGGTAGGGTAGGTGAATCTCCCCCCCCCCCCCCAAAAAAAAAAAAAAAAAAAAAAAATACATTCTGCCTTTCCAAAAATACGGAAAATCGTTCAGGAAGTAGTTATATGGACTAGTTTCTGTGTTACTTAAGGGCCTGTTCACATACGAGTCCGTTGCGTTGCGTTGCGTTGCGTTAAGGAAAAGATGACGTTGAGACGAAAATAAACCAATCATATGCCTCCAAACGATTAGCAATGAAATTTTTAACGCCTATGATTGGTTTATTTTCGTCTCAACGTCGTCTTTTCCTTAACGCAACGCAACGGACTCCTATGTGAACAGTCCCTAACCATCTCAGCTCTATGAACTCGTGTATGCGTTTCCAAAATCGTTAAAGATGGACTATGGACCCAAATCGTGTTTAACCCGTCATTGGTCGCGCTATGAGCGTTTCTCTCACGCTTGTCATATAAATTGCACCCCTAATTTGAAAGTGACCGTGGGGACCCCCCCCCCTGTCTAGCTGACTTTTAGAATCGCCTCAACAATCTGTTATCAGTTCCGATAAGAATCAGGGCGTGTTTGACCTTCAAACAGCCTGCTATTTGCTTAGATGTCATTTGTGTGAGCATTTCTCTCATCGCGCGACCACTAGCGTTTGTATCACGTGAGAGCGTTTCTCACCAAGAGACCACCAGCGTTTGTGTTATTTTTATACATAACGCGATGGTGTAAGTACGTTTATGACCTAATTTTATTTGCAAATTTTGTTTGTTAGCAGCGCTAACAAACAGAAAATAAAAAAGGCCAAAAAATAAAAAGTGCCACCTATTTTTGAGAGTGCAAAGTATAGGGACGAATGAAGTAGTATGTTTGCGTTTTCGTCAACTGGCACTTATGCGTCTTTATTCCAAAGAAAGGCAAAAATGTTCTTTTTCTCTTTTCACAATAACAAAATAGAAGATTCTGGCGTCCTCTCTAGAGATTACTTTTTATAATCTCACTAAGGGTGGTGTCGACGTAGTCGACGAACTCAAAGGTGAGTACTCTGTTTCGAGAATAAGTCGCAGACGGCCATTGACATTTTTTTTATCATGAACATTGGTGGTATCAACAGCCAAATTATATATACTGCAAATACAAACAATACGGTGGCTAGACGAGCCTTCTTGAAGGAATTAGCATTGGAACTCATGAAACCTCACCTGGTGACCCGTTGTTCAGTTTCAAACTTGTCACCTGCATTGCGAAGTGCAATTAGCCAAATAACAAGAGTTGAAGGCTCCTCAAGAATCAAACGAAATGTTGAAACCGCCGGATTTTGTGCATTCTGTCCTCGAAGAAAATATAGGAAGTCAAAAAAAGGGTTGTGTTACCTGTGCGCGACCTATTTGTACAGAACATTCATTTTACGTGTGACCCGAATGCTGTGTTAATAACGACTTCTAGTACAATATTTTATTTACCAGGTCCATGTCGTCTAATTTATAAGACTTGCAGTCGACGTTCTAATAAAGTATAAATAATATGCTTTGTTTAAATTTGATTCATAAAGTAGGTATCATTTTTTTAATTTCACTTTCACTTAATTTTGCTGAATAATAGCTGTAAAATAATTATATTAATTGTAATTTCCTTGTTCGTGATTGCTAAATATTAATGTAATTCTCTGAAAAGAAAAATTTTGAAGTGTTATTTAGAAGACAACTTAAAACAGCGGAAAAGACAACTTAAACAGCGGTGTGAGAAAAACTCTCACGCGCGACCACTGGCGTTACCCAAACTGGTGGGGTTAAACAACGACGGGTTAAACAACCATTGTACTTAGGATATGAACGCATGTATGCCTTTGATACCAATGATTCTTGTATGCTTAGAAATAAAAAAGACATAGTAAGAATGCGTTTTCTCTTTGAATTCATCTGAACTGCTTTATCAGAGGTTTTCATTGGGCCTTTATGCGCACTTATTGCCCATTTGTTAATTTACGTATTTTATTTATTGTTGATATTATGACTTCATATACACTCAATAAATTTTCTATCAAACCTTTTCAAACTTATTCTGTCCGCCATGCGCTTTGTCGTAAAAAATGGACAACCCGCAGCGCACGTTTGACTTCAAACAACTCAGCACTGAAAGGGTTAAATAGATGCCAACTTGTGTTCTATATTTAATCAGCTGTAATCTCTCAATTTTTCTCATCCAAGTCAGTCACAGTCTATTGATATACAGCTTTCGATAACCAGATGTGAACATTTTTATATGAGAAGAAATAATACATCGTCTGAAAAAAGTAGTAAATTTATTAGTGTATACGGCATTGGATTAAAACATACATAAAAACCTCACATGTTAAGACAAATTCTCAATCGGTAAAAAAAAAGCTGGAAAAGAATTCCGCACTAAAAATTAGGAATGCTTTTTAAACGACATAAAATTTGTATTAAGTTTCTTTCTTATTAAATGAAGTGTAATATTGATGCGATTTCTCGAAGCTTCTCCAGAGGATGATGCTTAACTCTCTCAGTTGTTCTCTGCGTGAAGATGGGAATATCGGAGGCACACTGGAAGCTTGGTTGACCCGACTCCAATCCTCAAAAATTCTACAAAGAAACGAAAAATGAAAATGCTAAAATTCGAATATAAGTAAACGTATTCTAGAATTTACGAATCTCTTGATGAATTAAAAGTCATTACGATCTTAACACTTGAAGTAACGAGAAATTTTGAATATAAAAGAGCCAAATTTTCAATATATATTTTAATTTCTATTAATCAACTTCCTTTTTTTTCTTAGCATGTAATGATCCTTTATATATCTTTAGATTAAAAAAATTAATTACCAGTGTCTTTCTATTCCTTGTTCATTTCCCCGTATTATTCCTAGTTTGTTAAAAATAACTTTGAGCACTTATGAAGAATATCGTTTTCCTAATTAACAAACCACATAACTCACATTTCCCCATTTCTTTTTACAGTATAACCAAAACAACTGATTTATTCGAAAATGAAAAGAAATTACTGTCGTCATTCTTAAAACTAAATCTTCAAGTGGTTTGACTGACTGACACACACTCTCTCTCTCTCACTGTGTGTGTCTCTCTCTCCTCTCTCTCTCTCTCTCTCTCTCTCTCTCTCTCTCTCTCTCTCTCTCACACACCACACACAACCTGTTTTTGTGCAGTCTTTGTGCGATTTTGTTTGTGCGGCATATGAAAATTTCAATCAAATTAGAACATAATTGACTATTTGATAATGTCCAATCGTCTGCCACATTAGAAAGGAAAAAAAAAATTGTCAATTTATTTCGTTCATATGCACGTGACGCAAAATTAATTTAAAGTATCACAAAAATTAAAGAAACATTGTGATCAGCATTTAATAAATTCTAAAAATTAATCTTTAAAAATTCACCAAAATCAGAAAAGAGGTAAATATTCAAAAAGGATTTCATTTTAAAGATTTCATTTTAAAGGAATTTTTATGATCTTTCTCGTGATATAAATTTTATAACCCTCTGATTATTATTCTAAATGTTAACTTTAAAGAATATTACACAAACAGCTTAAAAATTTAATTTAAAAAAACCTAAGAATTTTTCAAATATCTTTCTTAGTGCATCCCTACACTATAAGAAAAATCGCTATGCAAAATTTCAACCCTTTAGGTCTAGCGGTTTGGTCTGTGCGTTATCTGTCAGTCAGTCACTGAACTGTTTTATATACATAGATTATCGTTTTAGTCATCAATTTCAGTCATCGTTTCAATCATCAATTCGATGACATCCTTCCATCGGCATTCGCCAAACTGCAATCCTGGAAAATCGCCAAATTTTAGTTTACTGGAACCACAGCTTTAAAAGTACTTATTCAGCAACCCCCCTTCCAGTGTTAACGTAAATTAATTTATTTGGTACCAACTCATATCAGGTTTATGGAATTTCTGATCTATGCCCCCGTCTTTTGCTGTACTGAATTTCAGAAAAAAAGCGTTTTTGTATTACGCATATATTTCGGTGTTATAACAACATACCCGGACATATTACAACATGAAGGCTGAGGCGCATAAAAATAGAAACTAAACTATATTCGACAGAAGGGGTCGGCCGGAGCTTATTAAACTACAAGAAAGTCTTACCTTGCAATCGAGAATTCATCTACAGACATCACTGACAGGAAAGTGTAGAAAAAGGTTATCATCTAAGGAAAAGAAACGTCATTAACTCTCTAGAATTAGATGTTATTCAAACTAAACAATATACATATTTCTTGAATCTTTTAAGCCGCTATATATAAATTTCCACAAAAAAGGCCATCACATTTACGTATCGTATATGAATTTATGTAACTTTTAATATCTGAAGCATGAAGGAAGATTGCTATTGCCCCCAATGTCGTGTTTTAGTAACCACTTGCGCTATGTATTTCTATTATCATTAGCCTTGGAGAATAAATCGTTAGAAGGTATTACGTGTGAACTAAGAACGTAGTTCAGTGATGAATGAGATACTTTTCTGTGTCAACGCCAATAAAGGGTATTTGTTGTAAAATTTTTATGTTTTGATAATTTACGATTGTAGGGCCATTCCATCGATATTTCTAAGGCTGTGAGCTTTTTTTTTAAACTGACTGATCATGTATCGGTGTATTAAATTCAGAAGTCCAGAAAGCTAACCAGGAGGATCTACCAACCTTCAGCAATATGCATGGATAACATAAGACACTGCAAGGAATCAACGCATCATAGAAATCATGGATATGGTGAACGCTCGCATATTCACGATAGCATTTCCTGAATCTTTACCCCAGAATTGCCAAATATTATTCCAGGATTATGATGTACAGCTGTAAAAAGCGTGTCGACAGACAGGAATCCCTTGTTCGAAGAACACGAGATACAAGGGCCGAATGACATCAAGGCCCGTCAGAGTTGGTTGTTTGTGAGCTCTACGATCATCTTTTGCCTATACGAGTGTCACTTAAACTACGACTTATACTGTCCCAGTATAGGAGTAATCAGAATTATCCGAACAGAAATTGGAAGCTCGCTCCTGTAACGAAATACAGTAAAAAATAAAAAGGCTGCAACTATAGCGAGTTGATATTGTTAAAAACGGTGCTTGGGAGCAACTGATGAAGAATTCTGGAGACGTGAAAAAACATGCCACAAAAAGACTTTTTCACTTTACATATCTGTTATAGGCGAAGCATATTGATGTAGTTTGGCGCAACGGTAATCTTTAGTAGTATAAGGCTTAACTGACCGGGACCATAAAGGTTAAAATCATCACCCCGAAAGACGTCAAAGATTCATGTTTACTACAGATCCTATTCACTCCGGTTTCATTAACTCCCGTTAACGCCTAAGCCCTTAGGCCATCAACCTGGGATTCTAAGAGACTTATTTAGTATTAATACTCGTATTGTTAAAACATTTTACTATCAACTATAGCTTGCATCGAAGTGATTTTGGGCGGGATATCCCATTCGGGCCTGCCAGTCAGTTTTTGAGAGCCAGTGTTAACACGTAGTGCCACGTGTCTCAAACCTGATGTCAAACATTTATGAAAGGAAGGTCGAGAAACTTAGGATAGGATCCCACCATATTACGCGGCTTCTGATATCGTCTAATTCCTCAAATTAAATATAAAGTCCACGAATGCAGCAAACACTTGTGTATTTTTTTTAGAGTATTCATGAGGTCCCTATTGGGACAAAGGGCTTGCGTGAAGTCCCCTTGGTGAAAACAAAATGAGAAATCTATATAAGACATTTTAGAAGGTTTTCTACGTTAGTCTTAAAAAAAATTTTCATGTAGTCTGTATTACAAGAAACATTTTATATATATATATATATATATATATATATATATAGCAAAAGTTTTGCAACTGCTTTGCTCAATCATTGCTGATATAGATCACTGACTAACATTCTCAAGACTATAAAAAAACTCGAAATTGTACTTGGAAGGGTTTCTAAAATATTTTAAGAAGTTATTTCATACTCGTGGTTTTAGAAAGTTCAACTATTTAGAGAACACAGAACATTTATGTATGGAACATTCATAATCCTTGTACATCTCACTTCGATTAAATATTCAATTAAAATAAGTTAATCTACGATTGAGTAAAAATTCTATACTCGAGGAATAAAATAAATTTTACGATCTTACAACTACGCTATAACAAGCTCTACGCCTATAAAAGATTATATCAGTATTCAATAAAATGGTCGAAATATTAAGCATTAGTTTAAAATTTGTTTTCACCTATACATCATCTACGGTTTTTCCTCAAACGCAAGAATCTGCTTTATCCTCAACGTCAGTCAATAGTGTTTACATAGTTCTAAAACATAGGAATAGAAAAAATTTACTTGCTCTTTGAACACATATTGACCGTCATTGATCTGATACCTAAAAGGAAATAAAATTCCACATTTAAAGGTTTCTTCAGTCTGCATTCGAGAAATAAAGCTTTTTTTTTACATGCATTACGCCCATTCTCAGTATATTCCGAACTGAAACCAGGGCTCTATAAATTTCAGGGCATACATCTCCTAACCTAGTTGACAAACTAATCATTTCACACGTGTATGATTAGCTCTTAAAACGATTTACACTTGTTTTGTCAGAAGCACATTAACACTTATACATAAATGCATAAAAAATTATATCGATATTTTCATTGCTTTGTATTAATGTCCATGAGACACAAATTTAAGAGTATCACTTTAATTCTGGAAAGTGATCTTGGATTTCTGACGAACGTGAAATTTTATCACAATTTTCAGATATTCAGCACAAATATTAAAATCCGAGGGATTTTCCCTGCTTTACTCATTTTCCTCATTCCAAACGGGATACCATTATAACTGGTGAAAGAAATGTGCATTTTAATTAAAACGCGTTTACCAGTAGTTATTTACCGTGATGTTTCTCTGAAAGTATTTACATGCGAACCTCAAAAGGGCGAAAACTTACTCTTCAAACCGTAAGGGTCCGTCATAGAATAGGAATTCTAATTACCTTTCCTTACCCCTCTAAATCTTCCATGTATTTTTAAATAGATTATAATTTAATATCTGTATACGTTATGTAATTTGAACAGTTGGAATGATCAGTTTTGATACTATTACGAACGGAAATGATTTATCGGTTTAAAAAAATGCATTAAAGGGTTAGTATTAATCTCATTCTCAAATACTGTCTGATACTAGAAATTCTGCAATATGATAAGCTGGTGTCTATAAAACCCGTATACTTATACACCCGTTACAAACACGTTAATTTTTTTTTATTATTTTAAGTTATTTGAGTTCAACGACTGCAATTTACATTTATTTGGTATTTTAATTATTCTGATGCGTTTTTAAACAAGGATTAAAACTTTAATTTACGTTGACTTCAATTCTTTTACTAGCTTTGAGGGGCTTTTAACGAAATTCATTAGCAATACAATTTTACTGTAATTGATATGACTAATTACTTCAATTTTGGGATGTTTACTTAAAAGTAGGAATGACTTACTTTTTTTATTTTTTATATTCTAATTTAACAGTATTGACGCACTTTTTTAAACAGCGACTTACGCATAATTACTAAGGGCCTGTTCACAAAGAATTCGTCAGCGTCAGAGATTCTGTAAGTGCTGATTACATGGGTCACTGATTGGAATATGATTGGTTAAAAAATTTTTACGCTAACGCTTACGGATACTAGTATGTGAACAGGTGCTTATTATACTCGAGACTTATGAAAATTTATCAGCTTCACTATTCTCAATTTTCATATAAAATTTCTAGTTTTGCAAGGTTCATTCTATCCCAGAGAGATTGTTTGCTAATCTGTAAAGAAAATATATGTGTGTTTGTGTTGTATGACTACGTTGGTATAATGTATCTTCAGCATTTGGAAGTTCCCATATAGCTTACATTATGCGTATTTATCCGATCCAGCTAATGACAACCTTAAAAGATTCTTCTGGAGTCCATATTGTGTCCAAATTCAGAAGGAATACAAGTAAGGAGTCCACGAATAGGTAAACAAGAACCCATCTTACCCAAAAAAGTACCAATCGTACCAAGTGTTAGAAAAATTATTTCTCTCATGTCCAAGCTCTTATGAATGACTCCATCGGCCCACAAGGAAATTTCGAAGAAGAGATGTGAATAAAGCATTGCGATAACACCTCTGAAGGATTGTAAAGGAGACCCACCTTTTCCTGAGGAGAAAAATAATCAGTCCATCGACAAAATCCAAAATGTTTGATAAAATCTCGCTTAAAAAAAATATTCTTTCATAGTGAGATAGATAAGAGCTCATGAACACTCTCGTAAACTCCGCTTCTTATACTCCTATATTTATCGCAGTATAACGTTTTGAAACCGATTCTGATAGAAATTCAGATGCGCTTTTTTTACAATATACTTCATTTAGTAAGGTCTAAATATGAACTGAATTTATCTTTATTGCTTTCCTCTCCTTCTAACCTTTCTAAAAATAGAGTTTATTCCCTTGGCCTGCATTTAGTAGAGATGCATCGATTACGAAAACCATTACATCAACCGTATCAAGGGGGACAATGGACTTTTAAAATTGTGAAACTTGTCCAAAATTCGATTTTTTTATTTTATTGAATTGTGAAACTACGGACGAGTAGGAATGTGTTGCAAAAAGAATTTTTAATTTCTGTGTTTACTTTCCTAGTTATAGGTATTTGTAATTAATTTCGATATTATGTGATTACTAATAGCAATAACTTTAAATGTGTTTTTCTCAAAATAAAACTTTCATGTCATACGAATATTCAAACTGCTCCAGGCGCATTTCTAATAATCGTATTGCTTTGAAATTTAAGTTTTATATACTTAACTGTATATCAAATAAATCTTATTGAAAATAATTATGCTTCGTAGCTCAGAATTTCTAAATTTTGTACTTGAAAAGATGATTTAGAGGTATTTTTCGTAATAAAAAGGGTCTTTTCACTGTTATTTTTTTTTCTCTTTATACTTTTAATGAATGCTTAAAATAAGCAATAAGTTTCATTGTTAGTTCTATAAGGTATCCTGTAAATAAAATTACCATATTATATGCAAAAAAATGCGGATGAACATTTTTAATTAGGCCAATTTTGATATAATTAATAATTCAAAATTCATAACTTATTACTATTCCATCATTAAATTTTAACCACTTTTACATATTTATGGTACTAATCACATATTCAAATTTCAAGCAAATCCATTGAAAACAAAAAAAGTTAGGTTTGAAGGTCCACTGTCCCCTTAAGATACCACCAATCATCAATTTAATTTTTTAAACCGATTTAAACATCCTAGATAAGCTTGATGAAAAACAACTGCTTTGTGCAGAAGGGTTTTAAGCTCTCTGCACTTAAAGTTGGCACCAAAAAAAAAGTCCCTGTTCCAACATATCAGAGAAAAAGTAACTTATAACAAATGACCAACGATACTTATTTTTAGCCTTAACTTTGGATGCCAAGGCATTCTCGCAAAATTTTGCATCCCAATTAATTGAAATTTCCAATTTTAAAAAAATGCTGTCACACGCACGAACTAATCTTTTTTTAACCGCACAGATCTTGGTTTTTATACTTAGAATGCAAAGACTGTCTCGGTACGATTCCCCTCTCCCGTTGTAATGTCAATTATCAGACGTTTGGATGGATAAAGAAACCAAAGTAATGATATTTTTTGACTAGCGAAGTCTTAGATTGGTTTGATTTGATTTGAAGCGCTACAGTCAATTTTTGCCACACGAGGGCAATTAGACCGGGACCAACTGGTAAAAGCCGATTCCGAAAGGCTACAAACGTCCCATGCTAATAGTGGGAATGAAACCTAGACTCTGGTATCGAATTCCAGCGCCATTTAAGAAGAATGTGTCCTTTCGCTAAATAAGTATGAATCTATAAAAACTGCTTACATAACAAGAAGCTCAAACTTACCTCCAACCAACTTCTGAAGAATTTCCAATAAGTACCTCTTTGCTATATCCTGTCATTCGAGGTACAAAAGGGAAAGATATATATTACACAACAGAAGTATATTTTCATATATCATGCAGTTGCACACTGTGAATGAACTGCAGTAACATGGAGTTTAATTTCAACATTTTGTTAAACGGTGTTTTCAAAAGGCACCCATTTCCGACTGTTGGTTTAGTCAGAAATGCCAAGAGGAGATTTAGTTTGCGTAGAAACAGGCCCACCTTTTTCAAAAATAGATTTCTCCCCACTGTAAGCTGCCTCAAATTTTTTCCTTCTATTTATCAAGCAACTGTAAATTTATGATATCTACAGTATTTGCCATTTAGTTTATCCTCTTGGTAATTTCTCTTAAATATGATTGATAATTTGTAACAATTTTCAGCTAGTGTTTGCATAATAACAAAGCTGTGTTTAACCACCTTGTTTGAAAGTAACTAGATGAAAATGAATTTTTAAAAAATTACCGCTAAAAACCGATGCCCTGAATAAGAATTTAAGTAATTTAAGTGGTACCGGACCCGTGATGTAAGTAACATATGTCAATATTTTGGCCAAATTTTTTATGCACGAATTATTGAAAATGAGGTTGAATTATTAAATTTGTCGCCTTGAAATCTTTTTTTTACCCTTCATGGGCGACAGGGAGCACAAGATAAGATAACGATGGCCTTATTGATCATCTCTGGCAGCTGTCCTGCCGAAGATATGGAAGGCTATTTCAGAGATCTTGTGCGATGTCGCAATAGATAATTGATCATACTAGTTCACCCAGAAGAGTTTAGCATAGAAATAATGGCATTTTTGAACTAAAAATTTACTTACTCCACCTTCAGGGTGAGACTTAATCAACCCCGAAGGTGGAATGAATCTTCAACGCTTCGAGTAACCAAGTACATAATTTTTCGAGTACATAATTTTTTCTGTAATTTTAACAATTACACATTTTAACGTAAGTAATAAAAATGAAACACAGTTTTTATGTATAACTTTTGCAGATTTCCAAATATATCAAATTTTTTGCTAGGATTGATGCCATTCGGCGAGCGATTCTTACCCACGGTATTCTGTGCTGAAGAGAATTGTTTCGGGCCTGAAAATTCATACAAAAATGAATTACTACCATTGATAATTCAATAATTTGGTATGTTAAATAGAAACAGGGTTTGACAGTAAATATATGTGAACATAACGGAAGCAGTGGATACACACACTGCATTCATTGTTCCTTATTTTAGTTCGAAAAACATCCTTTTTACTGGCATAGTAACGGTGCGCAATGAAGTGCATAAATGTAGCAATATTAAAAGTAATTTCAAATTCTAATATGGATTCCAAATTCTCCACACTATAATTTAAATTTTAATATGTGCCATTACAATACCTTTAATATTCAAATACCCTGCCAGTTATTTAAAGCAAGTGTACAGAGAGAGTTTTTTCACTACTGCTGCTCAGCTTTAGGGAAAATTTTTTTAATTCAACCAGACAATGAACGATGGGTTCTTTTATGACACACTTTCGCGAGACTTTATTGCAATATGTGTTGTACTAAGGAAAAATTCATACAATTGTATTTGAAGTATCTATCTAAAAATATAAATACCAAAAGAAATGGCGGAATAAACGATGTCAAAGTGTGTGTGTGTGCGCGCGCGCAAGTAATGAACATTTACAGCTATAATTGAAGTCCTCATTTGAATAGTGGTCCAACTCCACTCTTGTTCATTTTGAGATACAGAGCCTTAAAGTCTAATAAGTGCTTAGAAATGACTGTTGAAGTCTGATTTGTAATGCCTTCTGTTGGCATCAGAAATAAGCTGGAGGTGTATCAGTTTAAAAATAAGATAGAAATGACTTGTATTAACATGAAAGTGAGACTAACTATTTTTTTTTAAAGTGAAGTTTTATCACTATTCAAATACGGCTTTCAATTTTCTCTATCCTTCCTCTTTCAGTAAATTACTTAATTCGAATAGTTTATATTTCCTTGCGGATTTTTCTTAAGCATTGAAAGTTACATTATTTTTCATGTAAACTCCTCCCTTCTTTGTATTAAAAACTGATATCACTCAGTTATATTCAGTCACTTGCGGAAACCTGAACACCCAACACCAGACTCCCAGTTATGCCACCCACATTTTTCTCTCTCCACATCCGTTCAGGATGTATAGTAATGAGTGCATGTATTTGTGATATGCTCGCTTGACTAGAATTCTTTTCAGTAAACTCATTGTTCCCTTAACCTTTTCCTTACGGGATGGAATAGCATGTATCCCAAGAATACGGACCCAAGAATCAATGAATATATGCGTGTGTGTATATATATATATATATGTGTGTGTGTATATATATATGTGTGTGTATATATATGTTTGTGTATATATATATCTAAGTATATATATGTATATACATACATATATAATGTATATGTATATCTATCTATATATATACATACATACATACATACATACATACATACATACAGACACATATATACACAGTCCAGTCACATTAATGTGACCACCTGTCAAAATCCAGAATAACGACCTTTCGCAGAGTGGACCGCTGCGAGACGCGCAGAAGAGAGTCAATTAGGTTCCTGAAGGTGTTCACTGAGATGTTGAGCCATGCCGACTCCAGTGCCGTGGCCAGCTGCGCTAGGTTACGCGGGTGAGAATCCATGGTGGGAACAACCCGATCGATCTGGTCCCACAAATTCTCGATTGGGTTCAAGTCCGGGGAATTTGCTGGCCAAGGGAGTACTGTAAACTCTTCCTGGTGCTTTTCGAACCACGCACGTACACTGCGAGCTTTATAACACGTCGCATTGTCCTGCTGGTAGATACGATCATCCTGAGGAAAAACAATTCGCATGTAGTGGTGAACATGGTCAGCAAGGATATATGCATACTTGTGATCCATCGTGCCTTCCACAATGATGAGTGAACCCAAAGAATACCACGAAAACATTCCCCAGACCATAATGCTCCCTCTTCCAGCTTGTACCCTTCCGGCAATTGTTGCAGGGTGTTTGCTTTCAGACGTGTCACGCCGTATACGTCAACGTGCATCTGTCCGATGGAGCATAAAACGTGATTCATCGGAAAAAGCCACCTGTCTCTACTCAGTGGAAGTCCAGTTGCGGTACTGGCGGGCAAATTCCAACCTTCGTCGCCGATGAACAGCAGTCAGCATAGGTGCATTAACCAGGCGTCTGCTGCGAAGGCCTATACGCAGCAACGTTCGCTGAACCGTCGTTGTGGAGACACTGTTGGTAGTCCCTTGGTTCATCTGGACGGTCAGTTTCTCAACAGCTGCACGTCTATTCGCCCGAACGCATCTCCGCAGCCGTCGTTCACCTCTGCCATCTATGGCCCGTGGTGCACCCCATTTGCCACGTCGCTGATTTTGGATAATGCCATTTTGCCATGCACGGTATACTTTTACCACGGCGGCCCGCGAACAGTTTACAAAATTAGCCGTTCCGGAAATGCTTCCACCCTTAGTCCGAAAGCCAATGATCATGCCCTTTTGGACGTCGGATAAATCGCTCAGTTTCTGCGTGACTGCAAGAACTGAAATGTTTTCCGAATGCCTACAACACACTTTATATATCCACCAAATTTGCTAATGACACGTGCCTTCTGCAATTGATTATTTAACATTGACGTCAAAAGTAGGCGGTGGTTACATTAATATGACTGGACTGTGTACACACACATATATACATATACATGAAATTTCCCCGTAATGGGCCCTGTAAACTAAAGGCTAAAAACAATTGCTTTGAAACAGCTAATTTTAGAGTATATGTAGAGTGGATGAATTCAAAATTGAAATTTGTTATACAAGTTAAATTTTGTAAAGCATCTTCTATGCCTAGTTGTAAACAGACACGATCAATAGACGTTTTCTGATAGTTTTTCGTTCACGTAATACTGCGTAGATTTTTAAGCCGCGAATAAGTTGAAATTAGTTTTGTTTCGCAATACATTATTGAACTCAAAGGTTTGATCAATATTTACAGCTTTGTGTTTTTAAAAATAAAAAAAAAATAAGGCTAATTGCAGGAAGAGATTAGAGGAGTTTGATTCAAACATTTTTACAAATGTTGTGGGAGGAATTAAACCGGTTAGGACCTACTAAGATAGATCTAAGAGGTCTATTGGTTAAACTAAGAGCGTTGCAAATGTAAATTCTTACCTGGGAATGGCATGGAACTTATTTCAATATGCTGATAGATATTCTTCAAATTCTCAGAGTTCCTATAAGTACGAAACTTATTAATTTTTCACCAAAACATGAACTTACTGTTAAAAAAAATTCACTCACATAATATCGCCTTTAAAGTCACACTCAGTGGAGTTAGTGAAATCGATTATGTGTGAAACACCATGGCTCTGTAAGAAATACGCATCCTTTCTGGCAAAATCGCTTCTGCAAAAATATAATTTTCTATGATCATTATCTATGTAATCTGTAAAACAAACTGTATATTGTATAAGATTGAATAATTAAAAGAATAAATCATCTTGCAATATTTTAACGAATCTATTTTCATTATATGTTATAGACATACGTGCCCCGCATATTCGGACAGAAGTCATGGAGTTGTCTGGTTAATCAAAACGCAGATCCTGAAGTCAGGAGATTGAATGCAATCGCTTAAATTTAAACATAACTGTATTTTCAAGTCATGGAACACAGAGAAACCTTTCTTTCTCTGTGTTCATCTCTCTGTGTTGTATATGTCAGTAAATCAATCATGTATATGTCAGCAAATCTTGTGTAAAAGAGCTCACAGACTCTTTTACTAGAAGCGAGTATTTTTGCCTACAAGCTTTTGTAAAAACTTTAGCTACGCAGAAGTGGACATAAATGAGGAAAATTTCATGCCACTGACAATGAAATATTTTATTTCTATCCAGTTTTTATTAGACCAGTATTCATTATTTATACTGCAAGTTTACTCAAATTTTCATCAGTAGTTAACTAAAATGACACATCAACTGAAAGTATAATCTTTTTATAGAAATGCATTAACAAATCTGGAGTTAATTTTTCGTTTCACACACGCACACAAAAAAGGATTGTCCCCGTTTCGTTAGATAGTTTTCTGCTAACGTGATAAAACCTATTGAAATTTTCGACGATTACCAATTTTCAATCCTATGCGTAGAGTTTGTAGTAAAATAATCTTCATTCAGTGTCAAAGTATGTCCCAGCTGACAACCATGATATATCTTTCCACTGAAAAATGCATGTGTCCATAATATTGCTCAACTCTCTGGATGCTTAAATATCTTTATTAGATATATTCCAATATATTTGGATTGTGTATCCCAAACATTCTCTGGTCAATCTATATTCTGCTTTTTGAGCCTATTATGGGCACTCTTTTAGCTGCAATAAATCAATAGAGACATGGATACGCTCTTATAAAACATTCATCATGTCGGAACGAATAAACATTGCCATGGTTTTCTTTTCTCTTGCAAATACAATCAATATCTGGTGTCACAGAATAGAAATATTTTCCAAAACTTTAATATCTATGTTAACACTATTCCAGAAAGCTCTTTAATAGTAAAGCGTAGAATTTCTAGCATGAAGCATTTCTGTGGAGTGTATAAATTTTGCCGAGTATATGCGAGTAATATCCAAATAAATATTTAATTGTATGTATATTATACAAATACATTTTAATGCATATATTTCTCGTACATGTTTCATTCTAGAAATTATAATCTCATAAGAAGCCTTTATATAAAGTTTTTAAAAAATCTATAAGTCTCTTCTAGTACCATAGTTACATGCTATCCACCCGATTTAAAAACGAGAAAATTTCAAAAGATTCTTTTCTAAAGCTATGAAGGAAGTAATGCTTTGATTTGATTTCACCTTTTTATGCCATGTAATGTCGTCAGTAATTATTTCCGGCATTTTGTTCAAGTATTTAAAATTACTCTATTTAGAATTATGAAAATTCAAACACTAAAGATGAAATAAAATAAAACTAATCATATATTGGTAAAGATCAAGGATACGTGTTCTGTTTCATTAAAACTGTTATTGCAATTTTTACAGTTTCAATTAAAACAAAAATTTAATTAATTTAGTTAAAAATATTTCAAACCGACTTACTTTTTAATTTCACCCCTCATTCTTGCGATTTGCAAAATATTATATAGTGGTCTGTGTGAAGAAAAATAGTTCATGTTAGTTATATCTTAAATATATAACAGATCTGAGGCAAATTTACACAGGTAGAGTAAGATAAATCTCGTAGATATGAAAGTGCGATGTTTGTTTATATTTAAATCAACAACACATTTGAGATTTTACTCCATCAGTGTCATAGTATTTCATTTGAATATCAGGCATATTACAAATAATTACAGGACAATCTTTATAAATACACTCAAAATCACATATTTAGCAGGTTAAAGTATAACGTGGCTTGTATACAGTTATCAAAATTGGGTCATTGGTCACGCCGGTCTATCCAGCTTTTGGCAACCAGTTTGCCATTCAGAGAAGTGGTAGGGACCATGCTGCTAATAAGTATACCATGAACCAATGGACCAGCGCGTTTAATAGAAAAAATTAAGTTGCCACTCTCAGAAACTTCATAAAACATTCGTGTGAAATGTCCGAAGGGAGAAATCAAAAGATTATCAAGCTTCTTATTACGTTTCTAGTCGACCTGCATATTATATGCCCATTAGAATACCGTTTGGCTTTTATGACATATGTATTATATGGCTTTTGGCTGCATTTTCAGAGACTTTACTCTTCTCCGTCTGTTATTTTTCCCTCAAGTCTTGAAAACCTTCTTCCAACCTCCTTTTAGTACACAGTTTTTCTTGAGATGTGAAACTTGAGAATTCTTGGGATGAAATCTCTTTTCTATCCGTTTCTATTTTTACTAAATTATCCCTTCATTAATCCTCTACAGTGTTTTCCTGTGCCATCTATGGGTGTTTGTAGCTATTCGGAATAGATTTTTGGTTTGTCCCCGTCGTGTTGCAAAAGAGGACAGTGTCTACCACTTTTTGCACAGAATGTGCTATGTCCAGATCTGAGCTGTAATAACCTGGAATCCCTCCGATCATAGATAAGTCCCTAAATCTCTAACAAATTGTCCCCTATGACGAATACCCCCGAATCTAAGATTAGTCATTCATCCCATTTGAAAATTAATCATTCTTCATATTATTAGAGCACTTGTTAGGGGAGGAAATTATAAAAGTGGTTCAACAGATTTCTTACTATCATGCGAATGCAAAGGTCCTGATAACTGCAACTGCTTGATGCCTAGCCTCGTGAAAAATGATGTATCAGAATGGGTTGATTTTTCATTATATCATTTACTCAACATTTTCAGTATGTTGATAGTAGAAATATTTGTAGCAAAAGTATCAATATTTTTATCTAGTTTGTGTGTTCGAAGGTTTCGGGGGAAAGTTTAATTCAGAAAGGAAAGACTCTTTGGTAGTTTATTTAAAGATGAGTATTTTTGTTACTTCTCACAAGGATGTTAATTTTTACGTACATTAATGGCAAAAGAAGCTGTTTTATCACACACTAACTTACGGAGCTCAATGCAATCGGAAAAATTCTCCGTTCATAGTTCAAATCTTCTAAGTTATATTATTTACTATGCCTGAAAGTAAAGTAATTTAGTCAATGCGGGTGGTGTTTTTAACTGCAATAATTACCTTCGTGGTTCATCAGAGTTGGAAGCTCCTGCTGCTGAAAAACAGAAAAATTTATATAAAAATTTTAATGTAAAGTTATGCAATTTCACAGATTGTAATCTAGCAACTTACTTTGTTCAGCACGACGGTCTTTTAAAATAGATGGGTATCTGGAACGGCAGACGTACTAAAAAATGACATTGTACGCACGTATGTTAAGAGTTCTGAACTGAAAGGTATACTATAAATAACAATCAATAAATGTTTCAGTTTGAAACTTTTCAACACCATCATGAGTTTCCTCTCATGAACAACACTATGTAAGGCATATTTTCTCAAATTAAGAACTTTCAAATTTTGTGTTTCTCTGCTCTTGAAGCCCATAACCTTCAGGCATAACGCCTTTCTACATTTTCTAAGATTTAGTAGAGGAAATTAAAATACTTTTTTAACTGGGAAGTCTGTGGCAAATACCAGGCTCCTTAATTCCCCTATAAGTTTTAGGGAACTGACTCGAACTTGTTTTTTTACTTAAGAGAAAAAAGGCAGAAATTAAATGCGAAATGTCAACTTCTCTCTAAACTTGGAGTTCAAAGATAAAATGAGGTAATTACCTTTCCGTTGAATAAAATAACAGGGCATGGAAACCTCGTAGCGTTAATGTAATTGGACTCCTCTTCTTGCATAAGGTACTCGACAGCATCAAAATGCATCCTAATTTGAAAAAAAAAATGTATAACTTCGGAGTGAAATAACATCAGAGGTAATAAGTTCACAGACAGGCAAGCTTCTTTCAGTCATTTCTTTATAAAGTTTGCAAGTAGTGAAATCAGACAGGAAACACACCTACACCAATGCATAAAGTTTTTATGAATATCTTATCACAAAATGACGAGGATTCAGTGCAACTGATTGCCCCCCAAATGAAGTATATTAAGGAAAAAGGTGTAATTAAGGATATATTTTTTGTGACCAGATGCTAAGAAAATTATGGCAGGCTTTGCTGCTACGTCTTACATCCAATGTCCAAACTCACCTGTGAGAACAACTCAAATGTCAGAGTATTCAAAGACATAAGCACTCATTGAGTTCAGGCCATGAGGAAAATTTGGAAATAATTTAACTATTGATATTACATACACAGATATGAAAATACACCTAAATTCCTAAGGGACGGAGGCAGCCCATATTCTTAAAGTCGTATTTTAGTAAGTTATTAGAACACCCTTTAATTTTCGATAGAATTTTAACAAAATTTGAAGCAGCTTTTAGAGAAAGAAAAATGTAATAATGAAAATGCAAAAAGAAAATATTGTTGCTTTATAATTTGTAGTGAAATTATGAAGCAAAGACAAAACATTTAAAATATCATGAACTATTTCTTTCATTTTTCCATAATACCAAATTATGAAATTTCCAAATTGAATTTAGATGTCTTCGTTTCAGGCATAATCTGTTAAATCTGGCTAAAGATCCTTACATTTTTTCTTCATCTGTACATTTCAATTCAGCCACAGGTATCACCAGTACTTTTGGATGGACTCCTGGGATATTGTCGTCATAGTTATCCACGAACTACAGAATAAGAAAATGGAATTTTTAGGAAAGAAGTGTAAAGAGTGTGACACGACGACGGATGTTTGATAGAGATCTAAAAATATAGAAAGCTAGAGAGCCGTAGAAAATTACAGTAATTGAAAGAAGAGTTTTTCCCTTTTTACCCGTCGGGTAGGGCCTACTTTTCCTCGTATCCAGGAGATGTCCATTTGGACAACCTAAATATTAAGAAATCTTTAATCGATCGGTGGTAATATTGGTAAAATATGTCTTTATTTAAGGCTTGAACTTAAGGCTGCTATGTACTAAGAAAAAAAATCGTATTTCCCTTTTCCTCTTCTTGCATACTCTTGTGGTGGGAGGAGTCCAGTTGACAGTTCGAGAATTCCACCCCCCTTAGGATTGACATTTTGAGGGATTGTAATTGCTCTCTCTATATATGGGGGGGGGGGTTTAAGAGCTGCCCCAAAATTTTTATTTAAAATATATTTTTGTCAACTATTTACAGGTACATAAATGCTGATAATCACGTAAAATTGGTATTGTCAGGTAGCTTGAACTTTTCTGCAAAGCGCTACAGGATTCATTTTATAAATTTCGTCCACCGACGGAATTTATGAGCGTTTAAAACACACTATACCAGATATTTTTTCCCGAATAATTTAAATTTTTAAATGATTGCATTTTTAAAAAAAACGAAAAATGTACACAAATGTAAAATTTCTCTATGAGGGAGTATAATTTTTTTTTTAAATCTTTGAATCCAAGTCGGCAATCCGTGGACAAATTTTCTCCATAGGTTAACATTGAGGTGAGCGAATCCAACGGGGTTAGTACATAGCAGCCTTAATGAAAACCTACATTCTAATGTGTTAAAAGCTATAAATGACGATTCTCTTATTAATTTTAATTTAAATGACTTGTAGGGATTGACATACTTATGGAAACAAGAGAAAAGTTGCCTTAATATCACTCGCAAATTTTTTCTCGGGATTTTTATTTATCCTTCATGCAAGCAAAACTCAACGATATATTCACTCTTTTATAATTAACTAGCTGAATACCCGTGCTACGCTACGGAGTACATTCAAATTAAATACAACGATCAATATATGCAATTAATGTAAAAAAAAATTATAAAAAAATCATAAGGGATATTTTTATGGACAAAATAATGTAGAAGAAAATATTCAAATTAAATACAACGGTCAATGTATGCAATTAATTTGCATGTTAAATTTTTATAAAACATACTAATTTGAATTAAATTCTTAAACTTTCATTTCAATTAGTCTAGTGGTTAAATTTTATCTTTTACTGTATTTAAATATTTTTTGTCAATTTATTTCGTCGTTATGCATGTGACGCAAAATTAATTTAAAGTATCACGAAAAGAAAAGAAACCACATGATCAGAATTTTATAAATTAAATTCTAAAAATTAATTTTTAAAAATTTACCAAAAATCAGAAAGTAGAGGTAAAGATTCGAAAAAGATTTCATTTTAAAGGAATTTTTATGATCTTTCTTGTGATATAAATTTTGTAACCCTCAGATTATTACTTTAAATGCAAACTTTAAAAAGTTACAAAAACAGCTTAAAAATTTAATTTTAAAAAATCTAAGAATTTTTCATGAATCTTTCTTAGTGCACCCTTACACTATAAGAAGAATCGCCATGCAAAATTTCAGCCCTTTAGGTCCAGCGGTTTGGTCTGGGCGTTATCTGTCAGGCAGTTATGGAACTGCTTTATATATATAGATTCTGAAACATTTTCCAGCTTAACTTACCATGAAGCTATTTAGGGTCAATATTAAATACTAATTATTAATGTCTTTAATCAATAATTCTAACAATATTTAGTAATTGGAATATAAATACTCAATTTTAATGATTTTTAAAACCATAAGTACAATAATTTAATAAAACAGTAATGAATATATTATAAACACATTCGAAATAGAGTACCATAAGACAACTGCTCATAATAGTTTTCAGTTTCCTTGTATACTCAGTATTGGACCGTGATAGAGTCTTCACTAAGCAGTGTAACAAAATGCCAGGCCAAGGTAAGTTTTCGATTTTCGGTTCGTGCAGACATCTAGTGTCCAAGTGACAAAAAAATATATTATGGAAAGGAGGAGTGTATATAGAATGCACCATGTTCTGGATGACCTATGTCTGCTATACATGTCAGAATCAACCTGATGGAAACCACATTGCTCGAACAGCCGCTGAAAAAAGCGTTCAGGGTATGATTGATGCAAAGCATGCACCAGTGAGAACAGTCGATGGCAAGAATCAAGCTTGGGTTAAGGCTGCTATGTACTAAGAAAAAAATCGTTTTTCCCTTTTCCTCTTCTTGCAGATTCTTGTGGTGGGAAGAGTCCAGTTGACAGTTCGAGAATCCCCCCCCCCTTAGGATTGACATTTTGAGGGATTGTAATGGCTCTCTTACTATAGGGGCGTTAAGTGCTGCCTCCAAATTTTTTATTTAAATATATTTCTGTCAACTATTTACAGGTATATAAATGCTGATAATCAAATAAAATTGGTATTGTCAGATATCCTGAATTTTTCTGCAAAGCGCTACAGGATTCATTTTATAAATTTCGTCCACCGAAGGAATTTATGAGCGTTTAAAACACACTATATCAGATTTTTCCCCGAATAATTTAAATTTTAAAATATTAATTGCATTTCAAAAAAACGAAAAATGTACACAAATGTAAAATTTCTTTGTCTATGATAGAGTACAATTTTTTAGAAAAAATCTTTGAATCCATGTCGGCAATCCGTGGACAAATTTTCTCCATAGGTTAACACTGAGGTGAGCGAATCCAATGGGGTTAGTACATAGCATCCTTAATTGTAGTTGGTTGTAAAAAAGTTTCCGAATAAAAAAAGGGGAGAAGGTGGAAAAGGAAATCTGAACGAGGATAATGCCCCCATGTATCCTCGGAATGTCGGGAAGATAACCTAGGAAACGACTGATCTGGGAATGTAATTTTATGGAAAATGAAGCCTACACTCTGGACCTTGCGAAATGAGACTTCTTGCGTTCGCTCATGTTAAGACTTCGTTGACAGGTGGCATGAAAAGGCGTCTTTGTTGTTGAAAAGTTGGTGACAGGAGACGGCAGTTCCCTTTCACTTATGCATCATGCAATGCTGCCTACATCACGTGATGGTTAGCCTCGAGAATCTCTCCGAAGTGGACTCTTATTCGAATCCCGGTCAAGGAATGAACAATCTCATCATACCCCTTCATAGGAGTAACGTCGTCTCACCGATATGGTGCTCCAATAGTAAAGTGTCCAAACAAAAGTGCGGTATGAATGGGCTAATATTCTCAGGACAAAGTGTCTGACGAGTTTGAAAAGAAAAATACTCCATGTTGTAATGGCCGATAAAGGGTGAGGATTTAGACTGTAAATAATTGGCAGTATAACGCCGACAGTATTTTAGGACATGACTGCGGGAATGAAAACCTGCTACAGAGAATTTCCTCTAATATCCACAAGAGGGGAGGCCCTTGTGTATACGCAATAAAACAGGAAAGTAAAGATTGCCTGAAATTTTGATTTAGATTCTTCTTTGTATTGTTTGCAAAAGTTTCATTTCTTTTCATATAATCACATGACTCAAAAATCTGAAAATAATTTCGGAAGCTTCAAGATCTTTTAAAATTTTATGAATTTTTCCGTTCCTATGAGAATTCCGAATGCGTCATTGGGTTCCCCCACTGCCCTAATGCGGAGACATTCGCCTTTTGTTATTCATTGCTATTTACTGGCTACTTTATTGTGCGAGCACCAATTAGGTGAACCTTGCATTGCTACCTATGAGGGGGAAGACACGAAGACAACCAGGCCTTATTCGGGATCTGAATTCAAGCCCACTGCGTGCAGCTCAAAACGCTAACCACTATACCAGTGATTCTCAACTACTGTGCCACGGCGGCACTTTAGGGTGCCGCGAGATTCTTTATGTGTGCGAGCACTGCGAATACCCATGCATAAGCGAAGTCGAGACATTGCTCTACATATCGACAAAATAACGGATATTACGGGAAAAGCACACTTAATTGCATTCATTCACGACAATGATATAATTAACCAATTTTTATGTTGTCGCGAATTATCTGCTTTCACAACAGGAGAACATATTTTCGATGAAATTAATTCATATTTACAAGGAATTAAAATTCGTGGAATGTGTGCAATGGTATTTCCACAGACGGTGACTGGATCTATAAAAGGATTTGCAGCACATGTAAGGGAACATTAGTTACCCATTGTATTTTGCATCGGGAAACGCTCATTACGAAACATTTACCATCGGAATTGAAAATAGTGCTGGATCAATGTGTTAAAGTGATTAATTATATAAAATCAAGACATTAAAAGTTGCCTATTTAGTCAATTATGCCAGGCAATGAAATCTAAATAGGAAACGTTACTGCACACGGAAGTTAGTAGGTGGTTGTCCAGAGGGAAAGTTTTATCTCGCGTACTTAAATTAAAATACGAGATGAAATTATTTATTGAATAAGAATGATTTTGTTGATTTGTTGGATGACAAAATATGGTGTGCTAAGCTAGCTTACTCAATGTGATATTTTTGTTATATATAATAACATAAATACAAGTATTCAAAGACCGAAAAAAAGTATTTGAAACTAACCGATAAATTGTTGGAATTTCAAAAAAAATTACTTTATGGAAGAATAAAGAACAAGAAGGTAGTTAAGAAAGTTTAAGTCAGTTCCAAAAGACTGTTACAAAATAATTTTTAAAATCGTTATTGATCATTTGACAATACTAGAGCAACTGTTCATTACTTTTAAATTTGAAAAAAAAAATGATTGGATTCGAAATCCATTTGTGATAAACGACACGTCGGTGTATGAATTAACTTTGAAAGAAGAGGCAGAACTGATTTCAGTGTGTAATAACCGAGACTTAATTTCAAAGCATCCAGACGAAACAATTAATTCGTTCCAGATTAACCTTAGATACGATTATCCGACAATATCACAAAAATCTTTAAGAGTGTTATTACAATATTCCACATCTTATTGTGCGAATTCGGATTTTCTGTTTTGACCAACATAAAAACGAAAAAAAGATCCAGACTTTTAAATCTGAATAACGAAATGACAGAGTAGCAATATGATTTTTACCCCCAAATATAAATGAAATTATCAAAAAACAAGCTCAAATTTTGCCCTAAATATAATTCGTTGTTAAATAAACATTGTTTACTTTGTAATGTAATTTCATTTTATATTTCAGTGAAAATCCTTTAGTATGCTATTTTTACAAAATATATTATAGGTACATGATTCAGTTATCCAAGTAAAATTCTTTTAAATTAATCTTATTGTTAGTGTGCCGTCATATTTTTAAATTATTAAAAGTGCACCATGACCAAAAAAAACCTTGAGAATCACTGCACTATAATACGTTGGCGCTCATTAGGTATAGGTAGCCCTCCTACAGCATGGCATCTTACAACATGGTTTCGCTCTAACACGATAGGATAAATTGCGGGAACCCTCGTATAACACTGCAACCTGTACCACGGTTTCGCTCTAACACGATTAAAAAATTGCGAAAACCTTTGTACAACACTGTACTTCTATAGCATTAGGTAACATGATTTTTGTTTAACACATTTAAAAAATAAATTACCTTAAAATAATGACGGGAAGGAATAATGAACAGTGGTTTTACATGAAAATGTGCAAAAAATTATAATTTATTCAGTTATAACTGTTTAAAATTACAAGAAGGCCTAAGCTTAGCTGAAAATCTTGAATCATTTTTTTAATGCGGACCCTTCTGCCAAAAGAAGCCGAAAATTCAAAAGGAAGCGGCAAAATTGTCTATCCCCATACTATCTCCAGAACGAATTAAACAAACCATAATTACAGATTTTTTGAAGAGGATAGAAGGTGCAAAAAATCTAAATGAAGAGAAAGGTTCTGAATGTGAAGGTGATATAGTTCAACCGAAAAAACGTTCTCGTTTAATTGTACTTAGCAGTGATGAGGAAGAAATTTATTAAATTAAGGTCGCATTAAATGAAAATATTTTTTGTTTCTTTCGTTTTGCGTTATACATACATTTATATTTTTAATAAAAATTAAGTTTCTTATATGGAATTTAGAAAAAGTTTTTAATAAGTTTTCGGAACCTGACTCCCCTTTTTCGTACTGGCTCTGGGTCTCGTGTAACACGATTTCACACAAAACGGCATTTTCTAGGAACTTATCTACCGTGTTATAGGAGGGTTACCTGTATTCTAAAGCTCTATATTCTGGTTATTTAACAGTAGAGCTGGCTGGTTATCATTTCGAATGATTTTAAGTATTTCTTCTCGAAACAAATTCATTTCCGAGGATAAACATAATTAAACAGTCGAAATAACGAGAGTAGCAAAAAAGTTTATTTTAACTGTGCTCTTGTTTGGAAATCAGCTCTTCGAAGGAGATAAGCATTTAGTTTTGTTGACCCCTTTATTTTCCAATGCACTGGGCACTTACTCCTCCTTTCCAGTAAAATTTTCTCAATGGTTGTTCTACGGTTATGGTTGAGGTTTTTTATTTTGTTTTCCCTAATAAAATGGGTATCACGAGCAGTGCAAAATACACTCACATTTATGAGACTTTGATATTCTTTGAAAACAAAGTTTTCAAACTTTTATAACTTAATTGCTATATGCCTAAAACCTTTCAGATAATTAACTGTTCTCGCTGCTTTAAACATTTAAGATCAAGTTCATCACTACGATCACTATTCAGCAATCCTGACGAATGTCTTCATGGCTTATGGCAAATGTCTTTATGGCAAATCAGTGAAGAACTGAGTTTAGGTGTTTCAAAAAAATAAAAATAAGGTATATGTAAATGATGCATAATGTAAGGAAAATGATGTATGTGTAAATAATAATGCAGAAGGTGCATAAAGGGCACATTAGTTAAAATAGATCTTAAATCCCTATGTTAAGTTACGGAAAATTTTCCTCACAGTTCTTTAATAACACATATCCGTTTTGTTTGGTTGTCTTCAAGCTTCGTCCCACTACGTACATAACAATACTTCGATATCATTTTATAAATTTCGTATAGATTCATATCTACTACTTTTAGAGCTGCTTGGGGGTCCTTGCACGTTCTTGTGGAAACAAAATGATGTTGGTCATGTCATAACATAAGGATAGCATCTCAACTTTCGTCACTGGAAACAAAGAAAACCGTCAATAATCTTACCTTACACTCGTAATCTTTCCTAAATAGCCATTTGCATTCTTCAAGTATCCAGTCACTCTAAAAAAATTAAGAGATACAGAAATATTTCAGCTGAAATTTAAGTAGGAATAAAATTTAAGTTGCCTTGAATGAAACGCCTGAGAAGAAACTGACCTGAGAAGAATATCAGAATTAACCTGAGAAGAATATCAGAATAGATCAAACGTTAAACGACTTTAATTTTCGTGAATATTGGTTAAGCAGTGTATTGCACTTTGAATCTTAAAAGAAACTCTTTTGGGACTAACTCAGGTATATTTAATACGGTCGAATCCCATTATGATGAATTTCAAGGGACCAAAGGTTTTGTTCGCTTTATCCGGTGGTTCGCTATATCCGAACCCTTAAGAAAAATACTAGAGTTCACAAACTGTATAACTCATTAATTGCAATGTGTATTCAATAATGATGTATTAAAATGATAAGATCTATTTCAAATGATCATTAATGAATTAAATAGACTAAAATCGATTACATTAAACTGACACAATAATAATTAAATTACGTACAATAGGAAAACGGCGGAACCAAAATTTTCGTTCGTTATATCCGTGAGTTCGCTATATTCCGGGTTCGCTATAACGGTGTTCGACTGTATTAGAAGTCTATACCAAGGGGTTCTTGGTGTCTAATTGCGATTAAAATATATTAACATTACATAAAAGTTTCTTGACATAAAATTATCATAAAAGTTAACCATAAGAGTACGTGATTAACAATTCATATAGACAATTCATGCATATATTTATATTAATAGCAGCATTTGCTAGGTAAAAATTAAATTTTTTTATTATGCGGTCTCATTCACTATTATAATTTTAATCTGAGGCATTCCAAAGGTATAATAATGTTAAACTAATCTGAAACGATGCTGTATTAAAATATACAAAAAAAATATGCTGTGACGTAGTTTTATGGATACGATGCTACAAACACGAAAATTTTTAAAGTAACTTCGATGTTAAAATTTTAATGTTACTAAAACAAATACGAGTTTACAACGGTACAGAAATTTTAAAAAGGTAGCATTAGCACGTATTTACAATATTTCGCGATGTACGGGAATTTTAGCCGAAGTTTATCAACTAATTTTGGTAAGTATTAAATCTTTCTCGGAAACATTACACTCAGTTGCAGAGGAAAAAAACTATACTGCTAGTTTTGCTCAGTGGAAAGAGAACAGTTTCCATTTGAGACACAACACGCCAATTTTTTAGAAGAGTTAAACTGTAAAAACATAACGCCTTTTTTGAAAAATATGCAACTTTTCCCTATAGTTTAATATCTGTAAACTTATCTTATACTGGATATCTAGCAGCCATGAGATACATATTTATGCAACTTTTCCACATGAATAAATTTGACTCTTACTCGCTGACTGGTCACTGTTCCATCCCTCATCCTTATCAGCAATTTAATCAGGTTACGGTCTTCATGTTCCCTTACATCTACAATGTCTTCCGCATCAACTGGACTTGGAATTGTCGACCGTTGAGGAGGTCTGGGTCTGCGGTTGTTAGCCCAATCCTCCAGTTCTTGAACCAAATCCTTTTCAGCCATAAAGATTTACTTGACTATATCTTACTTTTCTCAGTGGTCAACTCTGAAAGTAAATCTCTTAGGGAAAAGAGTTACTGATGTTTTTATAGAGCAACAGTAAAACCTCAAGCGAAATCAATTACTAACCGGAACTGAATCACATGCGAAAAAGTTTATGGAAACAGTTTTCTTGGTCAATTCAAGAATCCTTGGGTAAATCTATAATCAAAAACATTCAGATTATAGAAATAGTTGCCAAAATACGGTTGATAAATATGTTAAAATTTTTTTAAATAAATGTAGGGTTGGAGTATTCATCAGCATCATGACTATCAGCAATTAAGGAAGTGTTTAGAATTTCTCAGGTAACCTGAGTAAGGGCCTGTTCACATAGGAGTCCGTTGCGTTGCGTTAAGGAAAATATGACGTTGAGACGAAAATAAACCAATCATATGCCTCCAAACGATTAGCAATGAAATTTTTAACGCCTATGATTGGTTTATTTTCGTCTCAACGTCATCTTTTCCTTAACGCAACGCAACGGACTCCTTTTTTGAACAGGCCCTAACTCTGACTCTAATATCATCTGACAGACATTTGGTTACCAAGTAGATGAGTGTGTTCAGAACAATACTCCTAGTTACCGGTTAACTTTATCACTGACATTTTAAAGCAGAAGATACAAGCAGATCTAAATGTTCACTGACAAATCGTCTATCAGATAACGTCTGTGCTTGAGTTACTCCATCACTCGGGAAATTCTGTCGTAATAGCGATAGAGTTTTCGCTCAAATTCAGGGAAAATGCTTAAAACAAGATATTATCTGCTGATACAATCTGTTTATTTGGCTCAAAACGTGTAAATTTGGTAAGGCAAAAGCAACTTTACCATTCGACAAAAAAGCGTCTACTTTCTGATTCAACCGAGGTTAATACTGTCTAAGACGAAGTTCTTTTATTATTATAGGATAAAAATAAGTTCTGAATAATTACTTGATGAATTAAAAACATAAATTCTTTATTAATAATAACCTCAAAATCTTAAGGGGAAAACGCAGCGGAAAGGAACCAAATCAGATTGTCAAAGGTGACAGCGTATCTGCGGTTTTGTCCACATCAACTTGCAGCCAGACCAATGGCTCGACCAGCGCACGTAAGGGCTTGTTCACATAGGAGTCCGTTGCGTTGCGTTAAGGAAAAGATGACTTTGAGACGAAAATAAACCAATCATATACCTCCAAACGATTAGAAATGAAATTTTTAACGCCTATGATTGGTTTATTTTCGTCTCAACGTCATCTTTTCCTTAACGCAACGCAACGGACTCCTATGTGAACAGGCCCTTATTGTTACTTCGAAAGGGGTCGATTGGACTATAAACTTGGTCAGCTGACTCGGACCGTTGGAACACAGAAGAAAAAGAAGAACGGGGATAGGGAATGTTATGAGACGGCTAACGAGATGGAACAGACTTGTTCAGCTCCAATTAATTGTTTATTTTATGTATAACTGTAAATAAATATTGTTAATTTTGTGGTGTTAAAAGATGGAAACGATTTTACATGTACTTAATACCTGCCAATTGAAAACCAGCTTTCAGACAGCTATTGACTCCGCCTCCACCAGAGAAGCATCACGAAGATCCTGGAGATGTCCAATGAGAACTCTTCATTTCACCCTCCAAAGCTCTGACCAAAAAACTCTCTGCTTCACTTTTGTGTTGCAATTTACGCTTCCGAAGATATTAAAAAACGAACATTCCTTTTCTCATTTCGGTGGAACTTTCGCTCTCCGTTGTCAATCTCATGAAATATCTGTGTTAGAAGGCAATGGCCTAGGTAACACAATTAATCACATGTTCCTATGGTCCTATGGTCACGTACTTAATTGTCTCTAAAATAAGAACGATAAAAAAAACCCAAAAGCACGACACAGATGTCAATATTGTTATCTTAATCTGAATGAGAATGTTTAATTAACCAATCAAGTCACAAGTTCGTTTTGCCGGGGCAGAATTCAGCTACACTGCTCTTTCCTTCCTTCCCCTACAACTTATAAACGGATTTGCATTTTTATATTTTTGCTTATCAGTTAAAAGAGATTAATTTGACAGAAAAATGAGTAAACAAAGATGGAAACTTTCGATTCAGTTTTTGATTAAAAGGATTATCAAAGTTTCTAAACAATGAACTATTTTTTTAGTCTAATGTGGAGGCACTTGTCGTTAGACATTCACCTTTTGTTATTCACCGCTATTTACTGGCTACGTTATTATGGGAGCCTCTTATAGGTGAGCCAGAGCAGCTCCCTATGAGGGGACGACACGGAAACGACTAAAGGCACAATTCCACTGAGGCAACACTGAACGACATGAGGCATGATACTTGATTCCCAGTGTTATCTGATTATACGTGTGCGACTACGTTCCACAAAATTTAACAATGTCGCATGTGGAATTTATCTCCTCACATTGCATTTCGCTTTGTCGTCTATGCGTGTAGCATGTGTCTAAAACGATTTCATTCAGGCAACTTCAGTTTGGTGTATCATGTCCTTACAAACAATCTCAGCAGCTGCTGATTTGGTAATAGCTTTGATTCGTAAAAAAAAGAAGAAAGCCACGGTGGTGGAGAAGAGAACTATGTGTTGATGGTCAAGAAACTCAATTGTTGTATAATTTATACAATTTGTATAATTTATACTTTCGGAAAGCAATACCACCTCGTGTGAGGTTGTTAGTGACATTGAGATATTTGGCTATGGGTGATAGCTATCCATCACTTACGTATGTGTTTCGGATATCTGAGGCAAGTATTTCTCGAATTATTCCAGAGGTATGCAGAGCTTTGATCGACGTTCTATATGATTTTGTCAGAGTAAGTAAAAATATGAATATAATAAACCATTTTTAAAATTTTTTATCATACAAATACTTATACAAGATGTATATTAATACAATATTTCAAGTCAATTTGTCAGAGTTACTAATTACAAATTCAGAAAGTACAGGAAAAGCCAAAAGATTTTCTGAGTGCTTGGATGTTTCTTGAGATTGAGAAAACGTAGATGCAGGTGCCTCAGAGGATAGAACAGTGTAACTATAGTTGCTGTGAGAGGTGTACTCGAGGTTGTACTAGAATGAGTAGGCATATTCTCGGTGCCAGAAGATAGAACAGTGCCATAACTACTACTTTAGCAGTTGTAAAGAGGTGTACTAGCATGCCTATGTTCATCATATTTGCCCATAGCTGCTTCAAGTAATGTATTGTTTATTATGTGCTTGACCATTGTCGTGCACTAGAACTTAAATTTCGCAGCTCATTAGCCACATGTTCTCCATATGTTAAGCAATCCTCTCTTTGACAGGCATTTTTTAAAATCCTATATGCCTTCGCGATCCGAAGGAGCTAAACCCTTCTGTGTCTTTTTTCGGGCAATATATTTTTCACGTTTCTCTTCACAGCTATTTCTGCTCTGCTCACTCCATGTAGCTTTCCAAACTCGTTGACTTCCGCTTGAGCATATTGAGTGTCTCGGCTGCCTTCTTGTTCTTCTTCCTGCAATTAAAAAATGCAATTACGAGATAAATATATGAATTTTAATTTTTTGTCAGATGCCATGCTCTGAAGACAGCAAGATAAAGATTTCAAGAGATTTCGAAGTTTCCTGGAATTATCCACATTATGTTGGAGCTTGTGACGGAAAACAAGTTGTCATCCCAAACCCCAAAAACAGTGGCAGTATGTTTTTCAATAGCGCCCTTTACACGTACGTTCTTTCGCGAGTGCTTGGAGCGTACGGGATTGCGCGCGGGAAAACTTGCAGTACGCTCAAAAGCAGCTTTCCCTTCCTCTCCGACACCTTCACACGTGCACTCAATCGCGCGGGATAGAGCGTACGTGTAAAGGGCGCTATTTACAAAGGGACTTTTACACTGTTTTGATGGTCATTGCTGACGCAAATTATAATTTTATATACGCTAAGGTTGGCTGCCAAGGCAGGATATCAGACGGAGGTGTTTTTCGAGAAACGTCATTGTATAAGAAGTTGGCCAAAGGAAAGCTAAAATTATCTCACCCAGAACCACTTCCTGGTAGCAATAAGTTATCGCCTTATGTAATCTTGATGGATGATGCGTTCCCTTTACAGGAACACATCGTGAAACCCTTTAGCGGCCACCACGACAAAGGCACTTGTCAAAGACTATACAATTATAGGCATTCCCGCTCTCAAAGAGTAGTGGAAAATACTTTTGGGTTGCTAGAAAGTGTGTTTCGTGTATTTAGAAAACCACTACTGATTATTTTGGAAAATGCTGAAATTGTCACAAAAGCAAGCATTCATCTCCATAACTTTTTGAAAAGGAGTAACACATCACGATCACTGTCTTCAAGGAGCTTTAGATAACGAAACGCAAGATGGAAATATTATTCCTGGATCATGGAGGGCAGTTGTCCAAGTCGATACTGGTCTGCAGGATTTGTCAAATAGAGCACGAAAGAAGCTAAAGAAGTGAGAAATAAATTAATTTGATATTTTTAATTAGATGAAAGACGTGTGCCTTGGCAGGACCATTACGCCTAACTTTCATATGCAATATTTAAATATATATTTCAATATACTAATAGTAATATAATATATAATTTGTATGTACTTATTTAAAAAAACTCACCTCAAAGTCCTCTTCATCACTGCCAGCAGTTGACAATGTTGATTTAGGTACATCGACGTCCACTAAAATACTTAAAAGCTCAAATGCCATTTATCTTTTTTGCTGGGATATGAGCCATCTTTAAATATTGTAGATTTTTTCGGTCACGATGAAATTCTGAACGCAAATTCTTGATTTTCTTTTTTACCTCAACCACCGTACAATTGCATTTACTAGCTAACTGCTTTAACTTATCACTTTTAATTCTAATGTCTTTATAATCACTAATTTTGTTCCATAATTTGGGTGAATTATGGTAATTTTCAAAAAATTACGTGGTTTTTTAATTATTCTAGTCCATGTTGCACGGCACAAGCCGCGCCGATCAGCTGACTGTTGGATAATGACGACACTGTTCGACACGTTGAATCATGTCGTGAGGTTACGCATGCGTCCCGGCGATAACAATCAACTTGTAGCATGCGGCAAGGAGACTTGTTTTTTGTAACTTCGTGTTCCCTTCAATGGAAAGACCGTGTGTAACATGCGTCAATGCCGCATGCTACCTGTTGCCTAAAATTTGCCTCAGTGGAATTGCGCCTCTATTCGGGATTTGAACCCAAGCCAACCGCGGGCAGCTCAGAACGCTAACCACTACACCATGTGGGCGGAAAACGATGAACTATAGATAGTTTGAAAGTTACTGTCGGGTACTGTCCTGATATTTCTTTTGTTTATACAATCGTAGCTTTATTGAGCAAAAGTCATTTTGCATAACTTTTAAGACTTAATCACAGAATATACTCAGCAGGTTTTGAAATACGTTCTCTATCGACGTGATAATTTTTATACAAGCCGATCACTTGCCAAATCGGTTATTTCATGAAATAAAAGTGGAGAAAAGTGATAAAATAGTATACAATGTTTTTTTAAATTACTCTGAAAATATAAATTCAAATAAACATTGTAGAATGTATTATTGCAGATATACATTTTATACGTCGTCAGATAAAAGCTACACGATAGCGGCCTTGTAGTTATCGTTGTTATTATTGTAATTAATTTTTGAGTGACTAAGGAACTTAACCGATTTGGCAAGTGAAAAAAAGAAATAACATCCAATTCAGCCTTCGAATTATTTTTTTACTACAGAAAAAAAATGTTATAATTTTTTAATAATTCACAAAAGTCCACTCCTTGAAATTTTTTAAATTTTATTGTCAAAGCACTTGATTGACTCCTAACTTTTTACATTCATGATAAATTTCCAAAATAACGAAGATTAACACCCCTGGATGACAATAATTTATTTTTTTCAATTTTATTACTTTTCTCCACTTCTTGTTTTATGGACTTAATCGATTTGGCTAATGAGCGGCTCATTTAGAGGAAGAATAGTTATATTCTCGAAGAAGATATTTATTATTCAATTAAAATTATCTGAGCAAATTTTCAGAAATTTCAAGTACACTCAAACCTGTTTTTTTTTTTTTACGGTGGATAGGGACAGCATAAAAAAAATGCATAAAAAAATGCACAAAAAATCGCTTAAAATACCATAAAATTCCAATTTAGTCAATTTCTTACTTTTTCTTACTTTTTATTCATATTATGTATTTTCTTGGACATTTTTTTACTCATAAAAATCGTACAAAAACAATAGCACAAAAAAAGACCGCACAAAAACAGGTTTGAGTGTACAGCATACTTAGTAGATGTAGCGATAGTAGTAGCTTGGTAGATGTCCCCCTATGAAGGTCGATGAGGGTGGGAGAGGGTACGATCTCTCTGGATGTCACCCCTGGGGGGTGCTCGATCAAAATTGCGGTGGTACCTGGCAAAATTGGACTTCGACCCTTGTGGTGCCGTTTTAAACCAGAGTCACAACCCTCTGCCCGCTAGCCTATATGGACCTGGTCTGGAATTAATTCTGGCCAGGGGGAATATATAGCAACAACAATAAATGTAGCGAAAACTAGTAAGAATATGGAGATGATCAAATTGCATGGAACACGCCCTTAGGGGTCACATATGCAAAGCGTGTCATTAAACTACAGTCAAACTATCCTCAAACCATGGAAGACGTCGGTTCTTTCCGATACGGGCTGTATTGAAGGCCCTTTGTCAATCACTAGGAAAGGAACAGACAAAATCTGTTTTCATAGTGTTTTCGCCTGTAGCATATTTGTCGACTACGCTGTGCTAAGAAGTCCTTGATAATGGTCACACCAAATTCATGGTTGTTGAAAACTGCTGGAATTGTTCTCTTTGTATAAGTGAACCCCGTCAAAGGGGTTTACCATGAAATATGTCTTCAAACTATCTAAATTTCGCCCCACAAACCGTGGAAAGCGTTGGTATTTTCGATTGTACTGGATTGATTGCTATTTGTCACTCATGGTCAAAATTAAGGAAATTGTGCTTTTGGTTTTTTTTCCACCTGCAGTGTTTTGAGAGACTCATATTGAAAACAATACCAATTTCCACGACTGCCAGGCACTCTAGAGATGCCTATATGTCTACGTAGTTTAGTTCATCCTCTTAGATCTTTTTATATAATTTTGAATATCATTTGAGATAACGTGCTTACGTTACTTTTTCTGTAGATCTTAGATATTGTTACGAATTTTGTAATTTTCTCTTTCTACGTGTTATTATGCTTGCATAAGGTGATATGCTTTGTAATAGATGTAATAATGGATGTAATAATTGATAAAGCTTTGTAAATGCTCTTATAAAGCAAAGTTTGGGCGTTAAACTGGCGCCAACTTTGACTATAAATTTGAAAATTCTGTTACGATTCTAGAAGTTTTTCATACTGTCTTGAACAAGTATGTTCTCGCAATTCTTTGAAAATTTGTAATGTTCTCAGAAATGAAGTACATGTTTTTCTGATATTTATTCTTTTTTTCTGGTAACTACAAGTTCGATTTCTAGTCACAACGAGAGGTAACCGAGAACTGTTAAAAGCCCAACACTTTGTCTAATTATATCACTGAGAGACCATCGAGTTTGTAGATTGTTATTAGTGTGTAGAAATGAAACAAGTTTTCATATTAGAAGAACGATATAAGTATACTTACCTCATCGGGACCTGACGTATTCTCAATATTAAAATCCCATAATATACATGTATTTCATAGTTCCTAATTATTTTTTAAATATTTTAGCAAATGTACGTAACTTGATTATAATTTTTGCTGTTATGTTTAAATTCAAAGCATGTGGTTTTCAATTTTTTTAATTAAACAATTTACCTCAAACGATATCAATCGCTATGAAATGCAATAAAAAATTGCTAAGTGTTGCAGAGCCAAATGTCTAAGTGATGTTTTAAGCTGGATATTTGATATTTAGTACATTTTATCGTAATAGGTATGGCTAAACTCAGATTGAATTCACTAGCAATTATATATCCATGTGTCTTTACGTTCCTGTTAATGGAATTAAAATACTCTTTGATACTTTATTGCAAACTAATGAAGAATATCAGCGTAGAATGAAGAAATTATTTTGATAAACCAGTCTTATTTTAGGAAAAAATATAAAAGTTGGAGTGTTTTTATAACAGTAGTTTTGGATATATCTTTAGAAATCCATTTGTAAGGGAGAAAGCGAAGCACACGGAAACTTTGATTGCTCATTTCATACAATGCTTGATCATGAGTAGTGTGGCTTTCTCCTTTTTTAACTGTACATAGAATCGCCGCTTTCGACCTAAAACTGGAGGATAACAAACATTCGTGGATAGTGTAAGAATATGCATATTGTGAAAAAAAAACTAACCCATTAATATTTAGATGTCATGTTTTAAAATTTACTATCAGTATTAATAGAAATTATATAGGAAATAAAATTACTTGGTTGTTACAGAATGTTACCTACTATAATATGTTATAGGAGGGGGACAACAGTTACTCAACTTCGTGTGAAGCCATATCTATTCGCTTGTTGAAATTGTTCCGGCAAAGGTCACAAACCATCAATCTCAAAGAGTCGCCGTGAAAACAATGTATCTAAAACCTGTATAACTTAATCTTCAATATACCTGACCAGCCCAAGTTTAAAGCGGTGGCACTTTTCAGACTTTTGACAGGACATGACTGTCTGGCCAAACACCTTTTCTGAATAGGAATACAGTAGAATCCTGTTAATTGGACCACTGGTTAATAGGAGCAGCCGCTTATTCGGACCGAATCCTAAAGAACCGATACAAATCCTATTGCATAAGCCTAATAGGACATGTTCGTGTAATCGGACCAGCCTTTTATTAGGACCAAAATGATCGCGTCCCGATGTGGTCCGATTAACCGAAATCGACTGTAATTGGAAGTCCCAAATGCAAGCTCTGCAATCTAGGGGAGGGGGGGAGATATGGACTCATCTCACCATCTCCACTGTCGCGCAGGCGGTACTGGGAGGCAAGGGCCCTTATGGGCTAAACATGTGTATTATTTTTCTTCTGTTGTATTTCTTATGATTATCTTTCTTGTATGTTTATGTAGCTCGCCATTGGAAATAATTATATAGAGAAACAGAACAAATCCAACTTTTTCATTCTATTTCTCTCCTCTCTACATTCCTAATGCTGAAACATTGTGATATGAAGTAATTTTTTTTAAATTGAACGATAGAATTGATATTAGTTTCAAGTGTTTTTATTAGCATAATGAATTATATGAATTTTTTACTACCCGTGATATATTTGAGAGTTTCATATTGAATGTTTTAACAAAACAAATTTTTTGGCTAACAGATTATCAAATACAAATAGTAAATCATCTATAGTTCCTTTTCTACCAGAGGAAATTAAAGTTTGAAAACGCAATTACTACACTTCTTGTACATAAGTGTATAAGGCTTCTGCCGAACCTGAAACAACTTGTGTAAATGTTCTGCGCATATCCCCAAATTTCATCTCATTTGTCACCTTCAAGTTTAATCTTCACAGGTTTTTATCACTTCTGTCCATGCCTTATAACTTCAGATGCTAATTCCATGTCTCTTTTGACCTCATTTAGAAACTTTTGCATCCGATTTCTTCCCCCATTTGTTCTTTTAGTTTTACTTACACAAAATCCACTGTAGACACATTGCGCCACCAGTCTTTGATAATCCTTTTAGTCTTATTTTGCTTAATTTTGTGCGATGAATTTTTTGACAAGTTTCGAGTTCCGCTAGTTGCATGTCCAAAAACTGAATTGTGCAGCTGCGACTTTAATACGCGTATTGGATTTTAAAATTTGTAACAATGGAACTTCTTGTGATTTACCCCCAATTAGTATTCAGTATATTATATTTTCTAATGTCTTAAGGGCTACCTTCACCACGTAAGTTGAAATGCTTGTTCACCAAAATTTCCTTATTTACAAATATGTAACAGTGAAAATGCATAATGAACTACAGTCAGGAAATTAAAAATGCCACAATTAGGAAAAGATTTATTACATACGTTTACATAGCCTTTTCTTGGTTTATGTATTTTACATTGACACGTGGTCCCGAGTTAGCACGTCGGTTTGAGACACGTAATTGGAGCTTTAGAGGTGGAGTTCTTGGGTATTGGGCGACTTTATCTCCTGTAGCAAGGTAGTTATTAAAAAAGGTACAAGTGCTCAGTAAGTTAAGAAAAATGCTTAAAATAGTAAATGAGGAATAAAAATTAAATTAAAATAACAATAAATTTGACGTTTAAAGTGAAAAATAAATTTTAATTAACTTTAATGCCTACTCCACACCAACGGCAACGAAAGACTTTTGCCACCTGTCTCTGTGGTAGTCATAAAAAGCCTTCACACCGCTAGGAGACGGGGAGAAGAGGCAATTTACGCATGATCATTTATTCCGATTGGCTGTCGAGCATGGCGGCAGAGACAAAAGTTGAACGTTTTCCAACTTGAAACCCCAGAGACTGAAACGAACCGGGGAGTGAAAATTTGTAATACGCATGCGCAACAACGAAGATGCGTGATTTTAGTCTCCGTCGATGTGGAGTAAGAATAAGATTAGGGAATTGGCCCATAGCAGAAAACAAAGATACTAAAAATTAAAGACGCACCCAAGGAAGAAATGTTTTTAAATATTTTAAAAAAATCTCATTAAGATAATTGTAAAGTTCTATGGGGAAGCTAAAACAGCAAGATTCTCAGTTTGAATCCAGACAAGCGCCATTAAATACCTTTGTCTTGTCCGGACACGGGCACTGACGTGCCGGGCCAACACCTCTCAGCGGAGATCGCCGCTGAAAGGTGTTGACCTGGCGCTCTCTACTAGAGAAGGGGACGATGCTGTGGGGTCCCATGATGGGGAACCCTTGGTCAGTCTGTTGGGGAAATTGGAGAGAGTGATGCGTGGGAGTGTGACCCCAAGACACATCGAATTCTTGTTTGCTTTTGTCAGAATCAGATGATTGAGGTTGACAGAGTTAATGCAAATATTGTTTGAAGTTTTGTGAATAAGTTTTAGTATTGTGTTTCTTGGCGAGTCCTGTGAATAAAATATTTTGAATATTCCTCCAAGTGTGTCAAATCGGTTACTTTCAACGTAGTCTATCAGAGTAAGATCGAGGAAAGACGATAGGCACTTTGAATCCGGTAAGTCCCTCTATGTCAGAGTGTGAGAGGGTACGAAATTTTAGAATTTTGACACAAGTGTGATTTGAGAACTGTTTCAGGAAGGAGTAATCCTTACTTAAATCGCTCACTCCTTTCAACTACGTCATATCTAAAAAACGAGATTTTAAAGTTTAAATGTTGAATAAAATGTATTAAAAAGTTCTCTCTAGCGGCTATATATTGAACGGTGCGATATGTCGATCTTGCATAGTTACTCTTTCGAGGCATTCTGAAAACAGGAACTAAAAGTCGCCAATTTTTTTAGATATGACGTTGAAAGGAGTGAGCTAAATGTTCAATTATCTTGTCAGAGTGCTTTAAAAAAATTGCTACTACCTTAATGCAAGATTAGAAAATTGAATCAGTCCCATTAGCGTATTTGACATTATGTACATACGAGCCACTGCGCGACCAGCATGGTCGATTTTAGTTTCATATTTTCTTTTGCAAAACAACTCAACTGAAAGAAACGTATAATGAATGTTACCATTACCTGTCATCATAAATAAACGTTAAGTGGTAGTGTATCTCAGCCAAAAAATTTATAATCATTACAATATTCTCTTTAAGGTTGATTCTAAAACATAGTGATTAAGAGATGTGAATTTCCATTACTTCAGAACAGTTAAAGATAAGATTGAGAAACCCAACACCAATGATTTTAAAAATTGCATCCCTCTGTGTATGTAATATTTTTCAAAATTAAGATTTCTATACTTTATCATTACATCAAATATATTCACCCATCTGCAACGCGATTTCGTTGGCTCCTTTATTATGAGAGCACCATATAGGAAAAACCCACACAGCTGCTCGTAAAGAGTCAGCACATGAATGTCGTACATTTAGCCGGAATTCGATACCCCATTCTGGAAGCTGGAGACACTAAAATAGTGAGCGCGGCTGAGTTAATAAAGAAATTGCGAAAAACACCGATGGAATGAAATAGAGAATTTTCCCCACATTACGAGAAGTTGCATTTTTTGTGTACAAAGGATACTCTGGGAATATTTTTGGATTACTCATTTTCAAAATACTGAAATATTTCGCTCGCATTTAGAACCGAATTGCTGATGATTTAATTAAAATATAAGTTATTCATGTTTTAGTCAATAATCGAAGCAATAAAATTTTAAGCAAGTCGCTATCTTTCAATATTTCTCTATGAATATAGGAAAAAATCCTCATTAGTAACCCGTAGCTTAATTTTAATACTTGTTTATTTCCGTCTCTACCTTTAAACTAGGGGCTCCGTATTCTTATATATAACGCTCTCCTGAAAGCCGTTCATACTACATCGAATTTCAGACAATCTTGGTTTTAGTGTTATAGATTGAGAAAGACCATTTTCTGCCATTGTTTATTTGATATAAAATCCTGGATGTTACAAGATCTTCAGCACAATTACTAAAATTGATATATCTAATGAGTTATTTTAGAAATTAAAACGTTAAAAAACTTTTAAATTAAAAAATGGTTGTGCATTAAAACCCGGCTTTCCGCCAGTATTAAAAAAAAAAAATCAGATTTTTAAAATTCCCGCAGTCCAATAATCCAGAGTGATTCGCACAAATTATCCGAGCATTCCAGTAATGAATTCGTCGTAGATCTTCAACACGTATGAACTGACGGTGTTAACAGCAGACCTGCATCCAGGTTTGAAGTCAGGGAGTGAGCTGCTCTGTCTCTGTTCAGGAGGCAACTCGTGAAAAATCCTGAAACAAACAGTTCAATGTGATTATGATTATGGGATTGTGATTATGAGGGGCGCCATTTGCAGTGCAAATGCCTAAATCTAGTCATTTTCTTCACTTGCATTCAAAGTATTCCAGTTAAATGAGCAGAAAAATTGTTAGTACTACCATCTGTTATGAGTTTAAAAGAAGTAAACACATTTTGCAACTTCATTTGCAAAAAGTTAAAATTCTTTAGGTTAGAAATCGCGAAAAAATATGCACCGTGCAAACGCTGGAGGTTTTTGCTCCTGAAATGGTTATGAGAAAAGCCATCGACAGCATTTTGAACCTGCCACCACGGACGATTTTCAAAAATTTTTTTGTTCAAAATCACGAGTGAAATTTTCATCTTATAGGTTTATCGCAAAGATGACTTAATGACTTATAAATGCAATGAAAAATTATAAAAGTGGAGAAAAGAATTTAGTAACTTACAACTTGCGGGAAAGTGAATATCATGTTTTAGATAAATACCGAAATCAATTTATAAAAATGGAGGAAAGCGCTACGGTCATTTTTTTTTTGCTACAAGGCTAATTAGACTGGGACCTACAGCTGAAATATGATTCCGGAAGGCTACAATCATCCATTTCAATAATGGAATTCGAATCCAGATTCTGGTACCAAATTCCAGCACCTCAGCCATCACTCGGCTCAATTTAGAAAAAAAAATTCCTAGAAGAATGTTTAGAATACATATTACTAGACGAATAGTTTGTAAAATAACGTCTCCTTATATTCAAATACACAATACAATCTATTCGTCGGTGAAATAACATTTTCCTCTGTTGAGATAGTCTAAAAATTCAACGACTATCGCGGGCCACGCTATTGTCTCGTGGCAACAGATTGAGTAGAACGCGATTTCAGTGCCGCCCGCGGCTGGAGGTTCAAGTTCTGTAACGCTCGAATCGTTACAATTGCATTAAAAATACACGTTGCTCGAAAGGTTAACAGAACAAGTTCTTCAGTACACGTATATTAGGTCTAGCATTATCTTTTGCTACTCAGGTGCTAGGTTGAACCTACACTTTAAAGTCAGATCTGAATGTCTACAAACAAATATAAACTATGGGGCTATCATGTCAACTAAGCTTTGAACCGAATGTCAGTGCCTCAGCCATTCGACCATCGACTTCTTGGGTTCAATCAGTGACCCGAGTAATAATCGCTTCCACACCCCAAAATATACTTCATTGCGTTTCATTCGTTGTCCTTTCCTAGCTTCTATAGATTTTGTACTACCTTTTGTGGAAACTACGTTTCTACACTCTAGGGAAAAAACACAAAATCTGGAAGACTCATGGAGACCCACTCATGGAATAGCCTTCTCTTAAACTTATCGACTGCATCGTGCCATCACACAAGCGTTCATGAAAGGAGTGAAACTGGCGTGTACTTTTGTTGTGTACGAATGTCCTCTAAAGATGTCTATTAATCCTTCGGTGGGAACATGATTCTTTTCCCGCTTAGTGGGAACACATGGAAGGCAGATATAGATGGAATCTCTTTCCCAGGTATTCCTAACTAGAAATTCAAGGGATATTTATGGTTTATTACACTTTATGGTAGCCACATCGTCAAATCCTTTCTCCTTAATTCTTGACCAGTTTCTGTTAAACAGAAACTATCACAGGTTATATTGCGGTTCGTTTTGTAGAGGCATTTAGTTAGACGAACGATTGGGTTGGGATTTTTAATTTTTGATCCGATTAATCCAATTTTTACCTCAACCATAGAAGGGTGTCATTACGAATCACCCTTCCATACTGAAGACAAGATGTTGACTGAAGCATGTTTAGACTCACGGTACCCAAGGTCGAAGGGTGGGTGGTCGGGTGGGGGCAGCGTTGAATAAAGAAACTATAGATGTCCGAGAGGTAGATGTTCCCACCGGAGGGTTAAGCTTCTACAATGTGCGTCTTGTGCATTTTTCGTTATAAATCTTTACTTAAGTCGTAATCAAACATTTCGCATCTATTTCGAAGCAATTCTTGGAGGAAAGGAGATGGTGATAAAACTCGTGATATGCCAAAAATGTAGCAGAAAAATAGTATAGTACAGTCAGTTGCGACAAGAGATCTCGTTTCCTAGCTCAGCTGATGACTATTCCTCCTCTTTTAATCTATTTAAGCAGCAGGTCCTGGTCTTATTAGCCCTCGTGTAGCAAAAAGTGACCGTAGCGCTCCAAACCAAGCCAAGTGTAATAATTTGTTTTTAACGACCCTCTCATTAAACTCTGATGCTCGTTCTCTGAATTGCTGTAATATTACTGTCTAAGGAAATTTGGAGTACAGTGCTTCCACCAAAAGTTTAATTTTTTTGCGATACAAACTAAATTTATTACACAGGAACAAATCTGTCTTACAAAATTTTTTTTAAGTAAGCGTTATTAAAGAAAATGGTAGAAAAATCACAATTTATGTTATGAAATTTTTTTTCTTCATCGTAAAGGCTAAATAAGAATTAAAAGGTTACTGACAGTCTGTCATGAAAACAAAAATGAAACTTACCTTGTTAACGAAAACTCATCTGAAGCAATGTACGGGAGAAACTTGAAGCAAAAATGCATTATCTGAAAGAAGTTCTAATATTTGAAAAAAGTTTCGTAATTAAGTAATTACTGAATTTAGAAGTTTGAATGACAAACAATGATATATTGCTTCAGTTTCATTACATAGGCTGGTGGGTTCATATTTAATTACAAAATCGTATCAAGATTAAACAATGAATCCTTGACACCCAGCAGTTCGTTGTAAGGTACAGCAAACTCCAAATTAAGAACACTTATCAAAATGTTTCATTAAAAAGGAGGGAGGATTCCTGATCCATAAATTCCAACTGCAGTTGACCACAAATGATCCAATAAGCATCTACTTTCTTGTAGATGGATGAAATGAGCCTTCTTGCAAGACTACAGGGAAGTTTAACAATTTCGATGCATATAACCGGTTTACAAGAGTTGCAAAATTGATTTTCCAATGACCATTATTGCATTTTTGTTTTAACCAATTGCCAAAAAACAAAAAATATCCTTGCAAAAATAAAACTTTAGTCAAAGAAACGAAAGTGGTTTATCTGTTTTATATTTCACATTGAAATTTAAATTTTTATAATTTTTAACTTCAACCGACTGGAAGAAAGGAAAGTGCCAAACTTGGGAGTCATTTCCTTGCACATATGCAGATAGAGGTAAATATGATTTAACAAGGTGACAGCAATACTGTCCAAGTTGTTGGTGAATATTTTTTGCTTCAAGTACGTGTCTGGACGTATTTATGTTAATAGTCTTCCCATTGACTAACTGCCAAAGCTTTACCCATTTATTCTTATTCTGATCGATTTGTACGAACTCTAAAAAATTTCTATTCTTATGACTAACATCTCGCAGCACATAGTAGCTACTGGGAAACATTAAAGTTTAGGAGTTTAGCTTTCAATTATACAATAAATTGAGCAAAACAGACCTCTGGGTCAGCCAAAACCTCTAGGTTTGTGGCATTCGTATAAAAGCCGCTATAAATTCTCTAAGTAGTAAAAACTTACATCTAAAATTTCAAGATGCACTGTGAAATCGAACCTTAAACTTTAATATAAAAAACTCTTAAATTGGTAATTTGTTTTAATTGCTACCTTTTACAATAAGATTAAAAATTCTTATGTCATTTGGTAGATAAGACAAGATTATAAATTTCTCATTTTAACAACTGTAATAATTGAATAACTCACCTCTTCTCTCCTTTTCAGACGGGATGGTAAGTTATGGCTAGAAAGTTAACAATACTTAGTTTAGACATTCAGTATTAAACTATTTTAAATTACGATTGTTTTAATTTCCAGACATTTCATCACTACTACTAGTAAAATAGATTTAAATCAGTATATTTCTCCTTTTCAAAGTTAAATACAACTTATTTTATTCCTATTCTAGATTTGGGATTATCTGCTGGTAACATTAGAACATCGCGATTTAACACCCCAACAGCTTAAGATAGTCCGTAATGATTACCAGTTTTATTCATATAAACTCGTGCTTATTTTTATTAGTCTACAGAATTTCTGTTTGATATCCCTATCAAAATAAAACCAGGAAAGGGGGGGGGGGGGATTTGTATTCGATAAATATAAAGATCAAGCAAATCTATTTAAAGATTTAATATTCCATTTCCTTAAAAATTTGTATATGTTGAACTGAAGATTCCACATTTAAGATATTGTCCTCACTTGTTTCAAGATTTAGAGTAATACCATCCTCTTTGCATTTATCTTTTTAAAATATTTAAATTAAAACTGTCTTCAGTTACACGGGAATAAGTGAAATTTTTACAGGTTCACTTAGATTAGACTCTTGGCCAATTTGTCATTCTGCAGGTCATTTTCACTAAGGTTACAGAGGAATTGGAATCTACTGCAAAATAGCTGAGAATATTGTACCTTAATTTTTTTATAATAAATTTCATAGTTTATTTTACCAAGGATTGGACATCTTTATTATCTAGCTACAAAACGAAATATGTACATGGCTCAAATGGGCTGAATGAATCAGCGTGTAAATACCTAAACGCTTTACATGATCAACAGATGTTTACCTAATAAAATAACCTCAAAAATACGAGTTTACAAGTATTAGACTTCATTGCCTTATAAATGTCTGCACAATTTTTTCACATATCCATTGTTTAAGAAAGTGTATTGCATGGTAATAAACCCCAATTTTCTCGTTTCACTTTCAAGTGGCAAAATCATTAACGTGACTCAACCAACTATTGACAAAAAGGAAAATTTTCATATCCTAATGAATACGACTAACTTGTTTATACATTGCCCATTGGTTCTATTAAAGACCTGTACCGCAGTAGATTGAATGAAAAACTGGGAACATTACAGTGCGAAGATACCAAATCAAAACTAAATTCGCAATAAGGAATTCATTTTCCTCTCTATGCGACCATATTAGGCACCTATTTTTCTGCAGTAAGTATTTTCGGTTGCATTTAGAACGAAGGATTTCAAAGTAAATGGAAATATCAATGTTGCTCTAAATACACTTGATATAATTAATTGCCGTCTTCAGAGTTCCGCCGACTGAATGCTATTATAATATAACTTGGATATATTTTAACTTATTTTTCCAAATTTTAAATTATTTTTCCAAGTAAAATGCACGAGTCATACTTCACCATGGGGAAATGATCAAACCCTTATAGGCTCTAGAGATACCGATGAGATATGATCCGTCATTAGAGAAAATGAAGCTTTTAAAAGGAGACGAAATATTTGTACAATTTAAACTCCTTTACTCTGAACGATACAGAATGTTAGGATAAGGTTTATTTAAGCTATTTAATATGTAAAATGCATTATTTCAAATTCAGTTAGGATGTCAGTTCATGCTAAAACAATTTAGATTTTGAATTAGGGACCATGCCATTAAAAATGCTCGTAATTTGATATTATCTATTAATAAATAATGTAATGAAGCGTGTTTGCCTTATTTGTCGAATTTTATCATCTCAAAAATCTTATCCGAGACATTTACCCACTCAAATTCAGCAGTCTCGGTACTTCCTGAAATGCTACATTTGCTATAGAGAAGGATACAAGAACCACATAGCAATAGAAAGCTTGATTTCTTTTATATTTCAGTGTATATAACGTAAGCAAACTAGTGTTTCTTTAATATAAAGGAATAGGAAACTGATATCTTACCCGAAAAGATACCAGTCGTATGCGAGAGATAAAAAGGCTATTTCTCGGTAGTCCAGGCTTTCGTGAATGATTCCATCGGCCCACAAAGATATTCTTAAAATAGATACAAACAGAGGTGTCCGGTCCCAACCTGATACGCAATGAACAAGGAGACCTCCGTTTCCTAAAATAAGAATGACACCCGCATTTAGTTATTTTCAAATACCATCAGATGTAAAGAGATCAATAGGGCATCTCCAATATCCCTCTCAAAACACGGATTTTATTCATTTTTGCACAAGAGATATTTACATAACTGCAGTAAAGTATAATCCATTTTGACCTTCCATTTCACTGCCCTAAACCAATGTAGTAAACGATCTTTGTTTAAACTTTATGGTTTGTTAAAATATTTACGAAACTGATTGAATTCTAAATATTTTTCCAACGTAGGGGAAAAGTGACAAAGCTCAAAATTGCTTTCGAATGAAAATTTATTGAGCGCACGAGAGAAAACTAAAATTTAAACCATGAAATTATATCCCCTGTCTATCATTGAATAACTCAACAATTTTCACTCTAAAATAATTTGCGGTAACAATCCCAGAATCCATTATGACTGATTAACGCCCACTTAATTATTTTAAAACTTTTCCCCCTCTATTTACTCAAATTAGGGATATTACGGGAAAAGTTTAGTAGCGCAATCCTGTAATGGAGGGGGAATTTAGCTGTAGCTGATGTTCTCAAAATATTAGCCTTCCATCTCAGCTATATTTTTAGTAAAATCTTCCCGGAATATTCATTTAATGATATCACGTGCATTTTAATTAAATATAATTACATAAACCAGTAGCTACCAAAGACACTTAATATACTATGTAGCGAAAATTTTGTTTACTTTGAAATAAAATTTCTTAAAAATTGGACATTGTTAAAATATCAAACATAACTCTACACTTTTTGCTACAAAAAGTTAATTCGAGGCATATTCCACTCTTTATCTAATTACATTCCCCCCCCCCCCCCCGAGACAGAAAGCTACGCACCTCTTGCAAGGTATGATAACAAGACCTTCATGTAGTTCTTCGTCAAATCGACAACGTCCCATTCCTAAGCGGAAAGAAAGACATTTACAAAAGATGTGCTAGGTTTCAGCTGGAAAAGTATATGTAAAACAACAATTGTATTAATTACAGAGCACCTACAGTCATACTGTGTATAAATTTCATTCTTTATATCTAAATAACTTATTTAAATACAACTACTCATAATTTAACTTAGTTATACAGGAACCCCGAGTATACAGAGCCGGTCCCATAGGTGAGGCGACGAGGCGACCGCCTCAGGCGTCGAACTGAAAGCGGCGCCAAAATGAGACAAAGTAAAAATAAGAAATTAAGGAATAGCGATAAAATATTAATATTTTAATGCATGACAAAATTCTTAAAATTAAACAAATATATTATTGAACATACAGGCTATTTTTTTTTTATGAACTACTGAATACAAGGTCATGGGAAATAAATTTTAAATGCCTATTCCCAAACGTTGTTGCAGCTCTAAGAATTCTAACACTACATGAAACTATAGCAGTAGGTGAGAGCCGTCTTTCTTACTGAAAATTTTAGAGGCGATTAATATCTATGAACAATAGCCCTAGAGTGATTGAAAGATCTAGCAATAGTTTCTATTGAAAAGGCGGTATCTAAAACAATTCATTGTACAAATGCAATCAAGATATATGCTGCAATAAAGGATCGAAGAATGATTTAGTAATTACTTTTACTGCATAACAAATTATATTCAAATTTACTTTTTCCTCCTTTTTTTAAAGTCCTGTATATTTTTTAAATTTATTTTAACAAATAAAGCTTTTGAATGAACATTTTTTCCAAAATTATAGTTATTCTAAAAGTAGACTAGTTCTAATAGACATAGGCGTAGCGTCGGAAGTGGGGGGTGGCGGCTCTGAGTACACAAGTATGGTCCATACTTTTACCTCAAACTCAATTTGAGTTTTTATTCTTGAATTCATTTCATAAAAAGATACTGACGTTTCGCTTAGATTCAGTAAAATTTCTATTATGCAAACCTTGTAGTTGTCCCATTCAATATCAGGGAAAGTTAAATTCGGATCTTCTGTAAATTTTACCTCCGTGTTTACTTCAGACTGTAAAAGAAAAACAAATCAATGCAGGTTTATATTTAACCCTTTCGCGACGGCAGTTCCGATCACGCGCTTTCCTCCGAGGCCGGAAGTTGTTCTCGTGGACGTTCTCTCCAGGCCGGCGGACTTTTAAGCGCTAAGCCTAAATTTACGAAAAATTCCAAAATAGTAACATTTACAAACAAATTTATTTAAGCTATATATGGGTTACTTACATTCTTTTATTATTTCTCCACTTAAAAAACTTTGTTATACAGTTTAAAATATTTTTCGCTGGGACATACTGCTTGCTCTTTAAGCCAGCAAAGGGTTTCTAGGATAATCAACAGCTGCAAGTGATGTTTAAGATTCTTTATGCATTGTAAAACGTAGTGAAAAGGATTAGAAATAAAAAGGGTCAGCTATAAAAATTGTACACGCAGAGGAAGGGTAGATTCAGGATTTAGCCGGTTATAGTGGCCAGCATAAGAAAAGGCCTTTTACAAAATTTTAAAAGATTGTTAGAAAAGGAAATGTACGCAATAAAAAAATATTTATGGTGAAGAGCGAAAAAGGCGTTGGAAAATAGCAGCCGCGGTGTCTCTTGACTAAATAACCGATGTGTAAAAGACCGCTCCCATAAGAGTTGCGTAGAGATGAGGGATATTTCCAGTAATGGAAGGGATGTGTTGAATAGTATTCGCGCCCCGGTGAAAGGAGGGGATGAAGTTAAAAAGGACCCGCTCACATAAACGGTAAGGAGAATATTTGTAGTGAAGTTCGAGTCGCGGCGAGTTAAAAGGCCCCATAAAAGAGTTGCGTGCGAGCGAGGGCCAGTCGAAAAAGTCCTTTTTAGAATAATGAAAAGAATTTAAGGGAATGTGACCATAGTAAGTATTGTTGAGTTATAGAAAAGTTAGAGGGGGAGATTTAAGAAAAATAAAATATAAGAAAAATGTTATAAAACTGACCAGGTGTTAGAAAATAAAAGAAAAATGTAGAAAGGAAAGGGGGGGGGAAATGTGAAAGATAAGTATAAGTGTAGGTCCAATGAGAAGTGTGAATTTAATAAAAGGAGAAATATTATAGCTACTAGAAAAGGTTTTAAGACGTAGGTGGAGTTTATATGGAGAAGAAAATATGATTGGAAGGAAGAAACATATGCAAAAAGTTGAGATGAATATTAAGAGGTAGAAATGAGATTTTTAGATATAGAGAGTTCAGGGAGATTGGGGAGAGAGGTGTGCAGAGGGCGAATAGCCTACGGGCTTGCCCTGTGGTGGTACTCTCGAGTCCACCCTGCAACTATATTGAAGACGTGATGTCATCTTAGCTAGCCGATATTTGGTGTAAGTCAGTCTTTACTTTTCGGTTGAAGGACAGTATTTTTTAATTTAAAATTAAATATGCCTTAAATGATACATGCTTTTCTATGTTAATCTGGTGAGGACCGAAGTTGTTATTTGAAAGAATATTAATCATTTTAGCACATTATTCATGTAGTTATGAGAAGAATAATCATTTTAATACTGCATAATTTAACAGTTTATTTGTGTAATAAATATTTGTTAATTTGTAAATATTGGTTCTCATCATTTATAAAACATTTAAGCTGTGTCCATCTTTTCTACAGTGTTTACATGCTGGGTTAAAAACGAACCTGGGTAATTAGTAAAGGGAAATCGGTAATCAAACCCTGTTAATATTTTAACTTTAATATTTTAAAACCTTTAATCGGCATTTCCACCCAGCAATACTGTCGAAATCCTACTCCCTTTCCACAGTAAGACTGATATATTCCTAACAGGAATATATCAATATCGTATCAAGAACTCTTAAAGTTTTGAATGATTAAATCTAAAAGAGGTTTAATTTTTTTCAATCTTTTTGGCATCGGAAGAAGTAAAATGCAAGTATCGAAGAATTTCGATGCATTGGTCCCGAGTCATAACCTTACTGAAAAAAGGTGTTTCAATCATGGGATTCGTTGAGTAGTACATCTTAATTTTCGGTTTTTCCACAATACCCATTAAAATTGTCAAAGCAAATTAAACATTTCTTTAGTTACAGGCAAAAAAATACTTAGAGGATGAACTCTTCAGTTTCCGGGTTTATGTACCTCTTATACGCATTAATTTGGTTAGTATAACAATACACATTAATTTAGTTATTACATCCATTACAGTTTCAAAAAAAATCTGAAAAAACAATTTGATGCAGCATCAGACTTATTCCGCATGCCGCTGTGAATGTTAGTTGAGTAAAATCCCTTACGTGAGAAGACCACAAAGTACCGTCCCGCGATATACTCAGAATAGAAATATCCGTTATCTTCACTTTGATCTCTGTGTTCCAAATAAACATTCACCCGACAAGATTTCTGTATCACTATCACTACTTTCATAATCACTTTCAAATACATTTCTCATCAGTTCAGAAATTTGGTCTTCTGTTAAATTCTCCTTTTCGCCATATTAAATCGAAGGAAAGAAATCTCACTGCAACAGGATCTGATTCTGACTTTAAACTAAACGGTGAATCCATATACCCAATGCTATAATCTCACCGCAAAAGAAAAATAAAAAGATATCTCGTAAACAAAGACCACGTGCAAAGTTTAAATGCCCTGCCCGCTGACAGCCAAACGCAATACATCCATTCCTCAGTTTGTTTACATAAAACGATAGACAGCATGTAATTCATACTAGTCTTGTTTTCGAATAGAAGGTCCCAACTACGTGTACTCTAAATTTCATAGACATACGGTGCCATCTTGTGCCCCAAAAATTAACTAATAAAACGTTCCAAACTACTGTACGTATACGTGACATTCGGCCAAAAACGCGGATAACTGCTGGCACGTATACGTGCCGTTCGCCGCGAAAGGGTTTTAAGACGATTATACATAATTTAGGTGTTAAAATTCCTTGCAATCGTTAGGTACATAAAATTTAAACATTCTCTTAGGTAATAGAGAAACTCTATAAACCTTGTGGAAAATAAACAACGCCAGTTAAACATTGAAATCCAAACAATATAGGATATTTTCAATCTTACTCGATTCCAGTCGAAAATTAATCCTTCGGGTACACGGTTTGCTTTATGGTAACGCTTGAAAAATTGACAACCTGCGGAGTAAATAAAACATGAGATATCGCTGAAAAACTTTGACTTTATCTAAATGCCTACTTTCATCCTACTGATATTTTCAAAACAAGACTACATTTTTGTCTAAACAATGCGAATTAACGGATTGTTTTCTCCTGTTGTTAGAACAACGAGAAAAAAAATGCAATTGTGTAACCTCTAAAAATCTAAACATAATGCCTGAAGGAGAAATTTATGTTTAAGGTTTGCACACATGTTATACAAGCATGAGAATACCCTGAATTTCAATATTTTGATTTGTGTTAACGAAAAGAGAAGTTGTGCATTAATAGTTTTGGTATTTAGGGTGAAGTCTTGTGAATTACTTTGCTTTCGTATTTCCCTTAATTTTGACAGTTTCAAAAGTTTCTCAAATTAATCAGATTGTTTCATCTAAGGCCAATGATGTTTCTCTTCGTGAAGAGAGGTTCAATAGGTGGAACCTCTTTATAATTCAGTAGTATGCCATTATAAATCTAAAATTACTTCCTTGAGTGAAAAATTCTGCGTGTCCATCAAACATGCATTAAGTTCGAAATAGATGTAATATACTTATTTACTAGGCTGAATTGTATTCCACGATTAAGAAAAATCACTCGCTTATATTAGAGTAAAATTTAATTTTACGAGTTGAGAAGTCATAGTAATATTTCATCGACTTTTTACCATGTGTAGCATACTAGTTTAAAGCAATAAGAATTTTTTCGTAGCTATGCTATCTGAACTTAAAGGCGAAGTCTAGACTAGATAGAACAATATTACTCGTTGAACATCTAATCATAAAGACATATTTGGCAATAGACCCAAGTCTGAGAGTGGCTACTAAGTTTGAGGATGAATCTGACAAAATTAAGTGCAAAAATCATTCCAAAAGCAAATGGCAGTTTTCCTCTGAAAACTAATCTTGTTGGTATCTAGACACCTAGAAAATTAGTTTGAACTTCCATAATTAGAATTTTAAAAGCAACCCAAGTGATTTAAAAATTACTCCCTTTTAACTGTTTTATACAAAACAATTTAATAACTTGACATCGCCAAGGGTTATACCTAATGTTTAAATAAGAAATTTCAATCGAATCTGCGACTAATATTGTCATAAACCTCTTTTAATAAAGATATTTTATGTTTTTCTGTCTCTAATGCGGTTTAATTTATCCGATGTGCTCTCTAAATATAAACACAGTTTCGGTATATTAACACAGAATTAATTCTAAACTAGTAAATTTACCTGGATAGGGCATCTGTTCGATACTGCAGTGACAGTAGATATCTGGGTTTATTTTCTCCGACGAACTGAGCCTATGAAAAACCAAAATAATTTATTGAGAGGGAAAACAAAGAGTATTGCAAAGAGGACGAATAGATAAACTTACCTTATGTGCTTATACTTTTTCCTGTCCTCTATCATCAAGTCACATATGTACTGAACCTTTAAAGTTCGCATGACCTGAGCATCAACAAGCCGCAGATTGTGAATGGAACTTGGGGTGCTAAAAAAAAAATAAATCACTCCTGCTGCGATTTAAAATTTCAAATGGAAATGTTATTTCCTGGTAGCAGAAAATAAATTCATAAGCATTTTAAGACATTAAGAAAATATAGCATTCGCAGTTCTACAATTCAGTTAACGAAAGAGGTACGAGTACACTGAAAGCTTTTATTATGACACTAATAGTAATTTTAAGTAACACGTTAGGCTATAGTCAGCTCTTCAAATTACTGAATGAAGAATCTGTGCCCAAGGATCGTTTATAGTAAAATAAGGATGAGACAGTCAAATTGTGAAAGTAAAATTTAATTTTCTTAAGTCTTAATAGGTACTGTGAAATAAAATATTATCACAAAGATATTATGTTGGCTGACTTGTTGGTTTGTTTCGCTTTGGTCCAATTTTTAAATAGGTGAGCGCTAATGAGACCAGGACTGATGGTTCAAATGGCTACAAACGCCCATGCCAATAATAGGACTCGAACCCACAGACTCTGGTACCAATGCTCGAATCTAAGCCATCCGCCCGTTAGTTGAACGCTATGGTTATCTTCTGCATGTGGGCAGATGGAGGATGCCAATCCCCCCTCTACCCCCCCCCCCGGTAAGAAATGAGAGCTGAGCCCCGGTAACAAATTATATTGAACCTCAGCGACCACTTGGTCGGGAACTAAGATTGGGCCAAAGAACCGACTAGTTCCCGGGGAAGATCATGTTAAAGGTTTAGAATTGAAGAATGCTAATAACCATGGTATCTTATGGAACGAGTCCTGCTTATTTCAATAAAAAGCCTAATGCAAGAATTTCAGTAGTTCGAGTGAAAAGAAAAATTTCCAAAATTATTGTAAAATTAGTTATCAGATGTAAGATTATGTTCTATTGACCACGTCTGTAGTCAAGCACGTATTGCTTTACAGTTGAAAAATAGCGTATCAAACAAATCTAGTTTACCGACAACTCGGGGCCCGAGGTAGCCTATCTGTAACACGTCGGCTTTCGGTACTGAGGGTGCTCGGATCAAATCCCGACAAGCGTCCTTAAATACCTTCATGTCTATGTCGGATATGGGCCCGTTGAATCCATAGATCGGAAAGTCCTTTGAGGTCAGTGGGTAGGGAAGGTACGAATCCCCCCCCCCCCAGATGTCGCCCATGGGGTTCTCGGTCAAAATTGTGGTGGCACCTGGCCAAGTCGGATTCCAACCCCTGTGGTGCTATTAAAACCGGAGCCGCACTACTCAACTCGAAAGCTATATGAACCTGGTCTGGGACTTCCGGTCAGGGGGCATTAGGAAGAACAACAGTTGACAACTTACAGTAACTGACAAGCAGCCTCTCGACCACGACTTGACACGTCAATTAAAGTTCTTGCTATATCTCTGAAATCAAACGAAGTTTAGTTTAAAAGCTATTCTGCATTAATATACAATAAGAAATATACCTTCACAAATAAACATAAAACAAGAAAAGTTCTAAAAAAATTAAAACCATTCTTGCCAATTCAAATCAGCTCTAGACTGCTCTTAACTACAACAGATCTTTATTTTTACTAGTACGCATAGCCACGTAAACACTAAAAACTAAATTCAGATTAGAAATTTTATTTAAAAGTTTACTTTTTGAAAGAAAAAAGAAAATACTTTTACAAGTTTTAACGATGCATTTTAAAAGCAACCGTTATTATTCATGACTGGCTATATCAGAAAGAAATTGTAAAGGCGAATGGGGTGCAATAGCCTTTACAAAATGGCACCCCGATTTAAAGTTGTACTAAGTACTAAACTTTTGATAAAGGACCAATTTAGTCTACTTATGTTCCTGTGATATTAACGCGTGGGTTGAAGCCCATAAAAGTGAATGTATAGAATTGCAAAAGAGAAAATTGCTCTCAAGTAAAAAGTAGTGCAATCTTTGAGAAGGTCGCCCAGCATTGAATGCTGGTAAAAAGAACAAAGTCTTTTCATATGAATAGCTACATACAATTCAGCTACTAAGTTTGCCTAACGGGAGACAGCTATTTTCTAATGGGAAGTTTGTAATTATGTTACTTCCATTATGACTTTCGAAAAATTTCTAGAGATCACTCAAGTTTCTTATTAGTCATGTAGGTTTAGAGACTGATTAATTTTCCTTTTGAAGCTAAAACTGTTAGTTTTTGCATTTCTTCATAAGAAACCGAAATCTTTCGGACAAAGTATAAGAGAATAAAACATCACTCGTTACAGGCTGTTCATTCTTTTCGAATTACTCATGTTATATAAAGGATAAAACTGATAGACTATACAAATATGACCAATTTTAAACAAAAAATAAAATATTACTCAACTTTTGTGAATTGATCCTGTTAGCTAATACATAGATTACCATTGAAATAAGAATGTCTGCCAAAATAAAATAATGGCTTAATATTCATATACAGTGACTTCCAAAATTGGGGGTACGCTTGTTTTTTTTTAATTTGAATTTCAGACTGTTAAGGGTCAAATTTATACACAAATGAAGAGTAACGCTTTTCTAATTTAGTTCCGCTAAACATTTTGGTATTAAACTTCCTAAAAATTAAGAACTGGTAGTTTAAAATAATTGAGGTTTTGAAAGTCACGACAGTCTAAAGAAAATTGGGAGTACGCTTTAATTTTTTTAACTACCCTAAGTTATAATAAATATACTATAAATGTTTACAGCTAAGCAATTCCACAAAATGTTATATTTCAAAATTAGTATCGTTAACTTTTAATTAACTAAAAATGGAGAATCGAAGGTAAACAATTATAGAGGAAAGAATGCTAGTTAATCTGACACATGAAGGTAAATCGTTGTGAAAAGTAACTATAATAGTTTGCCGAAGTGTGAATTTAATTCAAAAAGTCTTTCAAAGATTGAAAGAGGATGGCACATAAAAGTTGGAAGAGGCAAAAAAGACTATTGAGCCCAACAGTCGAGTGGAGAATTTTACATCAAATAAAGGTTAAGGCTAAAGTAAGTGCTCCAAAAATCCCTTGAAATGCTTCTAGAACTTTGAGTAAATATTTCTCCAGAAACTGTAGAGTTCTCAGAAGAGCTGGCTATAATAGCTGTAAGCTTAGAAAAGGCTCTTTATTAATATAAAGAATAGAAATAAGCGATTACAGCTTCAAGGGATCACATTTTAAAGCCCAAACTGGTTTGGAATGAAGTTTTTTAAAAGATGAAAGCAAGTACCATTTTTTTGCAGTGACTGCCGTTTTACGGTGTGGCGCAATACTGCTTTCCATTCAAAAAATTCAATCCCAACCCCACTGTAAGCATGGAGATGGGTCAGTAATGGCTAGGGAATGCGTGGCAGCAGCAGGAGTGGAAGAGCTTGTATTTATAGATAGAATCATGGACAGATGGCCTCTATATACTAAAGACACATTTGAAGGATAGTGCTGCTAAATTGGGATAAAATTTTCCATTTCTCCAAAGTAATGAGCCCAAGATATATACATATATACAGTAAATCAATGGATGCTATATCATTCTCCACAACAGTTTAAAACACCAGTCTCCTGACTTAACTGTTAGAGAATTTGTGGTCCAGTGTTGAAAAAGCTGTACAAAGCACCTAATCACCAGTAAAGAACGTCCGAGACTTTTATTGAAAGAAAAGGGGAAAAATAGGTACCTAACCAACTAAAAATCTTGTAGATTCAATGTTACGACGGTTGGAGGCAGATATTAAGGTAAAAGTATGCTACTAAATATTGAGTCTATTTTAGAATTTTGTATGCAAGAAAATTCTTGCACGTACTCAGTTTTGTGGGATCAAGTATGTGTACATTTCCTTTATAAGTTGGTATTTGTGTATAATTAAACAATTGTTTTTTGCGAGGAATGAGGAACATTAAATATCTTAACGTGTCTACTCTAACAAAGTTAAGACTATTTCCCCTTTTCATGACTTTCTTCATTCAAACATGACTTTTCATATCAAAAATAAGTGTACTCTCAATTTGGGAATCACTGTATGCATAGACACCGACTTCTATAAGCTCTGTGATAGCTAACCCTTAAATTGATATAATTTGCTTGATCATTTTTACAGACTCGCATTTAAGAAAATTAAGTTTTGAAATCATTACAATTCATGAAAACTGTCCGCGTTTATCAGTATCGATTCTTTCAGTTTTCAAAACTTCTATTAGAGACATGAAATAAGTCACGATACAGGCTCTCAGTCCAGTACACTGAAAACAAAAGAGAAAGTGCGAAAACAATTCTATCGATGTCACATACAACACAACTTTATAAACTACTTTTGTTTTTCAAGATACCTGTTCAATATAGTCTACGTAAAATTTAAAGGTAGACATTATCAATATTATGTTGTCTCATTTAGCAACTTCAACCCCTATTCTCAAATATTTAAATTTTGAAAATTCTAGACCAATTTAACTTCGTTAAAAATCTTAGATCTTTAATGTATTCAGAAGTCATGACGAAAGATTTAATTTAGAGGGGTACCTTTATTAGCACCCATAACCGAACACTATGCTTATGATACGAGAGGAGAGCATTTAAATACTAAATTTTCCCTTTTTAGGACACTTTACCAATGAAAATTATTTGAGAAAAAAATTACCTTGCTTTTCTTTTGATAGGACTTTCCCTCACCGACTGAGCTGAAATATATTTCAGATAATTACAACACGTGTTTATAAAATTGGATTTCAATACATTTAAACAAATTAATCACGTGTGGGTTTTGCAATAAGTAAAAGCGACTTACTTCTTGGAGGTGGGGATTTGTTGGCCGTTTCATATACAGCCGTTTTTCGGACTGTTAGTGTTCCGGCACGGCATATGAACTAAAAAAAATACCTTTGTTAATTAAATATTATCAAATTCCCTCTGGAGCTTTCATTGTACTTTGTTTTGAGTATATTATTAAATTGCCCTTTTCAGCGATAAGAGTTTACATCCACAACTTTACAGGGCAGAGGGCCCTTCGTTAGTTGAATGAATCGATGAAAGCATGTTTAGTATCAATTTACTATGCACTAAATGACGGAGAAACAGTTTTATAAAAGCATACAGCAGGTAAAATTTGCATTCAATAACGCACTCGCATTGTGGTAGAGAAGCATGGTATTGTAGACAGTATGAGAAACTTAACATTCCTTTTTACTTTTGTAGGTTGGTGTTTATTTTCACCAGGTCCTTTTTATTTGACTTACGCAACATAAGATGGTGTTCACCCGGGACTAGCTAATAATCCGCAAAGTGTTTCTGTCAGCAACCCTTTTTAATTTTTATGTTCTCAGTAAAAACACTACATATTTAGTAAATATTCTAGTTTGTTTACTTTAAGGTATCCTAACACGTTCGGAGCACTTTTTACAAACATATGATGTAGGCACACTTAAATACATTTTTTGATTTGATTCCAATAAAGATTAATGAGAGAGCCAATATTTAAAATAAAGTTAGATGTTTTTTCAAAATCACTAAATATATGTAGAATATTAAGGAATTTAAAAAACTTCAAAAATGCTACATAAACAGTCTTATCTGAATAAAAGTTATACCAAAATAAACGACATGCTTTTATCTAGAGCACCTACTAAAAGTTTGAAGTTATATTAAGAAATAAATATTTTACAACTAATCAAATATTTATTAGGAAAATTTTGCCAATTTTACAACGTTATTTTTGAAATGGGTCATAAATTGTAAAATATGCAATCTAAATTCTTTTAGTGCATCCTCTAGAAAACAATAGACTAGGCAGACAAAATTTCATAAAATTTATAATATTTTGAGTTATTGCTTTTGAAGTCAAAAGAATAGTATATCAATTGAGAAAAAGGCATTTTAAGTTTTACATGCGTTTAGAATTACAAGCTGTGAAGTAATTAAACGTTACCCCACAGTTTGCAAAATGTTCTTACTTTATTATTAAAAGTTTACTGAAATTTTATTAAAATAAAATTCTGTACCAATTGTTAACAGGTTTCTGGCCCTTTAATAAACGCCACTTCAGATGATTTAAATATCCACTTACGGTTTTCTAGTCATAAAATCATTAATATATCGGCTTCAAATTAACGCAGACAAACAAATCTGTTTTGTATAGCTAAATAACTGATCCATCCAATTAAAGAATAAAAAAATCACCTAAATTAAATTTTTCAACGTAGGATACCTTAAGCCACCTCTCGTTCAAAGAAATAAGATACAACGAAAACAAGTTTAATATTTAATTTTGTTGCCAGATAGTTAAAACTTATAGTAACAACGTAAGAGCTTCATTCATACAAGTAACGAGGAAGTAAGGGACAAATGAGAAAGCGTAAAAATGTTCTCTTCCTCTGCGTTGCTTGAGGTCTTCGTTCCCTCTGAATTTTTATTCGGCAGACAATTTGTCTTTTTAAAGCTTTTACGAATTTTTAGATCCATTTTTAATTAAAACTGACGTTCATCTAGTTCAACGAGACTGGAATTGCAGACCACCCCAAATTAAAGAATTTCTTGCAGGGAACGCCGAGTTTTGTAGAGAGACCAAAGGGGTAAAATGAGTTACATCTAATGGCGGTGTACCCTTTGTTTGAAAAATTGATCATTCCAAAAAAGCTTGCTTACATAATTACTTAATTCTAAATATCATTTTTAAATAAAACATTAGCTAATTGCAAAAGCTTAATTGTTTTGATGCCTAATCAGTTTGCTTAAGTAGTTTATATTCCTCCAAACCTACCAAACTTTAAAGGTTACCTCGTATGATTCACAGTGAATGCCAGCACTGATTTGTCATGTCAACATTTCATGCCGCGTACGTATATCCAACTTAGGCTACAAACCACGAAAATCCGAGTACATTTCCTGAATATAATTCAGCCATATTCAAATACCTTATTTTCAGAAGATATTCCAATACATTCTTAAATTATTAAGTCCTCTCTCTTAAAGGAAATTTCTTAATTTTTAAAATCTGATTATATTACAGAAATGGAGATTACATACTGTGTTTAATTCTTTATAAACTCCCTAGATAGTTTTCTAGGTGAAAAACATAGATTGCATGTATGTACATTTGAACACTGAACAAATTTTCAACTCCCAGATTATACCTACTTATGTACCAAAAATATAATTCAAGGTTATTTTCAAAATTAGGAAATATAGGTGTGCTCTCTAAATTAAGTGAGAAATCCGAGTGATATATCTAGTATAGGTTTTCTGTAACTATGGCAGAACAATGACATGTTGCGATTAATATGAACCTCAGAATTTTTTAAGTTAAATTTTGCAATCAATTTCACTTAACTGAATGCTGTAAATTATTCAAAGACTGCATAACTTTTCATCTTATTTTTTTTGTTACGGTAACGAGTGTTCCGCGTTTAGAACTTTCTTTGCTAGTGAAACAACTAAAATACTACCTTTTTATCGAACATGATTACTGGAGCAACAAATCTCTTCCTCAGTCTACAACTAATGGAGGCCTTTACTTGGTCCGTATAAAGTTCTTTATCGAAATCCACGCACTCCAAGCTAAAAGAAAGGTTTATAAACTGAGAGATTTCCCATAATATAGTGAAGCAAAATCGTTGCAATTGATAGGGGCTCTGTTAATATTTAAATGCAAAAATTCATTTTGCGAGTACAGTTTTTGTATTCTACAGAAATTAAAAAAAGGTATAATTTTGAAGTCTGTTAGGAATTTTAAGTTTTTGATGAGGGGAAAAACGCTAAGACTTATTTCTACCCTTTTCTTTATCTAGAAATATACCGTACGCTAAAATCTCAGTTCAATTGCACCAAGCCAGAAAATCTAACACTTATGAAAACACAAGTTAAACCGAAATCATATAGCAATGTTTTTGACGAAAGTATTGAAAAGGACAGCATTACAAGAAAATTAATACTTGTGAAACTTTTTTCAATATTCAGATAAAAGTATTTTGTTAAAGATGTTAGAAAAACCATTCCTCTTTCACTTCTTTGAACAAAAATATTAAGAAACTGAAGTAAGATGAGTAAAGTTGCGCTTGGGAAAACCAATTAATTTTATTTCAGTTTTTGGACAGAAACTTTTAAAAATGTATATTGCTCAAATTCATATCTCCTTATTTCTGTTTGCGTTTAAGTTTATAGGCTAGTTTATTACATTCCAAGCTTGAAAAATTTCTAATCGTCGAATTAAACTAACGCATAAAAATACTCACGCAAAATACTAACATATGGAAAGATGTTTACTAGCTCAACAATATTTTATTAAATATTTATCAATACTTTGCACTTCACCGAATAACTTCCTCAGGAGTTTTAAACATAGCTGATTATAGGATAGGAGCTTCATTATTTTGGGGAAAACAATATAAGGAGTTCCAAATGATGTCTGATCTTATTTGAAGCTAAAAATGAAGCTAAGAATTCTCAAAGCTAACGCTAAAATCTTTAATATTTATATTATATACGTAGCAGTTAAGTTTCATCGTGAAATTCACAGTACCCGAGTAGTTCAATTACCTTTCATTACTTAAAACTCTTTAAAATATATCCAAAATACAAAATGTTATCCGCATTATAACAGTTAAATTTTAATCTATCACAAATTGAAAGCTTTATAGTCACCAACTAAGTCTAGTTTTTTTATTAAAAATTCATCGTACTGCAGAATATTATGCAAGACACTTTGTTTCATTTAAATTATACATTCTGCATCCTTAAACAGGTTCATTTCTGTAGCATCATGAATCAGTACGATAGCTCACAATTAGTTGAGCCATATCGCAATGCCATACTATCCACTGTCTACATCTACTGTTATACATTTAGTATAGCTAGGATAACATTTAATCCTTAAGGTTTTTAATACATCTATTTAAGGTTTTATCAGAGAATCTTATCAGGATTTTGCTTAATTTTCTCAGAGTCTGACCATTCTTTCATATTAATTTTCCCGTAGATAAGCTTTAGGAGAAAACACAAGTGGCATACAAGTACTTCAAGTATGTTCAGTAATTTGCAGTAAGATTTCATATAACCAAGAACATTTTGAACTATTAATAAGACCTTACAGAGAGCCGCGTTTAGGTTTAGATAAATATAAAAAATGCATTACTTGGAATCAATAATCTATGATGTAACCACATAAATTTTCAGAAACGTACTTAATAAAAGCACCGACAGTGCGAATATACAGTTATACAAAGTAGGCGAATCGAACATTTTCTGTAAAGAAGCTAATCAGTAGCGTTTTTTTAAACCGAAGAGGAGCTTACATTTATCAGTTAAACTTGAACAGTTTAAAGCTTTTAAAATAAACTGAATCGTGACCCAAGAGTTTTAATGGTTAAAACAAACTAAGTAGGACATAAACGTTTTGGACGTTCGAAGTCGTAGGATATGATCAAACTTTTTTTCTTCATAATATGCCCTTATCAAAACGTTTGAAAATCAGAAAGACTGGGAACAAAACAAACTAACTTTTCAAACATAACTCTGAAATAACTCTTTCGGTTTACCTTCGATTTTACCTTTAATTCTGCGTTTTGCAAACCATAAACTGAAACATTAGTATAATGAGATTTGAGATTTAAAATATTAATGCAATGAGTTATTGCATAACAGGACTGCGACCCGACGTCAAGAATACATCTAAAGGGTAAATACTTTCCATAACCATCCTTTACATAGCTTAGTGGTTTTCGTATTCAAGATTTCGTATTCCTTAGATTTAAGATGTTTTAGAACTTTTAGGGGAGGGGGAGTGTTAAAAAGGTTTAAGAGTTTCCAGCGACTAATGATTTGGTTTAGAGCGCTACGGTCAACTTTTTGCTACACTGCGAGGGCTAATTAGACCGGGACCTACAGTTTAAAGCCGATTCCGAACGGCCACAAACATCCATGCCAACAGTGGGACTCTAACCCACAGGACCTGAACCGAATGCCAGCGCCCTAGCCATTCGGCCATCAATCTGGCTCGTTTTATAATTAAAGATTTTTTGATGATTTTTTTCAGATACTAGCGCTGGCATCAACACATCTAGTATTTGTTGTGTATGGTTATTCATACCGTCATAGAAAAATTAATGGATGATTACAATTGGAAAGAGCAACTTGCTTGCCTCAGGAAAATATGTATTAAATTATGCCTTTATAACAATGTAACTTTTAAGATATTTTAATGAATTTATAATTTTATTTAAAGTTTTCTCTAGGTTATGCTGGGCACAATGTCCCTCAACAATAACCCATTAGGACAACGGTAACTGTTCACAACACGAGTTCCAATGTTAAATAATTACATTTAGGGAGAAATGGAACAAAATGGTGTTAAAAAGCGCTTGTGGTCATTGAGAATGCCTTGTTCAAATCAAAATGAATCTTTTGTAAACGTTATAAAATTCGATGCTTCAATCGAAATAGAACAGTTACGTAAAATAACTGAATTTTGTTTCATGTTTAATAAGTAGTTATTCAATGAACACATTTGTGTTCCTTAAAATATCATGGTTTCTTAAGGTTTGAAAAAAGGTAGTCTCCTTATTTTAAAACGCTTTGGTGCAATTTCATCGATAATAGTTCATTTTAAGCAAGCTTATGTTGGGCTGGTAATAAAAAAAATGTTCCTGTTTAATACAGTTACCTTTCAGAACCTGCTGTACGGGACTTCTCAGCAACTGGAACAATGATCCGTACTGGATACTGTTTGCACAGACTTCCTCCATAATTTTTAATCTCCTAAGACATATTTTGAAGTATTAGGGAAATATTCGAAATGAATTTAAACTTTTATAACTATTTTAAGTTGATATTGCATGTATAGAACATACATTTTATGCTTATAATAATAATCTTCAAATTTACCATACCATGTAGATTTAAATGCATACAGATTACATCTCAAGTTAGAGACCTAAATTTAGACAGTTCTCCCGAGGAAACTGTATAATTTTTACGTTTAAAGTAAATTCACAAGTATTAACTAAAATACAAACTCAGAAATAGTAAAAAAACTAAATCAAATCATATATCATAAAGCTTAATAAAATCAGTAATTTTGCTTTTTCTAGAAAATATGTTTGCTTTACTAGAAACAATGAGATTCGTTTATACAAATGGCCTGTTAATTTTTTTAGTGTCTCATATTCCGTGAAAAATAACTAGCAAAGGAAAGCATAGTGGCTCTGCTACATTATCCTCAAAATAAGTTTGTGTGTGCTATGTTTTTCGGAGTCTTTCTTGTCACGTTCTCCCGAAAGGAATGAAATTGCTGATCAGTTGCAATAGAGGACAGTCTTAAAGCAACTTCAACATTTGGGAGCATTACATTTGAGGAAATTTCATCCCAGAACAAGATATTGCTCAACTCAATGTGGAGAGCTGTTTAAATTCATTATGAGTATGATTGAAAGTAGCCTGGCTCCAAGTTGATTAAATTAGGACGCAGAAGAGAACAGACTGCTCTCTCTAGGTTGCAAGATGGCAACCAAAGGCTTGTGAGTGTTGATTCAGCTTGTAAGGTTCACTCTGCGGGATGTGTAGATCAGTCTCTCCTTATATCCTTTCCTGTATCAGCTACCCCCGAAGTCAACTCGTTTTTCATCTTTAGACAGAATTTATGGGCCTCAGAGTTCATGGACTTTGTTTAATGTTGCTGTTAACCAAGTGAGATAAGCAACGACAATGCTAAATAAGGTATCGTATAGATTTTTTTTAAAAAGGGTTCTTAATCTTTACTTCTTTTAAAATAAAATGCTCAAAAGCAATAAAACATTTTTAAAAATTTTAGAAAGTAAAATATTCAGTTGCAAACAAACTTACTTCACAAAGGTAATCCCTCTGAAAAAGCCTTTTACACTTGCCGAGCATCCAATCTACCTGTTGCAGAAAAGAAATCATGAGACTACCAATGTAGAATAAACTTTTACATCAAGAGCAATAAAGAACAAGTCAAGAAAAATATTTGCAAAATAATCTAAGTTACTATTAGAATGGCTTTAAACAGATTTCAGTTTAAAACTGATAGGTCTTGACAAACTTCAAGAAATATTTAAATAAAAGGAGGGGATATAACAGTTAAAGAAAATGTTATTTTAAGAGTGCTTAGAGAACATAATATCTTTGATTTGAGTCTAGGACTATGAAATCGCATGAAGAAAGTGTTCTATTTTATTAAAAACTTAGCCTCACAGTATTACAAAATCTATGTATAACGCTAACTAATTATCTCACCAATAAGGATAAGTGCTGAAAGTTCTGGAGGAAGCATCGACAAGTTACTTACGAAAAAAATATTTTTTTAATTGCATGGAGCCAAAGTTTCCCTTCATAACCCCTCATTTAATTATTTTGAACTGGAGCTTCAGAACTATTGATATCTTGATAGACTAAGGTTACATTGATTTTTGCTTTGTAGGTTTATCCTTGTACTATTAGACCATTTCATACAGGAAGTTTAGTAACCGGTATTATTAAGGCCACTAGACGAAATTAAAAGCAAAAAGAAACTAGATACCTTTAGGTCAAATTTACAGTTTACTCATACTAAGAATTCGTGAATCAAGACCTTAATATTTTAAATTTTAGTTGGAAGGAGTGGGCTGATGTGTAGATTTATTTACTGCGAAGGATGTTTAAAAAGTCGTAAACAAAATCCTTGCCAAACTAAAGAAAGAGGGCTTTAGGCTAAACTTACAATAATTTTGTTACAAAATGATCACAGCCGCACAAAACGTCGCAAGACATATTGCATATAAAATGTTATGTTTTTAACAACATTGCATCATTTCCTTTTTTCTTTGACAACACTTTTACGGTTGGATGTGGCATGAGGTATAAGAGCCATTAGATCAGGAAAATTTAAAATCTTAAGAAATCATAAAAGCTAGAAATTTAGAAACTTTCGGCAAGGCATAATATTATATGGATTTTTTTTTGTATTACTGAATTATGCATGTTATGTGGATAAGAGCTACAGAAAGCTTTTACCATGTACTTTTCCCTTGATCTGCTGCATACCTTTGTCATAATTATTTTTTCTAGTATATGCTGTCAAAAAATAACATCACTTTTCATAGAGGCTTTTCCAATTCTGATATTTTTAAATGTTTTGCTGCAATTCAAAATCTTTAAGAACATTCGCCTGTGTAAAAAAGGAATGTCCCAAAACTTTCTAGTTTGAGTACTTTTTACGCATAAAACACTCAAAATGTACTTTCATTATGCTAGTCTAGCACGATACCTACATTCAAAGTTTTGGGTAGGTAAATTTAATGCATTTTTTTAAAAGACATAAATCATGAGAAAACACATAGATATTAAAAACCGCAAGTTAGGTAAGAACGGTTTATCCGATAGTCTAAAACTGAAAAAGAAATTAACTCAGACTCCATTAGGGAATTTTTTAATGTGTGCATTTTGAAGATGCTCAGAATGTACTGTATAATAAAACATGGATTTTTTTAAGTTTTAAAAAAGGGTAAGAGACCTCTTACCTCGGATGAGCCCGCTGTATAATGATCAACTCGACTCTTCTGCATTAATTTAGCGACATCTTTTTCCTCAATAGCATCGACAACATCCACATTTACGTATTCATTATTTCCTTCTTCGAATGCGTGATACTCAATTATATAGGCTGAATCTGTAGAGCTTTCACCACTTTTTCTTTCTTCGGAGCTGCTTTGGACGTCCTTATCGAAACAACTTGGTACATCGGGGCATTTCTCTGCTTGCCCCTTTTTGCCAGTTACAGAGCTTTGAACTCCAGTTTCCTCTCCAGTAGAAATGCTTGGTAAGGACTCGTCAAAACTCTTGAAGGAAAGCGAACCAGAGGCAGTCTCATCTAAGCATTCAGAAGTGTCAAAGTATTCTTCATCTGTTGAATCCTCATCCTCACTCACTGGATGGGAAATGTATACGTCAGCTGGAAATTCTACTTCTGCAGTAGTTTGCCTTTCATCATCGTCTGAACTGTCGGACATATTGAAGTTTTAGTTTATTTTAAACTGTTTAAAAACACCTAAGAAGCTCTGAGAGATAAAACAATTAGCCACGAGGCTATTGTCAGAACAAGACAAACTCTTTGAACTGATTATGAGTCTTTTAACTTTTGTAGGAAAGCAAATATTCTAGAACATTGTTTTGACCAATAGGAAATCATATGCAAATTAGATACGATACTCAAAATTCTGAAAGAGCTTTCCATGTTCCATGGCTTCACGGAAGGCAGAAATACTGAAGAACAAAAACCTTTAAAGGAAATCAATTGACAAAAGAGTCTGCTTCAAATTAGCAGTCGCAATCTTCTTAGACACCTAAGAACTACATTTATTGGTAGTTGTAACAATTAAGCATCACGATTACGTCATTTTCGCCCTGACAGTAAGACCATTCAATTGATGATGGGCATTTGATGCCATGGTTATCATTGAGCAGCCACAGAAAATCTTTAAGCTCTTGAAAAATCTACTGCGGCCGCACAACAATCTCCCAAACAATAATTCTTTACACACATGCCCTTGGTCTATTCCACCTATTCGTGATGGTGTACAAGAGCAGCTTTTAAAACCATTTTCCTGGATATTACTCGTAAGTACTTCTCCTGGTAAGATTAACGCAATAAAGTACTGTTTGATACCTGAATTTTCATTTACTTATGTTCATTTTTTGAACAACTTGATCTGACCTGTACGCTGATAGCACAAACAACAAATGCAGTCTAATCGGTCAAGTACTTTGGAAGATTTATCATACTTAAGTCTCTCTCTCGCTTTCTCTCTCTCTCTCTCTCTCTCTCTCTCTCTATATATATATATATATATATATATATATATATATATATATATATATATACAGAGAGAGAGAGAAAAAAAGAGAGAGACCTGATATCTGATTTACAGGTATGGTATGGTATGGTATGGTATGGTAACATTCGTGTAAATCAGGGGTATTTGAAATTTCATTAGTGCGTAGTATAGAGTCAACTGACTTTTAGAGTTAGGGCCTGTTCACATAGGAGTCCGTTGCGTTGCGTTAAGGAAAAGATGACGTTGAGACGAAAATAAACCAATCATAGGCCTCCAAACGATTAGCAATGAAATTTTTAATGCCTATGATTGGTTTATTTTCGTCTCAACGTCATATTTTCCTTAACGCTACTTAACGGACTCCTATGTGAACAGGCCCTTATAGTAGAGAGACTGGTAACAAGAATTGAACTAATGACTGAATTCAAGATCGCAAAACAGGCGAAATTCTGTAAGTGTTTTTTTTCCCGCCGAAGCATTTGTTCCGAGATATTCGTACTGCGGAATTAGTGGACTACTTTTTACCAGGAAGCACTATACAGGTGAGCTAACATTGCTTCCTTGGTGCTACCTCAATTTTGTCGACCACGCCAGGGGTGACATCTGGGGGCTCAAACCTCCCATCCCCCCTCCACTAACATCGTAGAAGGACTTTAACATGCTCATATCCGGTCTAAACACAAAGGCATTAAATGACACCTGTCAGGATTCGAACTGAGCATTATCAGTCCGAAACCCAACGCGCTACCAGTAGGCTATCTAGGGCTCTAGACTCAACACTGGTTCTTAACCTTTCGTTTATTAGAGACCACTTGTCGAAAAAAAAAACCAACCAACCCTTTAAGATGCAAAAATGGATTTAATTTTCTGACAAAACAAACTATTTGTAATATCGAATCTTTAATAAAAAGTTATATATAAACTTAACAATAATAACAAATTTAACGTAAAATAAACTTAATAACAAACATTAAAGGCTTTGAATGCTTAAAAAATAATGAGAAAAAATTAGCTTTAGTAGCTGTAAAATGGCTGGGATGCTGCGACTTCGCATTGTAGAAAGGATATTAGGGATTTTTAAGCTGAACGGCGATTTTTTTTTTCGTACTCGGAAAGCTGCAACACAAAATAAATACACGAATATTTAAAATTTGAAGTAAAAATTGGAAACGAAAAAAATGATTTTGTTCTCAATTTTAGAAAATTGTTAAATTTGCGTTTGTTTTGAAACTGTGAAACCGATTTTGTTTATCACTTCTGACTTCGCGGACCAATTCTTGGGACCAATTCACTGATCATGAGGAATACAATGAATTAAAAAAAAGAAGATGGAATGACAATGTAGGAATTTGGATCAGATGACTTTATACATCGATAGTTATTTAAAGAGGCTTGTCTGAACATCTTTAAAGAAAGCCACGTTCGTAATACTATGTAAGAGACCAAAGGATTATCTATAAATACCTGTGTGCTGTAGATGACAAATTCAAATATCCTTATTGACATTTATTTTAACCATTTTGAACAACGCATTTTTGCAATACAAGTAAGCAAAAAGAAAACTAGGGCGCGGTGGCTCAGTTGGCAAGAGCAGCGGGCCAGTGATCTGAACGTCCCTGGTTTGATGCTCGTCTCTGCAGATCCACCGCCGTGTTCACTAATGGTGGCCGGGGCACGTAAAGTAGGTCAGGACTGCAATGTCCTCCAATTTACCTCTGGAGGTGCGGGGTCAAGAGCTCCGGTCTCGTCACTCGACTCGGTTCAAAATTACGAGACGGGTGAATTAGCCAAGTGGGACTCCTACCCTTGTGGTGCTAATTCAAAACAGAAGCCGCCCCTTTCAGCCCAACGACCTATTAGGACCTGGTAAATGGAACCTCCAACCAGGGGGCATTAGCAGCAGCAACAACAACAAAAAAAGAAAACTGAGCATTGCAGAATAGACCGACTTTGGGAGAGGGTGCATCGCACCAAGATGTTTCACTACATACTACTTCTATTCACGATGAACCAAGTATTTTTACTTCATATGTTAGCGTACAAGCAAACTCCATAGAATCGAAAGAAATGACGAAAGCTTCTTAGAATGGCGTCACGACCGCCGCTTTTCTGCTGCAGAGAAGAAGGGAAAAAAGGGGTTTCGGTGAGATATCCGTGTTTTTCTGATTAACTCAGATAGAACACGTTCATAGTAAAGACACAGAAAAATGGTTCATATCTAACTGTATAAATTAGCATGGGAATTATGTAGTGCGTAGATTGAATCGCGCTACATTACAGAAGAACGTTTCGAGCATCTCTACTAACTTATTTGCATAAGTATATCCGAAGAGACAAACCAGTTTAGTTTGCGCCGTAGTATAGTAAATAACCCGTAAATGCAACCGAGAAATCCTAAATATGTTTCTAACCTTCCCGCCATGAATATCATGATTTTCTTTAATCATTCTCTCAACATTTTGAAATAAAAGGACTTTACTAGTATTACAGTAGATATCCTGATATGTTGTCATATGATGAAGGGACGCATACGAATCAGGGAGACGAAGTTCTGTCTGATCAGTTGGATAACGACGAAATCTTGAAAAAACCTCTCATGTATTGACTGAGACATTCTGAGTAAGACCAACTTCATAATAGACAGCTGAAGTTTTATTCCACTGATTCCAAAACTAAGGCCTTCCGCACACGGAGCGACTCAAAGGAAACTCAACTGGTTAGCGACTGAAATTGCTCATCGGTTGCAAACTCGTTAGTGATGCAGCTCCGCACACGGGCCGACTTAAAAGTGATTCAAATCAATAGTTTGCGACCTGTCATGGAAGGAAGAACATCATTATTCCGGGCATTATTTTTAGTTAAAATAAATTATCAGAAATTAATTTATTTTAAAAAATCGTCACAATAGATTGTCTTTGATCAATCGTTTAAAAATGGACTGTATATATGGGCGCACATATTCCATACAACAAAAAAAGTTAGAATTGCATTTCATCGCTAGGCAGAAGTCACGTGACTCGTGTACGTCATTTGGCAGTTTGCCAAAAGAGCGGATGTAACATAGATTGTGTAATAACACGCACAACGCAAGAGAAACTGGCGACTGAAGTTACTAGCGACTCGACACGTTGAGTTGCCTGCGACTGATTACAAACGCGTTGCTGACGGGTTTGTAACCAGTTGCGCCGTGTGCGTGGCTCCATTCAATTACATAGGTTACGACTCACCACGGACTGGTTTGTGATTGGAGTCGGTTATCAGTTTCTTTTGAGTTGCTCCGTGTGCGGACGGCCTAACGCTTCGTGAGGATGAATTCCTTTACGATATGAACAATCGAATCAATACCGCTTTTCTTATGCCGTTAGTCAGTAATCCGAGGAAAATAAACTAATGCAACGAATCTAAAAATGTTTCTGTTATAAAAAATTGTATTTTTGTTTATCTTAGTATAATATTTTCCCTAAATTCTAAAAACTTGGTAATATGAAAGTTTCTTTCCATGGCTGCTCAATGGATAGCTTTTTCTGAATACAAGTTTCGCAGCAATAGACTCAGCGTGTGATACGGTGATAATAAAGTTATTTATACAAAGTAACATAGAGAAAGATCGTTCACAAGGTGAAACTGTACAAATGGGAAGCAAATACCCCTTGTAAATATGTGATAATTCTTGGTATATACAGAGGCTGTTCGCACATTTTTTAGACGATTTTGGTAAGCGGTAATAATAAAAAGGTTTGCTGCAAAAGAAATAATTGCAATTGTACTATGTTTTTAAAAGTCAAAATTATCGTCTCCGGCTTGAAAGTTTTGTTTTTATTCAAAATGGCATTTTTAACAAAGCAGTGGTTCGAAGGCTACATTTATGCTCTTTCCGAAGAGAAATATGCATACTCCGTAATCCAAAAACGGTGTGAGAGTCATGGCTTTGTGATATCTAAAGCGTCGATAGGTAATATCGTCAACAAGAAAGAAAAAAAAAGTCAAATTGGAGCCTCAAGTGGGACAAAAATTCCAAACAAGTATCCAAGGAAAAAACGGACATCTTCGACTATTGGAAAGGTACGTTGTTTAATGTTAAAAGAAAATCCCCCTAGTTAAAGGACAGTTGCAAAATCATTAAAATGCTCGGTGTCCACTGTAAACAAAATGATAAACGTTGATTTAAATCTTAAGAAAGCGAAAAAACGCAATGTGCATCGTCTTCTTCCAAATCATATCGCTGAACGCAGGACACGCTGCAGAATTCTATATGAGAAACACTTATCCAAAGAAAAATGGAAAACAATTGTCACAATAGATGAATCATGGGTGTATTTAAATGATTGCAACAAAAAAAGAGCCATTTATTATCATGAAAGGGGAGAAAAAAATTTAAGTACATGGTTCAAAGAATCGAAAGAAAGTTTTTCTAAGGGATTCATGATTGTTGCTGGTTTTTCTTATAATGGCAAGTTAAAAATAAAGAGAGTGGAAAAAAATGTCAAGATTAACTCCAAATACTATCAGGAACATATTTTATCGCCAATTTTTCTGAATGAAATACCATCGCTTTACCCACAGTGCCATCAATCTGTGAGACTCCATCAGGACAAAGCTAGCAGTCACACATCAAAATCCACTGTAAATTTCCTAAAAGAAATGGAACAAAAAACTGGTATCAAGGCCTTACCCTTCACTGATATCCCTACTAAATCTCCCGATGTATCACGTATGGATTTTTGTGCTTTCGGACTTTTAAAATCTGCATTATCCAAACGTCGTCCTAAAACTCTTACAGGACTCTGGAAAGCTGATCAGGAGGAATGGGATAGAATACCTCTTCTGACACTTCAAAAGGCATTATTATCCTGGAAATTGCGGTGTCGAAAGATAGTTCAGAATAAGGGATGTCAAATAGAACATTTAAAACACAAGAATTTTATGTAATTTAGTTTTGTGAATACAATATACATCGTCTAAAAAATGTGTGAACAGCCTCTGTATTTATCACTGATAATGAAAAACCGGAATGTGTGTTCAGTACAGTCAACAATAGCTAAAGTACCATGAAGGTATGGCTCTGAGAGCATATTTTGAATTTTAAATATCTTAAGGTTGATAAATTGATCTGTAAAATCCAGATTTTATAATATCTTCTTCACTACCTGCTGACGCTAAGTGACGCCCAGAGATCATTGGTCTGGACTCTTAACTCCCTATGTATTGCAGGATTAAGTTGCTCATTGTGAACTATGAAAATCGATCTATATCAGAGTACTCAAACTTTGGCCCCCAAGCTGTAAGTGCGGCCCGAAATACTGACACTCATTATCAGGCGAGTACTTTCGTAAACCCCAGTTTTGAAAATGAGAGCTTTACTATGTTTTCAAAATATTTCAAGTAATTTTGTTAAGGATAGATTATAGATCTTATTATTAAATACCCATTCTGAAATATTAATTAATGGATAGACCCCTATTTCAACGAAAATCGTAAGTGTACGAACACTTTTGGGAACCACTGTATATGCTAAAAACGTATTATGAAGTAGGCTTACTGATTCTTACCTTGATGAAGTATTATGAGTAGCATGTAGCAAGTATAAACCCGATTTGTCGAAAATAGTTAAAAGGTGTGTCAAAAACGCTCATTTTTAAATAAACATTCGAATACATTTAGGCTTTAAGTTTTATTTTTCACAGTATTATATTAAGAATTACAGTGTACCGTGTTGCTGCGCGCATAACGTAGCAAACATATCCATGTGGCCGAGAAAAAAAAAAAGGATTCAGTATGACTGATCTATATACCCCTAACCCTGCTGGTCACTATAAAAGCATAAACTGTAGAATTCTATTAAGTTGTAGGGGACTAGGTTTTTTTTGTCATTGCAGTGCGCTCGGGCCTCATATGAAGCACATCGCCCTCAGCGGATGAAATAGAATGAAGTACAGATAATTTAATTCCTTGAAAAATGATCTTAAACTCCATTCTCGAGTTTTCCAACACTAAACAAATTGTGATATTAAATTTATATATACTTAAATACTCTTTTCATGCTCCATAGGAAGAATTTTTAAATGGAATTACATGTACGTGTGTAATGAAAGAATACATTTACACTAGACATCAGTAGGAAATAAATATTTTAATATTACCGTAAACTATTTCTCAAGGAAGACAATTTTTATTTAAACTTGTTACAAGTTTCAGTTTAAAGAAGTTAGGAACTGACTTTATGTTCAATCTGTCCTATCGAATTCAGGCTCATATGTAAAATAAAAATATTTTAAAACAATATTATTCAGGTGACAAGTTTAGCACAAGGGCACGAAAACGTCATGCATAATTAAAATTTTGATGAATATTCCAATTTACATTCATTTGTACTATAAAAGTGCTTTAAGGACATAAAATATTTCATGTCTGAAATCCTTAGTTCTATTCATAGCTGTCATCAGTTATCTAATCATTTGTACAGAGCCATATATCGATATCAACGATTGGGGAAAATTCGTACCAAAATCCCTTTTACGCTCTTTGTATAATTATTCTCACAAAAGGAAGATGCCAATTAGTGATATTTAGACTGATCTGGATTGAATGAGTCTGAACTTGTTATGAGTCATCCAAATGAAAAGTTCTAGATCCTTGCAGTCTTCGTCAGATCACCTTTTTGCGAGTTTGGGCAAGACTAATTATTACATTCTATAAATTACATTCATTGTAAACTGCTGCCTTTCTCATTCTCCTACATGAGGGAATGGGCTCAATCTTTTGTACAATAGAAATTATCCATTCATATACTCCTGCAGCGTACCCAGCAGTCTTGAACATGAGTTTCGTCATTATAGACTCCTCAGCACGTGAAGTACGTTGAAGGGAAAAGTTCCAAATGCGAAGTTTGTCCGAATTGTTACTGGTGATTGACAAAGTGCAACTGGCCGGGCCACAACGAAATGAACCATCGCTTATCACGAATTACTGTACAAAATTTAGAACATAACATTGCATTTTGTTATCCATTCAGATGAAAAGAACGAAGACTGTACTACGAAATTCATGTATAGCATACACATTTAATTTAGAGCTCTTTATTAACTAATTGCTTAAATATTACCTTAAGGGGGTCCAGGACACATTTTGAAAATTTTTTTTATTTATCGAGTTAAAATTTTGAAATTTTTTTCTGATGTTAACCATATAATTTGTAAACAAAATCACACCATAAAACTTCTAAAAAAGTTTAAAAACTTTAAAATTTTTAATAACAGTGGAGTAATTTAAAATCGTTATAACTCGAAATATTCGTCGAATTTCAAAATTTTTTCATTTAATTAAACAGAAATATATAAGTTTTAATTCTGATTCACCATTTTATAAAAATATTAATTTTTAAAAAAATTAATTTGGATTAAAAACTACAAAAAAAAACTGTGCAACTTATTTTTAAAAAATCATATTTTTCAAAGTAAATATTTTTTTTCAAATTTTCTGAATCAAAATTAAAGTAAAATAGTTGAAAAAGGACATGTTACAAGTTTCAATCATTTATCTTTTACGGTTCTTGACTTATAACAATTTAAAGACGGGGGGGAAAAACCATCATGCAGAAAAGCGCACTTACAGGTTTAAATAACTATTGGCTACTATTAGAATGTTAAAAAAAACAAAACATGATTTAAACGTCATTTTAAGCGTAAAGGAAACAAATTTTTAATGCAATAAAAAAAATTTCGAAAATTCGAGCAATTTTGTGTCTTGGACCCCCTTAAGTTGTTTTAAGCGGGTATTAGTAAAAAGGGAGGATGAGGTGCGTGGGTAGTTTCAGCTTATTGAAAAAGGAGATTAAGTTTGGATGTCAAATGTTTTATCCTTTTCAATTCCTGTTACAGTATCACGATACAAGATATTAAGTAAATCTCCCCAATTAGAAGTCCTCTCCTCTATTTTCTTCAAATCACCTCATTTGCATGCAGTGAGAAGTACCTAATTTATAGTACGCTTTCAGTTGCTTGGATATTTTAACTCCGATTCTGGCAATAACAAAGGATGAAACTGTTGAAATGGAAGCATGTTTCCCCCCCCCCCCCCCAACTATATTGGGCCCAAATCGGGGCATGAAATTCTGAATGCCAACTGCACCGAAAGAAGGTTTGGATGCAATCTACAGAAACTGTTTAAAATTTACCTTTCTAAAATTTAAGATGACCAGCACTCTCGTGATGGGTTGAAGTTTAGTCTATAAATACCATGTGCCGTGACTACTCCCCGTTTTACTGTCATTTCATTGACCGTAAATTCAGATTGGTAATATTAAAGTGATACGCGATAAATTTTGGATGGGTTTATTTTGGTTCCCTTCCATATTTTGCTGTAATTGGCATAATGCATGCACAACCTTAAGACTGAAGCCTTCAGTTTGGATTTTTAGCCCGTTAAATACTATTCAACAGATCGAATTAAATACTTTCAATTTACCCCTCGACTATAGGAATCAGTAAAGTTATGCGATATGTAGAATATTCCTGTTAAATACTGTATTCCCGAATTAATATCGAAATATACATTACGGTTACTTTTCATACAAGCAATATTAATGACCTGAAATTAGAGTTAAGATGCTTTCGAGAAAGACATGCGAGACAAGTCACCTCTAACAAAAATATTTTAAGCTACAACCCATATACCCAATTATTTGTTCATGTTAACTGAACATTGAAGAAACAGTATAGAAAATTCAAGTTTCCAAATGATCAATTAGACAATGGAAAATTTAGGATTTTATTCATCCTTTCAAATTAATTTTTATTCTGTTCTGAAATAAAAACAAAAGTTCAATGCTAGAAACTTTATTAAAGAGATTGAAACTACATAAAATGAATAAATAGAATTAAAGCCTTAAAAATTTAGAAACGTTAGCTGAACATTAAACATCGAGGGTACAGGTTTAAGCTCCCTCAGTTTCGTTCCCTTCAATTATGTGCTCCTTATAAGCATCCAAGACATACTGGCGGACGTTATTAAGGACTATTCGACGTCCAGGCTCGTATTCCGGGATCTGTCTGTTCTTTCTCTCCTTAGCAGGCAGTCTTTTGAACATTCTACAAAAGAAAAAATTGTTAGGCTTAAGGATGAAGGCACGAAATACATACTTGAAACAAACGAATAATTGAAATTCTGAAGTTATGAATCGAATAAATTTTTAAGATTCGCTAACTGGAGAGGAATAGTCTTACCAGATCCTGTACCTTAATACAATAAGAGCATTTCTAGGGTTTTTCCCGAAACCTTCCAAAGGACAGAATTCAGACGTTAAGTTCAGCTGAAATGTTTAAATAAAGCCTTTCTGTATCACTTTCCTCGGAGTATTATTTTCCCGATCTCGTAGTCTATAAAATATGGAAACTGGGGTAACTTACAATAAAATTACGATCTATCCTGAAACTAAACCAAGACAATTTGACCAAAGCTCATGTTAATTTCTGGAGTTTCAAAACGTGTATCGATAACATTACTGTCAAATCATACGTGCAGAAACTCAGTTACCGCTGAAGAGATGGCTCAGCCTCTAGAGTCAAATAACACACGAGATCTTTTGCCATGGAAATTTAAGGTTAAGTCTAAAATTTAGAACTGTCGCTTCCCATTTCAGACAGAAATTTTATAAAGTGTTGATATTAGACTTACTTTGTTATTGAAAACTCATCCGTAGCTATATGAGACAAGAAATTGAAGCAGAAATGCATAATCTGAAAGAGAAATTAAAAATTTAATATAAAATTAAGGAAATAGCAATATATAATACGATCTCCATGAATTTGAAGTTATCAATTCACAGAGCCCAGGAAGTTTCTTTCAAGCGCAACTACTTACCTCCTCTTTCTTAGTCCATCTGTTAGGAAAGGCATGCCTGCGGGGGTAGAAATATTTTTAAATGTCACAGTATAAAAAGAATTGCAAGTTACCGAGATTATACATTAACGATAAAACTCATGTCAAAGGTGAATTTAAGCAAGATTATAGGATTCTAAGTGGAAGAATAGTACAGTTCAAGAGAGATCACTCTTAGTCTAATTTAGGTGGTATGTACTTCAGTTGATGACTGGTCCTCCAAATATAGATTCAAAGGGTTGAATAGAAGAAATTTACGAAGTCTATGGCTAGCTAACCATTCCCTTATATCATCCGTAGCCAAATCCATCCTAAAGCCACTAGTTTTACCATTGGTTCAAAGCTAAGCTGTAATATTTAAATAACTCCAGAACCATCTGAAGTGTCAAGAATCAAGAAGCTCCCACTAACGAAAAAACATTCAATCAGCTTTAAGAATCTAGATGACAGGTTACAGATTTCTCGCTGTTGCCCTCTATATCCTTACCATGCTCTAACGTTTAAAGACTGCACTCGCTGCATATTGCGAGACCTGGAAGCACAAACTCCGGCCTTAATTTAAACAAAGGGCAGTTTGGATGCTTGATGTTTATTGGCAGGAATAAGTATGGTAACTGCTCTTTGGCTTTCAGGGGCAGTTTACACCTGCACACCCGTTATCCATAAGACCGTGACCATAAGACTTGTTATCACTTTTACACAAGGTCTAACTTGGTAGAAAGTGAAATTTTGAAAGCCCAGTATTCATTACAAGTGCAACCATTCACCACTTTCAACGTAGAATGGTTGCGAGTACTCCAAAGCCTTTTCTCCAAGAGGTTATTTCAGTTTCTTCAAATTTCCTTTGTTAAACAATTTACTTTTAAACTTAAATATAGCCAAGTAATTTTCTGCTTTTAACTTCTTCGCAGCTGTCAGTGCTGGGAAATACTAGTACACAACAGATGTCCTTACTTCAAAGACTTGGAGGGTATACAGTTAACTACCTATATATCAAATTATAGAAATCTCTACGACCAGATATTTGTCACTCAATTTAAAATAAAGCTTTGTTCCGATAGAACATTTTAGTCTAATCCTAATTAGTCACCCTGAATTTTTTACAAGTGAAGTAATGCGGGAAGCTACAGCTTGCTGCAAGAGTTTGTTTTGAAATAAATCTTCAACCTATTATGAATACAAATCTAAATACTCATACGAGATTCTGCGGAACACGTTTGGCAAGCCGTACTTAGCGAGGGCAAGGCTATTCTCCCATCAGAACACAAGTTGAAACCGAGTAAGGGATAAGAAAAGATATGTTTGTCTAGTTAGAGGTCCAACATCGGAATAGGAGAGATGATCGATTAGCTAAGAGTGAATGTTTTAAATTGCAAGCAAAAATCAGTTAGCTAGGGCATTTTTGTAAGTAAAAATCAACATTAATTTAACTAAAATCTCTAGAATTTTTCTAAGCCGACTAATACTTCATGTAGTTTCAGAAAAGTAATCGCTTCGTTTAGAACGTCACGTTGACCGACACCAGTTTATAGAGAGGTAAAAATGCACCACGTCAGAGTTGTTTACAGGTAAGTGCGTATTTCACAGACAAAATTCATACAAAGATATCAACGGTTCATTTTAAAGATTTTACAAATAAAACTACATTTAATCTAGTGCACAAGGTCGTCTATAGTTGAGGATGTTTTGGAGAGTACCGCGGACACAAGCTTTTATCCCTTCGTTGATAGTATTCAAAACAGGGACATTAAGCTAAACTTACCCAAAAAGATACCAGTCGTACGTAACAGTCAAATAGGCCATCTCATGGGCCTCCAGGCTTTGGTGGATAACATTATCAGCCCACAAAGTCAAACGCAACAAGGAGATGAAGAGTGGCGTGCGATCCCAACCAGAAATGCAATGGACTAGAATACTACTCTTATCTGTAAAGAGAACAGCACAAGTGATTCATGTCATTCTGCAGGCGAGAACCGCTAGTAAACACTCGCTTTAGAGGCACAATTTCTTGATTAGTTCACTCCTCGGAGACTATTCCTAATTTTCTAGTGTCCGAATTCAATACAAAAGTAGATTGTCACGAAAATCTTGACATCCGAGTTTTAAAGCTATTTTTAAAAACAATGCTAAGGTCATGAAATTCGTAAAAATTACTGCCATATCCGAACATTTGTACAGGAGGCTGAAAATCTTTAAAGTTAATTTTGATTAGAGGCAAATCTTACGAGTCTAACCTGTGTAGAGCGTGGCATATCTCGCAACTTATGAGGATGTTCTTGCCTCAGAAAAGCACAGTAGTTTAACAATTTGAACTGCAAATTAATCTAGACCAGGAAAAGTAGATAAAGATTTTGAAACCAAAATGTCTGCATTGTGTATAACATCAAAAGTTAACTAAAATTCTTGGTAACTTCATTTTACTCTGAAGACTGAAATAGTTCAGGCATTGAAGCAATTCTCTTTATAAATATTTAAGTAACTAAAAATCTGAACTGTTAAGATTTAAAGGTGCATTGTTTCACAAAGTACCTAGACAGGTTTTTCTGCATCTGGTTCTGAACAAAATGATTTTAGGTTACGATTTCTCCTTAAGAACAATTTATTCAGCAGGCATTCAAATACGTACCTTTAACGAGATATGCAAGAATTATCTTCAGGTAGTTTTTGGTGATCTCGACAAGGTCCCATTCCTGTAACGAAGATTTCATTTACGTCAGCCAAAGAATAAAATAAGCGTGCTATAAACGCGTGCACTTAGTGCAAGCATAACAAAATACGAAGTGACCATCTTAAGCGCTCTTTCGGATTAAAAACGGCCTTAGATCGGAACGGATCGAAAGTCCCAACTTAGTCAGACTTGATACGGCCCGTAGGTATTGCTGTCTCATTGTATTTAGTGAAAGACAAGCTAATTGAATTACCGTTCAGTACGCCATTTGCGTGTAATATTCACTAATCATAACCATAATTTACCAGTATTTAAACACTAGTAAACCCAGCTGTATTACAATGCGGAAAATCTTCCAAACTGGAGGAATTTAAGTATCTGAAACTTACATTGCCGATAAATATACAATAAAAAGTTGCGGGAATTTGAGTGGCTGCATCGAAATTTATGTACCAATGCATGAGCCATTAAATTTAACATATTATAGGATAACTTAAAGCATCAAAATAATTAAATCCATTCTACAGGCTACATTTAAATAATGCCTACGTAGAACGATAGAAAGTGTAAGCAAAGTTGGCCCAGAGCGAATAAACTAATACAAAGACAAGTTCGGCGCACATGCCGACCTCTTCAATTTAAGACATGTCATTTTAAGAGCATCTTGGCAGTATACTATGAAACTGAGACTAAGATTTCGTAACAATTGGTTGAAATACGATTTTAAACTCATTTTACAAAATTCATGGAGATCTTGATCAAATTCAGCATTGCTAATCTTATCTAAAGTGTTTTGCCAAGTAACAAATGCGGCATTCGAAGGTATGGGGTACGTTAATTTTAGTTCCACTGGAAAAGCTTCGATACTAAAAAGTTGGACAAGGTTCAAGAATTTCTAATTCTAGAACTGCAACATGCACTGCAGTTAATTTGGTAAGCATTACTCGTACCTTTTGAGTAAAATTTAGATTTTCTTGCTGCCATCTATAGGATAGTTCTAAGTGTAGTTCCACACTAGCAAAAACCATAAGTTCTACAAAATAGGGCATTTAATCAAAATCTGTCCTTATTTTGGAATCTTCATTAGCCGACGGTCATGCCTAAAGACTAGGGAAATAACCTGAACTACGGTCATGCATATTCTTTAGTTTATTCCTCCTAATTAGGCAGATTATTCAGGAAGTTTCTCATATGGATACGCCTAAAAAGGTTGTGCTTAAGTATTAACCTATGAAACTTACCTGCATTTTGGTCACATCAAGATCTGGAATCAGCTTTTGAAGATCATCGGTTAGGATCAAGTTTCTAGTGACATCTCCCTGGAGAACGAACAAATGTTACAACTAAATTTACAAAATATGTTCAGAGTCAAAAATTCCTGATGTTCAGTTTTATTTCTGATAGTAGCCATCACTTAAGTTCCATGCGATAATTTTAGGTTGCTTGAACAATGGCTTCCTTATAAGGGATAGTTTGAGATCGTGTGTCAAATAATCGGATTAGGGCTCGTTTCCCCAGAATATAATTTAAGTTAACATTTAAAAGATTAACATTAAGTTTCTGGAGAATATTGAAGGCGTTTGAGATCAACATTAATCCTCCGCATTCTTAGTTTGAATTTGGCCTTCCCTGACCCGAAATCATTAATCATAAAGATTTATCAAAAATTTAAGTTAACCGGTCCCGGATTAAAAGGCTGAAACAAGGTTTGGAGCACTACGGTCATCTGTTACACGAGAGCTAATTAGACCAGGCTAGAACAGGGACAACAGATCAATTTTAGGAAGCCCATACATTTAGAACAGTTCCTGCATTAAATGAGCATAGCACTGGTTTTAGGCTAACTATATTAATACAATTGACACTGCGTCGTTAAAAACTCACCTGAGACCAGTCGAACTTCAACCCTTCGGGATTTCTGTTAGCCTCGGAGTACAATGTGAAGAATTCGCAACCTGCAGAGTTGAGATGTTCAGAGAATTAGTTGACGAATTTTCAAAGCTCGCAGAAATACAAAACATGGAAATAATTTCCAAATATGTGCAATTCAATCATTCAAATATTAGGGGAAGGAAAATATTGGCATATCATTTAAATACTGCATAACCCTTGTCACATTCAAGATTTCAGTTAGGAATCGACGTATTAAAACTAAGCGAGATTCGCTTACTAAAAAATTCCCTGATCGCCTTTATTAAAAACACTTTAATCCAAATTAATTTCAGAGAAACTAAATCTTTGAAGAGTCATGAAGGCCTGATCCCTGCCTCCCTCCCCGAAAGTTCGGCATTTAAAACTCTGGATTCGAAGTCTCCATGAAAAAGCAGACGATAAGGGTGGTCAGGAAACTAAGAGCTAAAATTCCCTATTGTCCATATTTGGAAGATAACAGAACTGCCAAAATTAATTTATCTAAATATGGATACGATTCGTAAGAAACTAGAAAGCAAAACTTATCAAATTATGTTGGAAACTCGGGCTTTGATATTTTATACTAATTTAGGATTTTTAGTTTTACCCGTAGAACTTACTAGCGGGGAGCTCGAGTGCAAATACCGACGAGGCATGACAATCCTATGCCTTTCCCCCTTAGTAGCGTTAGTTCAGTGTTCTCATATGGAAGCCAACAAAATCGCTGTATTAATCGTCAGATGTACCCCTTTAGGTGATCCAGATTCTTAAAAAAAGGTTGCTTTAAGTTGTTTTAGGATATTGAACAAACTTATGAAAATGACCTATTAGAATAAAATTACTACCTGGGAATGGTAGGTCCTGCATCTTGAGTGTTCTGTAGATATCTTTATGCAATACCTCGCATGAGCTCACTCTGTAGAAAGAAAAGCTTTGGTCAAGTCTGTTCCATACAATATGTAAATAGTGAACAAAAATGTTACGTACTTGATTACGTCTTTATACACCTTGCCGTATTCTATCATTAAATCAAATACATGATCCACCTTCAAATGCTTCAATATTTCTGCATCCTTCTTGCAAAGTTCTTTAGTGTCACTCCTAACAATCAGATTTAAGAGATTTCAGCAATTTAGGGTAGTTTTAATTAAAAGAGCATATCACTGCAAAATACTGACCTAAACATTTTCCTTGACCTAAACACAGATCCTTTGCTTAATGCAAAGAAAATTTGTACTAGGAGCACCTCGTTGTCAATTTTGTAGTGTAGCGAGTAAACATGCCATTTTCTGAACATCGGTGTGGTCCAAGCATTGTAGATATCAGAATTAACCATAAGGAATGAACTGCGTCAAATCAACAGTTTAGGTCTCAGTTTTTCAAACTTATTGATAAAATTAGTTACTTTGCATGTATGAAGTCCCAGATGTATTCGATTGGATCAGATTTTAAACCTTGAAGACTAGTTAGCCTACTGTCAAAAGTATTAGCAACCCTTCAAGGGGATTTCAGAGTTTACTCCGAGAAATGCTTTTACCGTCCGTTGGTCTAGCTTATCTTTCATGGCACAAATAAGCATTTCTCACCACTTATCACTAGAAGAGTAAACTCTTACGACAGTGATTAAACAGAAACACCACTCCCACAGGAAAAGTTACTTTTGACATTCTTCCCTTATTGCAAGCGGACTTCACTTTAAGTGGCTTAAAAAGTACTTTGGGAAGTCTAGATGTGCTAGGTAGTAAATTTTATGAAGAATGTTTAGATAATGACTATGAAGGTTACAGTTGTATCAGTACAGCCTTCGAAGAGAAAGCTGTTAGTATTATCAGACAACCGACAGCGAAGTAATACGATTGCTGTTTCACCTCATTGTATGTCCAATTTAAAACTGAATACCGTCCCGCATTAAAGAAACCATCGAAGATGTGAACTCCACCTCCAATGACGTAGTTTTTCAAGATAGTCACATTGAGACAAATACGTACAAAGAAAACTGAACTTTATATCAAAGGTTTCGAAAAATTATAAAGATATCAGATTAATTTGCATAAAGTTTTAGATTTATGGTGCTACAATTAAACTTGCGCCTCCCAAAGAGATTTCCGACAGAATAATGTACTATAAAGTATTACGACCAGGTGAATTGCACGTAACATTGCAGATTCTAGTCTTAGGTCAATTTTTGCTAACATTCAACCTGCACTGGCATGGAATGCCATCTTTGCGACAGTCCCAACTAAATTGGCTTTGTTAGAGCGATAGATCTTTACACTTTAGTGTCCGAGAATTAGTAAGTATCGCAGGAATGCACGGGTCGTGCTTTGAAAGCACTTTTCGGGTATACTTACATAATTGTTATAACGCCGCTTGCCAAGCATTTTCCGATGTGGCTGACAGTTTCTACAGTAGACCTGTAATGAAGAGGTTTTGTAGGCAAGATCTAAATATTAGACGCTGGCATTTCTCATTTGACAAAATCTGTAGTTACATTCGTAACTTAAGAATTATTTTTTTTTGTGAGGATTCAAATGTACTACTAGACTCGTCCAATGGTCACAATAAACTGGAACATTTTTAGCCTCTTTAAACTATTGTGTGCGAGATCATGTTAGGAGTCTAAGGAAATATAACATACCGTGCCTAGAGCTCATAAATATATGCACAAACCCTTTTGTGGCAGAGGCTAAATCGTTTGTATTTTTAGAATAAAAACTCCACGAAGAGTTTCCTGTATTAGTTCTTTACATAGCGTTTAAATTTAAAGATACTGAAAAGTATTAAAAAATACTGCTCACTAAGGTTAAGCATTTAAGGCTTAAGGAGTATGGGTAAATACTTTAAGGGTAGTACTAGGGAAGTATTAAAGACAAATTCTAGATTTTCAAAAGTTAAATGATTCTTTGCATACAAGTTTTAAAACGAGTAAACTTTACTCAGGCAAGAAAGTAAAATAACTGGTGAAATCAAGGAAAAATGTGATCACATTGTATATTAAATTTGAAGTTCCTTAATGTTAGAAGTTTCCGTATTGCTAGCTGATTAACACTGTTACGAGAAATGGACTATTAAATACATACCCGACAACAGAAATGGGTTCAGCAGAAGTAGCTACAAGAAAAAGAAAGTCTTAGAATACACGAGTTCTACATCTAAAGTACAATAAGCAGTACAATTGCTTTACAACCTTACCTCTGGGAAGAGCCTCTACCGCTTGATTATAAGCAGCTGACGTACTGTTTGCTACAGTACCGGATCGGCAGATAAACTGAAAAGAAAATTCCAATTTAAACTTAATTTATTACTCCTTAACAGTTGACCGTCACATTCGCAAGGGTTAGATGCGCAAGTACTCGTATTGGAAAATCCAAAAATACTCTAGTGTCTCCAAACAGTTATGTTAAAAGCACATTTACCATAAGGGGTGGTACACTGTATTGCTTAAGTTACTGCATCAACAGGTGGACTAACACAAACAAGACGAGAAATGAGGCAGTACCATCGGAATTCAGTATTGTACATAATTCATAATCAGCATTCAACACTCCAAGCGTTGGAGCCTTGGTCAATTTCAATGACAAACTTCTCTCCTTAATTTGGTGGTCAAAAATTTAGATGTAATCAAACGCATCAAAATCATACGAGGTAAGATAATATAAAGACTAGTCATACACATTAAATTATATACAAATCTCAAAAACTGACCTTAACAGCTAAAGGTTTATACTACAAGGCTTTTAAATGAATTACAGCTGCATATTGAAACATCCCATCTTATATTTTGAAATTAAGCCATTAAGGGAAAATTAAACTTGCCAATAAAATCAGAGTCACGCAAGTAAGAACCATGAGCTTACAAGAAAAGCTTTGGTCAAGTCTGTTCCATAGAATGCGTATATAGAATAGAAAAAAAATGTTACGCAATTTATTACATCTACGAGTTTTGCTGTATTCCATTAAAACAAATCCATGATCCAATTTTAAATGCTTCGAGACTTCGGCATCCCTCCTATAACGAATCTTAGAAACTAACAGACTAAGTTATGCAAAGGATTAATTTTTTAAAGACATGTTCCAATTTTAAACATTCATCTGTAACGGTTCTTGACTTAATTTAAAGACGAGAAAGGGTGAAAAACCCACTCAGAAAAACGCATTTGCAGGTCTAAACACATATTGGCTACTATTAGAACGTTGAAAAAGATTTCTCGTATTCTATTTAAGATAGAAACAAGATTTAAACGCCATTTTAAGCGGAAAAGATTTATTAGAGCAGTAAAAATTTAGAAAAAATGCATTTTGTGCTGGACCCCCTTAAACAAGGAAAATGAAATGCAGAACGTCAACTTAAAGTGTACAGCAGTTTAAGGAGCTTACAGAAAATTCATTATAACCATTGAACTTCAGATTATAAATAAACTTAAGTGCTATGCAATATTCCACACCGTTTAAAGTTTTACGAGAATAAAATAAAATCCCAGTTATCAAATGGGTTGTCGCTCACCCCTCGCTTTTGTTCGTATGACCGTAAGTTTCGGTTCACTTACATTGTTTACAGTGCATGTTCGATTTTATATTATGGGATTGTAATGAGCTTCAAATTTCTGCGCAGCAATTCTTAGCTAAACTTTTCCTCAGTATATTGCTTGTGTTTATAGCGATTTCTCCGAAGCATCGCTAGAAGTTTCTAATCTAAAGGAAACATTATAACCTATCAAACTCTTTTCTTCAACATTCCTCTTCCCCGTTGATAATCTGTAGCTTTACTCAATTATCTGAAGGACCTTCCATTCTATTGAATTTCAGTTATATTGGGAAAAGGGGTGGTTTCGCATTAATCGCCAATAACTCGAACCAATAGAAACACGGCATACGGCTTTTGAAGAGACTTGTGCGGATTTTGCTCCTTGGATCTAACGACTATACAGATGCCTTGTTCATTTCATGATTTGAACCTCAAGTTTAAATCATGTTCCGTAGGGGAAAAACCATGAACACTATGGACGCGTCACTCGCAGTCAGCTGTATCAAAGAATTCAGTTCGGAAAAAATTCTTTAAAAGCTTCGCAATAAACTTATTTTCACTAGAATAAAGTTCTTAAATTACAGGTCTGTGCCATTTTGTTTCCAATGGCGGGCACAAGACATCCGAGGCCAAAGAAACGATGAACAAAATATATGAAGAGCAGCCACAGAAAGAGTTGACCCAAGTCTGGGCTATAGGAGTGCGTATAAAAGCTTAACACGTACCTTGTTATCAAAAAGAATAACAGGAACAGGAAATCTAGAGCGAATTCTGGCGTGCATCGCTGAAGCAATTTGCTCTGCATATAATTCAGCGTCGAAGTCAGCCGCCGACCTAAAAGGGTTAAGAATTTAGAGTTCTCACTATTTAAAAATGACTTTTGAAGACAAAAGACTTTATTCCGAGTGTTAAAGAAATTCATATATATACACAACTCGGTGGCAACAAATACACTTTATTCCCAACCATTTTAGGATTACGATAAAATATACCTGTCGAAAGAACGTCAATATAACCCATAAACATGGGTACGAGACTCTCAGGATACTAAAATTTTACGTTTCAGTTAAACTGGAACCATACAATTCCTTTATTGCCTCCGTTTCTTAATTTTTCTATACGATATTTAGAGATTTCCCACGCGTAACCTACTTTAACCAAGACAATCCTGTTACAGATCTCTCCAGACCCGATTTCCAAGAATTATAGGGATTTAGAATATGTTAATATAATAGAGATTGAAAAATTGCCACGATTTCAATTTCAAGGTTCTCGTTTCCGTAAAGCTAATATAATGAAGTTGTCTAGTAAAGACTTTACAAAACCACTGAAACGCCTTTAACAAAATAGGTAGACGCGTTAAAGTAAAGTTTTACTTTAACATTGCTGACCGGGCCCAGCTACAAGATAAATCGAATATCTGTTGCCCATAGAAAAATATCCTTCGGCTACTCAGCCAAGTTTTTAACTATTCGTTTAGCCTCATGTGAGCATTGAACAAAAACCTTTTTATCCCTCCAGAGTCCCCTTATTTTAGAGGGGAAGATTCTTATAAATTAGAACTGAACATATGTACTGGAAGATACATACCCTGCTATTTCGCCTGTGTTTTCTTTAAAAGCCACGGGAATAATGAGTCCAGATGGATAATTTGGGCACAACAAACGGTTAACAACCACCTAAAATATAATTTAAATTCTATTTAAGGAAACAATATTTCAAATCTTGCTTTCAAGCGAGGAAATGTTGGCAAGACTTTAGATAACTGACGCCTCCTGCTGCTGCATTGAGACTTCAAAGAAAAATACAACCACTCCTATATACAATGACAAGATTTTCATACCCATCTAAAGCTATTAACGGCTTGGGCAGCCGTTAATAGCTCTAGTTAAAAGTACTTTAGGATAAAGTAGAAGTAAATACGAGAGAATATACTTTATTTCCAACAAGCTTTTAAAGCCATACTTGAAAACGTGCGGACAATTTCGTGTAACACTAATAAGTACTTAAACTGTGTTTAATGGAAGTCTCGAGCTCCTTGCAATTGAGATGATAATCCAAACATCTAAATCATCAAAAGACATTAAACTGTGACAAAATAATCAATATTTAACACTCTAAAAGCTAATTTATAAATAACTCTGGCCTTTTTTCAAACGGAGCTGCAAGTGTTCCGTAGCAACATACGAAATCGAATGATTAGTTGAAACATGCTACTTCATGCTTTTTTTTTTAAGAGATGACTAACTGTCCAGAAATGATTAAGGAAATATTTAAAACTAGTCAACATAACGAACAGTCACAAAATGCCCGCACCTTTCAATCATTTTGAGGCTTCTTTGAAACCAGATATTTTAGAGGCTCATTAGCAATTTGCACACATTTCGTTTAAAGAACAATTTGAATGATTCTAGTCGAGTAAAAGAATTAGAGTTACGCAAGTCATGGCTCAAATTTATCGTTCAACATCAGGATAGCAAAAGTATTTTTTCTAGAGTTATGATCCTACATTTACGTTTTTATAGCCTCCAAGTTTAATCGTGGTGTTATACTGCATTTTAAACACAATATAAATACGTCCAATAAAGTCATTTTACATCATAAACATGGATAACATCACAGAGGGCCGATATATCTAATCCGGATTTCTGAAGGTAGGTTCAAGAGATGTTAAGGGAAACTTACTTCACAATGGTAGTCTTTGTTGAAGTAGTGTCTGCATTTGCCCTCAGCGAGAAGCTCCTTTAAAAAATTTTACAAACAATGATTAAGTTGTAAGATAGTTAAAATACAAAACGGGTAAGTAAAGAAAAGCGAGAAGGACTAGCCGAAAGAAAGCGAGAATAAACAAGATTGTATATTAAAGATTTGAAACAATTTAACATTAACACGGTTAGTGAAGTAGTCAACAATATCGTTTCGTTTAGGGAACCATGAAGAAACGCCAGTCAGCAGAATAACGTTAAACGCGAATTAGGAAGTGTTTTGGTACTTCTGAGAAACAATCCTGAGCGTAAATTTGAAGGTGTTCAGGTTAACATGAATGAAATAGTCTGGTAGGCTTATTTAAGAAAAGCATATTGCAACCCTACATAAATGGATGGAGACGGTTCCAGTGGGGCATGAGAATATTACGATTGTGTCAGGGGAAGTAATTGTCCATTTCGTACCCAGACTGAAGAATAATCGGTGGCACTTTAACGTCTTATAAAAGAATTAGGTTACTATGAGAAAGAGAATAGGGAATGATTTCAATGGGATATTCAGGGAATTTTGTTTAAAGTACAAAATACGTACAATGTATAATTCCTATACGGTCACCAAAATAAGAGTACAACAGCATTTTTAATACATCTGAAAGCCTCTTTACTTGAAAGACTTCAACTGGTAAAACATCCCGATGGGAATGGTTTTGTATAAGCTCCTATTTTAATAGGAGCTTATGTCAAATATTTGGATATCCTGAAAATTGATTTTCTTAAAACTAGATATCTTACACTGGAGCACACAGTTAACACTTAAGATAACATTTGTACAAATTAAGTTCTCTACCTAGGTATATATGAAGTCTTCATTACCTTAAAAATTAAAGTATGAAGAACGAGGAAATACGTAGCGATGAAATATGGAGGCAGTGAACAATAACTCATTACTTTTTTCTGAAAGTTTAAGCAGTTTAAGAAAAAAGGTGGGAAGGGAGACCTACAAAACAATTGCTTATGCTATAGACAATAAACCCTTCAATAAATTTGTTAAGAGATGTAATGAACTACATGAAACCTTACTTCTCCATCTTGAATATTATAGTGTCTTCTAAAAAGCGTTTGGATCACATCGATAAACGTGCTCCCTTCGACAGCTTCCGACCCTGACATGCGCTCGAAGCTGCTATTACTACTTTCATCAGTTTTACCAGGAGATAATGATTTACGGACTTCCATCGGGCTATCTGTTCTACCGGAGGATCCATTTTGGTTATCGCCAGAAGCACCATTCGCAGATTTATTTGCAGCTTGCGAACCATTCGACTGCAGGCCTCGACCACCATCACCATCTCCACCATTATTCGACATGGCAGAATAAATTAAAGTATAACAGGAAAGCTGCAAGAACTGGTTTGCTTTCGAGAAAGCTTTGACAGTAGAGGAATGAAAAGACTCAGTCAATACTATTTAAACAAATTCCTCTACTGCACAAATATATTCATATTAACTTGCTAGCCAATAAAAACTAAGCAAACGGTAAGCTGAAGTGAACTGAATTTCTCGTATAAAAAACTGGAATAATTACATGTAGTGACAGGAATTACATGTTAACTTGACACTCAGAGGATAGAATTTCTTAGTGATCTAAGGTTCGGACCTCAGGACGTGCGAAATTGACGTCATTGGGATCCATATTTCCAATCGACAACAACACTGATTGGAAGACAGCACAAATTAAACGTCGCTATAAAGTTATAGTCGCATAAGAGTGGCTTACTGACGTCAGGGAGATGAAAAACAGAAGAATCTTAAGTCTACCGTTCAGCAAAACTTTATAGTATTCTAACTGAACGATGAGTAGTGCTATTTAAGACTATATTTCATCACTGTTTGATACCTGAATTTTTAATTTCTACGTTATTTACTTATTCTCATTTTTGAACAATTTTATCTGATCTGTACGCTAATAGCACAAACAACAAAGACAGTCTAATCGCTCAAGTACTTTGGAAGTCTTATCGTACTTAAGTCTCTCCCTCTCTCTCCAAATATATATATATATATATATATATATATATATATATATATACACTCATGGACAAAAAAAATTGCGCACCAAGAAATAATTGCGGGATCGTAACGAAACTTGCCTTGAAGGTACATGTCGGGGAGATATGCAAATGCTTAGAAATGCAGCTTGATTGCGTATTACGTATAGCCGGTAGAGGGCGTTGAACATTGTACTCTGTGGAGTATAAAACAGGAAACCAAAGCTTGTTTGAGTGAGCTGAATCATTTACAAAGGAAGAGCTGAGATAGACATGCCATTACGCCGTGTTCGAAGACAATATAAGCAGTTGTCGCAGTTTGAGAGGGGGAGAATCGTCGGGATGATGGAAGCTGGGTGGTCAGCTAGGTGAGTAGCTCGTCAATTAGGCCGCTCTTATTGTGTTGTGAGGAGGTGTTGGGACCAGTGGACCCGAGAGATGTCATGTACACGAAGACCAGGCTCAGGACGCCCTCGACAGACCAGTCGTCGAGAAGACCGCCACATTGTAAGAAATGCACGCGTACAGCCAACTGCTTCATTGGCCGCCATCCAGGCACAGGTAGCACCTTCACTAGGGGCCTCTGTGTCTTCTCGAGCCATACGAAGGCGCCTGGCTGAAGGACAGTTGGTATCGCGGCGCCCATTACGTGTGCTGCCCTTGACGCCCACCCATCGACGCCTCCGTTTGGAGTTTTGCCGCGCACGAGGAAACTGGACTGCAGCGGAATGGAACCATGTCGTCTTTAGCGACGAATCCAGATTCAATCTCGGCAGTGATGACAATCGTGTTCGTGTGTGGAGAGCCCGTGGTGAACGCTTCAATCCTGCCTTTGCTGTACAGCGACACATCGCTCCCACAGCTGGTGTGATGGTATGGGGTGCCATTGCCTACAATACACGGTCACCCCTAGTATTGTTCCGTGGCACCATGACAGCCCAGCGGTATGTTCATAAAATCCTGCAACCACATGTGTTGCCACTCATGCAACGGCTCCCAGGAGCCATTTTTCAACAAGACAATGCTCGGCCTCATACGGCAAGGGTGTCACAAGACTGTCTCCTCACTGTTACTACCCTTCCTTGGCCTGCCCGATCCCCAGATTTGTCTCCAATCGAGCACATCTGGGATCATTTGGGACGACGAGTTGGGCATCCCACGAGTTTGAACGAACTAGAGGCAAGGTTACAGCAAATATGGAACGAAATGTCTCAAGACATCATACAGAACTTGCATGAGTCAATGCCCGATCGTATCGCATCGTGCATTCGCGCTAGAGGGGGTCCAACGGAGTATTAACTCCTCCGTTCTTTTGCCTTTTTCTCTGAAATAAATTATCCTTTTTCTTTGATTTTCTTATAATTTACTTATATCAAAGTAGTCATTACGTATGTAAAATGTCGTTTCATTTTGACGACTCCTTCTTGGTGCGCTAATTTTTTTGTCCATGAGTGTATATATATATATATATATATATATATATATATATATATATATAGAGAGAGAGAGAGAGAGAGAGAGAGAGAGCTTATTTGCAGGTAAGGTATGGTAACACTCGTGTAAATCAAGGGTATTTGAGATTTCAAGAGTGCGCAGTATAGAGTCAACTGACTACTAGAGTTTCAGTAAGGACATTGGCGGCGGGAACTGAGGCGCTGCCATTGAAAAGGAGGTAAGTGCCAAAATTTCCGAAAGTAATTTTTTCACTGATACAATGGTATGTTCCAAGGCTAATAGCGTTGAATAGAAGGTAGGAGCCTAGCTAGTTTGGTTTTAGTTTTGATCGTCGCCAAGAGATGGCGGTAGAGCCAGGTCAGTAGTGGGTGGCATTAATAAGGAGGGAAGTGGCAACGTTGCGTAACCTTTCTTTTGTGTGTCACAACCACATTGAGGTTTCTCTTTAAAGTTGGGAAAACTACTATTTTTTTTATCTTTATTCATTAAAAGTTTGTTCCTTAGTTACAACAATATTAAGCAATGAATTCAAAAAACCATAATTATTATTATAGTATAATTATAGTTAATATCTAATACCCCAATCAATCTATAATTTCAACTTCTCACCGCCACAGATACCTTAAAATATTTGACTGGTAGATTTCATATTCGTATTTCCTTTAAAGTACTTTTTAGTCTTGTTTGAATTTGAATAAAATATGAAAACAACTTTTTCTTCAATTTCTTTATTGCAACATGTTTCGAGTCATAAACCCCTTATCAAGCAATGAGTTGTGTTCAAAACAATGGAACACTCTCCTTGATGAGTAGACAACAACTTGAAATAAAAATGAAGAAAAAGTTGTTTCCATCTTTTATTCAAATTCAAACAAGACTGGAAAATATTTTAAGGTATCTGTGGCGGTGAGAAGTTGAAATTATAGATTGATTGGGGTATTAGATATTAACTATAATTATACTATAATAATAATTATGATTTTTTGAATTCATTGCTTAATATTGTTGTTAGTACATTGATTAATTGTGATTCCCAAATGATGGAAACAACTCTGGTTTACACTGACAAATTAATTTATTGATTATTAACACACATTAAATAATACAATACAAATTACTAAATATTTCCTCCTGCATTTACACATTACTCTCAACTTCTTTACTTCTAAATTAATTCTCTACGACTCATATATTTAATTCATTCACTTACTATAACATTTTATAAACATAAGCACTCATATATCCATGTTCCATTACTACCAATATTTACTCATATATATAAGCATAACATCATATTAATTAAATTGTTTTTTTTACTAATTATCGGTCATATCCTTAACATCTTATACTCAATAACATCCTCATCGCGCTCTATATTAGTTATTAAGACTACACACTGAGAAGCAATGACAGTAATATAAAAAGGAAACGCAAAAAGTCGGTACCTCGAAAGATGACTGTTGGATCACTATGATGGGCGGCTGGCACTCGTAATAACGAACTTCGTTGTATTATCATCGCACGGAACTAGGGCACTTTCTTCATCTGGTATAAGGCTCCGTCAATCATGGCAGACACTCTACACGGGACACTGGGGCACGCTCATCATCGGTTCTCTGACTCCTTCACTCCTTGCAGACCCTCGGCACGGGACACTGGGCGCTCTCTTCCTAGGTATTTGGGCTCCTTTGCATGGGCCACGACTTATATTATATCATCGGGGTTTCTTCGTACATATTCATCGTATTGACACTTTTTTTCTATCTCAAAAACTTCTAACTAACTCTCATCATAGGTATATGTGCCTTACTATCTTATTTCATATTATTTTCTCTTATTAATGCTGACTCCGCCTCTTACAATTTCCATTGGTCATATTATTACCATGCCATCGCCATTTGTCCGTGGCTGCCTCTTCTCAATCCCCTTTTCACCAATGCGCATCAAGGGCGGGATTTATAAAATTCTCCCTCTAATTTAACTTTTTCCCGTGCTTCGGCTTCAGGGTGGCCTGTTTTATAGCCATCATAAATTTAGTGTTCCCTTTCTTCTTTTCTTCTATTCGTGCAACTCACTCTCTTGAACTTTTATCTTATACTTCTTGCTACAAACACAATTTATATTTTTTAGTTTCTCTATATTGCAGGCTTTCTCCCCTTCTCTTTTTATTGCGCGTCATTTGCCATGTTTCTTTCTTACATTTAGCAATTATTTTACTTTGTCCTGTAATTTTCAATTCTCCTGCCCCTGGCCGTGACACTACTGTCATGTCCCTATGACAGTATCCGACCACCTTTTAAACGGGATTTTTTTTTTTGTCAAAACATCGATTTTTAATTTTAGTCTATAGGCCTGTTCTTTTCTCTTTCCATAGCTGTTTAAATTTTGTTTCTATCTTGTTTAAAACATAAGTTACAGGCATTTTAATGTTGTTCGGTAACAACTTTTTAAAACCAGAAGTAACATTCCGCTAACCGGACCTCTTAAACGTTTTTCGTTCCTCCTGTAAAATTTCATTTTTGGCACTTACCCCCTTTTCAGCGTCAACGTCTCATTGACATAAAGACTGGATGCAAGATTATAAAACAGACGCGATTCTATAAGTTTTTATTTCTTTCGCTGAGGCATTTGTCCCGAGATATTCGCACTGAATACTGCGGAATTAGTGGACTACTTTTTTATCTGGGAGCACTATACAGATGAGCCAACATTGCTTCCTTCGAGCTACCTCGATTTTGTCGAACACGGCCAAGGGCGACATCTGGGGGGCTCATAACTTCTCCCACCTACTGACCTCGTAGAAAGACTTTAACGTGCCCATATCCGACCGAAACACGAAGGCATTTAAGGACGTCTGTCGAGATTCGAACTGAGCCTTCTCGGCCCAACGCGCCCAAAGCTCGGTCCGAAGCCCAACGCGCTACCAGTAAGCTTCCTAGGTCTCCAAAATCTATTGGATTGGCAACTAAGTGTTTGCGGATTTTGTGGAGAGATGGGTTTAGCACACTCTTTTGTTTTGTCAACGTGTTCAAAGCACCTAACCTATATTGTTTTCTTGTTGTTTAGACTTCCATCTTTAATTAGTAAGAAAATTGTATCGATTAGTTATTTAGTTTCGTCTTTATTCCAACTTAAAAATGGAAGAACAAAACGCTCATTTCAGACATATTTTTTTGTATTATTTCCGAAAAGGCAGGAACGCATCACAATCATACAAGAAGTTGTGTGCCATATGTAACGGAACCAACCATAAATAAATAAGCAATATATCGTATAGACCGCAAGAGGGCGTTCCTAGCACGTCGTACAGCTAGTAAAAAAGTTTTTGAAAAACACCAGAACCACTGATGACTGTCTAGCTGGAATGTGTGTGAAATGGGAATATGCCCCCTGCTTTTCATGCCTAAGCACTGCAACTGCAGACTGTATACACAGTTCCAGAAGCATAGGTAAGAGATAATAAATTTGTATTAGTCAAGTATTTGGTTTCTAGTTTTTTAACGGTAGCCCCATGGCGATCATGAATGCTGATTTTAGCGTTACCGTATATGGGAATGAAGCCTTGAAAGAAAGGTAGTGTCAAAATTGGTTTACCAAATTTCGTTCTGGTAATTTTTCACTCTAAATTGCGCAACGATCTGGCCATCCAGTTAAAGATGATGAGAGCCATATCAAGGCCATTATCGATTCAGATCGTCATAGCACAAAACGTGAGATGCAGAGAATCTCGATGTATTGCATACATACATTAAAAAATATTAAAACAGCTTGGCTATGTTGAGAAACTCGATTTATGGATCCCTCATAATCTTAAGGAAATTCATTTGATACGACGCATTAGCATCTGCTATTCGCTTCTGAAACGCAACGAAATTGATCCATTTCTGAAACGACTGATTACTGGCGACTAAAAGGGGATAATTTATAACAATATTAATCGAAAAAGATCGTGGGTGAAGCAGGATTAACCATCCCAGACAGCATCAAAAGCTGAGATTCACCAAAAAAAGATTGCGCTGTCAGTTTGTGGGATTATAAAGGAATTCTGCATTTTGTACTTTTACCAAGAAACCAAACGGTTCATTCAAACGTCTACGTTCAAAAACTTACCAAACTGAGCGATGCAGTATAAGAAAAGCGGCCAGAATCGGCAAGCGTAAGGGTGTTGTTTTCCAACATGATATCGCAAAACCCCATACATGTTTGGTCACTCACCAAAAATTATTGGAGCTAGGTTGGGATGTGTTGTCATATCCCTCATATAGCCCTGACCTTGCGCCTTTAGATTTCCATTTATTTCGTTCCATGCAGAACTCCTTACCTGGTAAAATTTTCAATGGTGCTGATGATGTCAAATCTCATTTAATTCAGTTTTTTACTAACAAAATTCAGAAGAATTATGACACTGCCTGAAAGATGAAAAAAGGTCATCGACAAAAACGGTTGATACCTAATTTAATAAAGTTATATTTTCAAGTAAAAATTTAGAATTTTCCTTCTTATCTAAAATCCGCAATCACTTAGTTGCCAACCCAATAGAGCAGTGGTTCTTTACCTTTCGTTGTTAGATTCAAAAATGAGTTAGGGTAGCAACGATCAATAACCGAAATACATGCATGGATCTGTTCGTTGTGAAGCAATAACCGAATAATCAAGGTTCTAACTGATACGTGTAGCAATTAGCAATAATTAACAAAACTAAGGAATCTGAAAGAATGCCGTTATAAAAATCATTTGGGGGTTACATTAGATGTTAAATGCGTTGTGTAGTTGTGCAATAACCCAATTATGCAGGTTCTAACTGATGTTCCCATTATTGGGTTATGAATAAAGTGACCATACGTCCCGTTTTGAACGGAGCCGTTCCGTTTTTAGATAACATGTCCCGTTGTCCCCCAGCACAGATTCGTGACACCGAAATGTCCCGTTTTTACAAAGAGAGCAACCCACGGTAACAATCTTAAAAAAGGGCTCTGAAAATCTAAAAATCATCCGATGGCAGCGCCTAGTAGCGCAGCGATGACGGCATGCCAGTTAATCTCACACATTGTAAGTAGTCCACTCGCTCCTCGGTTGCGAGTACACATGCACAGGCCTAACGTACAAGACAGAACGCCTATCTTCCTAACGATTGATAATTCTTTTTTTTACAGACGTGTGTTATTGTACTGAATTTAAGCTTCTTGTTTATGAACTCTTCATTTTAGCAATGCCTAAGCGCAAGTATACTTTTAATGTTAATCTACTCGTATAAACTAAGTACCCGTTTATAAAGCAAAGAAGTACTCCATCAAACGTCAGGTGTGAAAAGTGTCATACAGAATTTAACATATCCCATGGAGGTTCCAGCGATATTAACCAGCATTTAAGAGCAGAAAAGCATAAAAACTCCGATCTTGCTGCCGCTACAAGTTCTTCATTGATTAATTCTTTTAAGAAAATGGATTCACCAACTTCAAAAGATCTGGAAATTGCTGCGGTGGAAGGCATCTGGGATTATCACGTGGTGCAAGAGAACCACAGTTTTCGCTCTAACAATTGTGCTTCTAAGTTAATTCAAGCATGTTTTGAACAGAAATTTGGATGTGCCCGGGCGAAAACAGAAGCTATTATTATAAATGTGTTAGCGCCAGTAGTAATAGGTGAATTAAAAGATCGCATCAGCAAATGTAATTGTGTTGCTATATTAACTGATGCTTCGAACCATGGATCCAAGAAAATATTCCCTGTTTTAGTTCGATTTTTTTTCCCATACGAAGGCACACAAGTCAAACTTTTAGAATTTCAAGATCAACCGAGCGTAATATCAGACGTTATTATGAATTATCTCATGAAAGTACTGACAGAAAATAATTTGACTTAAAAATTCGCAGCGTTTTATGGCGATAATTCTAACTACAATTTTGGCGGACTGAAAAGGCGAAGCGTCAACAATGTTTATGCAAAACAAAATTTATCTTTTAGAAGAACATTACTAGAAATCGGATGCGGAGCACACATAATTCCCAACGCAATTAAAACTGCCGCATTTTGTCTACCTATAGACTTTGAATGCGTTATTGTGGAAATATATTCAAACTATTATATCTATTGTGTTCGCGGGGAAGTTCTGAAAGAATTTTGTAATGAAGGTGACACATAGTATCACAAATTGCTAGGCTATAGTAAAACTAGGTGGCTTGCGCTAATGCCTGCTATTGAGAGGATTTTGAAACTGTACAAGCCATAAAAAAATCTACTTTTTGAGTATAGATAAATGCCCAAACATATTGAGAACCTTTGTTTAAAACACTAACTCTGAATTATGGCTCCTTTTCATGCATGCACAGTCAACAACGTTCCATCAAGCTTTGTTAAAGATCGAGGGTCAGAGTATTTCTGCAACTGAAGCAACAAAGGAAATAAATCAACGAAAAAACAATTTGACTTTGAAACAAAGTAGGGGAGAGTAGTACACAGTAAGACAGGGTACACAGTGAAACAGAGAAGGTTTTATAATGAAGTTTATGTTTGTGCCACTAGATGTTAGGCTGTTCAGTGACGTTTTGTTTGGAGAAATTGCCGCCCACATTTCAAGCGTGGATGTTCGTTCTGTTGGAAGCTACGAAACGAAAGTGATTTTTTGAACCTAAAAGTAAATTATTTATCTCTGTTATATGTCATATCTTCAGTTTAATTGTATCTATTACTTTGGATTGAATATTATATATACACCGCACTATTTCTCCACTTAATACCAAAGATTTAACCAAAGAAAAACAATGGATGGGATATTTAGCCATTTTTTTTAACAAAGTGAAATCGTACACAGTGAGACATGGAACACTGGTACACAGTGAGACAATGTCTCACTGTGTACCATGATAACTATATTTATTCCATAATAGCAATGTGCATTATATGTTACTGTAATGTATTTGTTACTGTTATGTAATGTATTTAGCATTTGAATTTTCTTAATTTTTATTAACTCAATTTTGAATTACTAAGATTTTGCTATTACACAATATAATGAATTTCACATCTTAACATTGTAACTTGTGATATAACATCTTAGCTGATCATATGATTTTTTATCTTTAATTCTTTGTGTTTTATATATTTGTAATATTTGTTTACAATATTTTGAATTTTAATTTTACAGACTTTATTACAAAAGCTGCAAGTGAAGCTTCAACTAGTGGGGAAACTCAGTCTGTCTTCATTTCACCCAAACAATTCCGTGGTTTTCCAAAAGATCTACCTAGGAAGAAAAATACGAATCGGGAGCCGGGCAGAAGCAGAATTCTCACCAATTCACATGAAAAGCCCTGTTAGCTGAGAAAGTTGAAAAGAAGAGACAGCTCCAGATTAAGAACGAAAATAAGTTTTCCAAAAGATTGCTTTGGAAAAAACCAACACGCCGTAGTATTAAAGATGTTGATAGTTCTTCTGATGAAGAAACTGAAATGGTGCTGGATGACTCTTCAAGTTATGAAGAGAAAGAAGAAAATTTTCAGTTCCCCAAAGTAGTGCCTGATGTTCATGTTGATGATTATGTTCTTGTGCGTTTCCCAAATGATGTGTTCTACATTGGGAAAATTTTGTCAGAGATGGACGAGGATAGTGATTTAAGTCACTTATCTACGCAAAAGTGAGAAATATAATGCCTTTGTGATGCCAAACATTCTAGATATGGCCTCTGTAAATAAACTGGATATTGTCATGGTTCTGCCTTAGCCAATGTCCATGAAAACAAAAATATTGTCAGGATATGTCAGCTTTGAAGTGTGGCTTGACCTTATAAATGTTCGGTGACTTTTCCAAGATTAACAATTAATTGCTTCATGAAAACTTGTGTATAATGAAGCATCGTTTGTGTTTAGTATTGTGATAATAAATTTTTTAAATAAATAAATTAGCAATGTCTCACTGTATACTAGGTGTGGTACACAGTGAGACGAATGCTGATATTATTTTACGTTAATTTTTTCTGGTTTCTATTTTTATGTATTAATAAATTCTGTGTGAAAGATTTTGCCGATAAAACAGATATAAACATCCAATAGCTAAATTTCTTCAGTCGATTGTATTTAGCTCTTCATTAATGTTTTTTAAAAATTTGTCTCACTGTGTACTACTCTCCCCTACCCTGTTTCTTCCTCACTCCGTTCGTCATATAATAGTGAAATTGCAAGAAAGTGTCTGCAGTGGTGTTGACGAAGAATATATGAAAACTACAGCTGCTGAATCCTATAAAATAAGCAAAGAATATTTGGAGTAATGGACTGTGTTCTTTGAAGAATTAAAAATATTTGAATGGGCGAATTTAGATAAAATACCTAGGTGGGAAGAAATTCAAAGTGTAATGGATGAATTGATTTCAAATGGATTTATTGATTTTAAAAAAGACACAGAAGTATTTGATGAGTACTCACTAATTTCCAAATACATTACACCATTAAAAAGTGACAGAATGGAACACTGGGAATGTTTCAACCGAAAATCGTTGGGCAGAATTGTTCAAACACATTCACACCAATAATTTGAAACATGCCAACTTTCTTATAATTATTGAATATGTTTTATGTCTTCCCGGTACTAATGCGCCCGTAGAAAGGGCCTTTTCCCTTATGAAGTTCTCAAAGCCATGTTACTTACGAAAGTAAATTTTCAGAAATCGTGACAAGAATTTCATTCGTATTTAAAATCAACGCTCAATATACAAGCAAATTTGTTCTTCAGAAAAATATAAGACGAAATAAATGATTTTATTTTCAGGTGGTTTTTTGTTTTGCATTTTCATTAATAAATAGAAACTATGAAAAAATATGCGTTTTTTTATTTAACTTAAATTTAATATACACATCTAATATGTATTACTTTTGGTCGATGCGATGGGAACAAAGACAAAATCTGGAATGCCGATTCCGAAGTGCACAGCTACAGAAGGTCGTTCGCACTTTATGGAAAAGATTTTGATAGTTAAGTTTTATGTATAAATATCACATTTTTTTTGCAGCGATTTGCTTCTACCTGATAGCCATGGTTGTTGATAATAGCTCTAACTCGAATTTTCCATGAAAGGGAACTTTTTCTTAGTACTGTCATGCCAATTTTACCCCATTCCTCTTGAACAGTTTACAAAGTCCGTTCAGTGTTCTTGGATGCCGTTTTCCTAAGGCTCGTTGTAATAAACCGAAAGCGCAAAAGTCCATTGGAGAAGCGTCAGGGGATTTTACAGGTGTTTCATTAAATGGGATACACTTTATTCCTGTTTCTGTTCTTTCTTTGCTAAATAAGCGGCAGTTGATTTAAACGTGTGATTAGAGGCTTTGTCCATATGAAACTCAACTTCATCAATGTCCTTTCCGTATAAGGCTGGAATTTCTTCTTCAAAAATTGGTTCTAAAATATTCTGCTGATAGTAGAGTTAATTAATTTTGGCTTTACTAGAGACTTGTTTTATTTTTAATTTGCCGTTGCAACAAAATCCTGCAACTATCATGAATCCCTTTGGGAACATTTCTGTACACTGACGGAACCATTTCGTATGGTCATTCCCGTTAGTTGAGCAATAGAAAATTGATCTTTTTTTTCTTACAGTCACTTAAATACACCCATGCCTCATCTAATGTTACCACAAATTTTTCCTTTTTTTTCAGCAGCTAAGTGATTTTCATATAATTTTCTACAATTTGTTTTTCTTTCAGCAATATGCTTTAGAAAAAGCAGATGAACTTTAGGTTTAAACATCTTTTTAACTTCAAATCTTTATGAATGATTTTACTTAGTGTCAGAAGACATTCCTTATTTTGATTCAATGGATCTTTGAATCGGCGGAATTTCTTTTAGGATCAGAGACTTCCCTTTCTTGATATTTACCTGCGTTCGAACAATCTTAGGATGAGGTTTTGCGGTCATGTTTTCATTTTTAGTTTCAGTTAGACGTTTTTTCCTTTCAAATTTAATATATTATAAAAACCTTTTTTTGAAATGCCATAACTGCGATTTTTACACTGTTTTATAATTTGTTGATACCAATATTTCTCCTCGGAAAGCGCATTTACGTAACCTTCGAATCATTTATCAATTTTAGGAGCCATTTTCAAAATAAATCTTTTATTTTACATTCCAATAAAAACAAAACAGTAGCAGACGATTATTCTGAAGTTGCCAAATTTTTATCTCAAAACCCAAACGTCCAAAAATAAATTGCAAAATCGTTTCCATAAAGTGTGAACGACCTTCTGTACACGCCTTCCGATCACTTTGTTTTTTCCGCGCGATAAGCCCATGTGAAAATTTAAAGAAAATAACTATAAGATATTCAGACCTGAAAATTCAGTCTCCACTACACTATTACCTAAAAATTAGTAGATGTCCCATTTTGCGGAAAAAAAATAAATGGTCACGTTAGTTATGAAAAAAAATTATGAAGTTAAATTCCCGAAAAAAAAGAAACCTGAAAGTAAAAGCTGAAAAAGAAAAACCAGAAAATTGAAGTTAAAACCTATGAAGGGAAAAGGCTGTAAATTTACAAACTTGAAACATTTACTGAGAGGTAGTAACGACATGACTAGGAATTAAAGAAATTAATATTCGCAATTTGTTGACGGACATACAATATTACATTATTAGCTGATTCATAAACATCACAAAATGAAATCATCCTTAATTAGAAAACTTATTGGGTATCTTTAGGGTTATTTATGGGTCCCGCGGCAGGCTGACCACCTCCCCGAGACATGCTGCATGACACCCCAAGCCCACGGTCAAGAAAGCGGAGATGGGCACCACCAGCCTTGGTCCATAATGGACTGTTGCGCCACTGGTTAGTTAGTTAGGGTTATTTATATGTCGAATGATAACATTTACTGGGCTCTTTTGTGCTTTAATTATATAAGGACCTCTATTCAAGTTTGCGAATTTCTTAGAATGACCAGGCCTTACTACAGGAGTATATAATAAAACCAAGTCTCCGACAATTATACCTTTATCAGTTGACGTTTTATTTCGATCTTTTTCTTGCATTTCAGCAGCTTTAATTAAGTTATTTTTTTATGATTTTAAAAGCGTTTTGTAATCTCAATTCTAATTCTTCTTAGTAATCCCTATGATCTGCATAATATGGTTTAGAGAAAAAGGTAATTAGATCAATTGGGAGAGTGAAATCTCTTCCATATACTAAATGAGTAGAGGTGTATGTTAAGGTAGAATGCCACGCCGTTCTGTATGCTAGTAATGTGAAATGCAGATGGTTATTCCGAGTACCTTCAGCATCATTCACTAAATGTTTTAAAGCATTTATTATTGTTGAGTTAACAATTTCTACTAAACCATCTGAGCTAGGGTGATAACTGGTAGTGGTGTGCTTTCCTTTCCCTAAATTTTTGTAAACTTTCCTAATCCCATGTGATATAAAAGAACTCCTATCAGTGATGAGGTGTTCAGGAACTCCATGCGCGCAAATGTACTTCTCGAGTACTTAACAAATCGTTTCAGTCCTTAAGTCTAACAGGTTATGCTTCTACCCAACGTGTAGTATAGTCATTAATAACTATTATATACCTTTTTCCAAATTGAGTTAAGGGAAGAGGTTCCACGGCATCCATTCCAATTCTATCGAATGGTCAATAGTCTATTTTCATCCTTTGTAAAGGAACCTTTTGATTTTCTTTGTAACCCCTCTTCTCACAACATTGAGTACAGGACTTAATATAGTTCAAAGCCTGTTTATACATCCCCCACAAAAAATAATTTTAATCCTCATTAAAGTTCTACGAAAAACAGGATGAGCTACAGTGGGTGAATCATGAGCTAGCTTAAGAATTTCAGCATTTAGAGTTTTAGGAATTACAAGTTTTTCAGGATTACGTTTATTATTAGATTTTGGAATGCAATAAAGTAAATTATTCTTTTTGAAATAGGTCACATTGTTATGTATCTTTCAGGAGAACTATCTAGAAGGCCTAAAATATCTTTATATTTCTCATCATTTATTTACATTGCACTTAGTCTATTGGGATGAATTGATTCACTCACTATATCCAACACCACATTGACTGTGTTGATATTTCTTGAAAGTACACTCGTAGGCACATTGACATTATACATAACCCTAGGAAACAAAGTCATAATTTTGTAAGATAAGTGCCCATCTAATAATCCTTCCACTATCCTTGAGTTTGAGTGCGTAGGACAGAGACTTCTGATCACAAAACAGGGGGAAACTTCTACCATACAAATACTGTCTAAAATTAATTCCTCAAATAACAGCAAGAGTCTCCCTTTTAAAAACACTATACCTAGTTTCTACATCTTTTAATTTCCTACTAACATAAGCGAATTGTCCCTGATCATCACAGCCTCGATGGCAATACCTGAAGTATCCGTGTGGATGACAAAATCTTTGTTTACGTTTGGTAAATTTAAATCTACTTGTGCGAATATATTCTTACGTTACACGAAACATCAGTAGAAAATATTACGGCAAACTATTTCTCAAAGGAAGACAATTTTATTTAAACTTGTTACAAATTTCAATTTAAAGAAGTTGGTAACTGCCTTTATGTTCAATATTTTTTCTCGAATTCAGGCTTATATGTAAAGTAAAAATATTTTAAAACCATGAATATTGTACGGGCGACAGGTTTAGCGTAAGGGTACGAAAACTTCCTTCCATAAAATTTCGATGAAAAATATAATTTCCATTCTCTGTACTATAAAAGAACTTTAAAGTACAGATGAATAGAACTATAGATAAAAGTACTATGAAGACCCAATAAAATATTTCCCCGGCTGAAATCTAGTTTTATTCAAAGCTGGCTTTTTCAGTTTTCTAATCATTTGTACAGAACCATATATCGATAATATAAACGATTGGGGAAAATTCGTGCCAGAATCCCTTTGACGTTCTTGATATAGTAATTATTCTCACAAAAGGAAGATGTCAGTGATATTTAGACTGGTCTGGATTGAATGAGTCTGAAATTGTTACGGATCATTCAACTGAAATTTTCTAAATCCATACAGTTTTCGTCAGATCTCACTTTTGGGGAGTTTGGACAAGACGAGTTTTAACATTCTATAAACTACATATTCAGTTTAAACTACTGCCCTTCTCCTTATCCTCCTACATAAGGGAAAGTGATTATCTTTTGTATATTAGAAATTATCCATTCAGATACATACTCCTGCAGCGTACCCAGAAGTCTTGGACCTAAGTTTCGTCATTGTTATAGACTCCTCAGCACGTGAAGTACGCTGAAGGAAAAGTTCCAAATGCGATATTTCTCTGCACTGTGACTGGTGATTGATAAAGTGTAGTTGGCCAGGCCACAATGAAATAAACCATCGCTTATCACTAATTACTGTACAAAATTTAGAGCATGACGATAGCATTGCACTTTGTTATCCATTCAAATAAAAAGAACGAAGACTGTACTACGAAATTCATGTGTAGCATGCACATTGAATTAAGAACTATCAATTTAATAATTGCTTAAATGTTACTTTAAGTTATTTTAAGCATGTATTAGTAAAAAGGAGGATGAGGTTCGTGGGAAGTTATAGCATATTGAAACAAAAGGAGATTAAATTAGGATGTCAAATCTTATACCCTTTTCAATACATGTTACAGTATAACGAGAAAGATTTACTTAAAATCTCGTCCGTTCGAAGTCCTCTCGGTGATCATTTTTTGAAAGTTAGCTCATTTTCATACAGTGAGAAGTACCAAATTTATAGTATCATTTCCGCTGCTTATTGTATTCCTGTATTCTGGCAATAACGAATGATTAAATTTTTGAAATGGTAGCATGCCCCTCCCCCCCCAAATCTACTTTGGGCCCCTATCGGGGTATGAAATTCTCAATGCCAACTACACCGATTAAAAAGTTTGAATGCAATCTGCAGAAACTTGCTAAAATTTACCTTTCTAAAATTTAAGATGACCAGCACTCTCGTGATGGATTGAAGTTCAGTCTCGCTATACCATGTGCCATGGCTACTCCAGGTTTTATTGGTATTTCATTGATCAAAAATTCAGATTGAAGATATTAAAATGCTACTCTTTATAACTTTTGCATGGGTTGATTTAGGTTCCCTTCCATATTTTGCTGCAATTAGTATAACGCATACACAACCTTAAGACTGAAGCCTTCAGTTGGGATTTGTAGCCCTTGAAAGACTATTCAACAGGTCGAATTAAATACTGCTTTCGATTTACCCCTCGACTATAGGAATAAGTAAAGTTAGGTGAAAATGTAGAATATTCCTTGTTATAGTACTGTAATCCCGAATTAATATCGGGATATGTTGAGTTTCTTTTACATATAGGCAATATTAATGGCCTGCAATTTGAGTGCAGATCATGCTTTCGTGATAGACATGCGAGACAGGTCACACCTAAGCGCCCCACCCCATAATATTTTAAGCTACAACCCATATACTCAATTTTTTTATGTTGACTGAACATTAAAGAAACTACAGAAGATTCAAACCTTTCCAAATGATAATTGTGCACCTTGAAAAAAAGGGCCAATGTCCAAAACACTGAAATTTGAACTGCACGAGGGAAATCGGGAAAGGATATACAATGCCTAAAGGGACAATGTGAAAAGGTCAATATCCTAAGATCTGTAAAAATCCTTAAACTGACATTTGATTAAAATTGACTTTTGGCCATTTTTGTTCCAAGGTACAGAATTATGCCCAATTAAAATTTAGAATTGTTCCTTTTAAACTGAAGTTTTTTTTTTACTCTGTTCTGAAATAAAGCCAAAGTTTATTGCTAGAAACTTTATTAAAAATAGATTAAATCTACAATTGAAAATAAATAAGCCTTAAAAATTTATAAACGTCAGCTTAACATTCAACTTCGGGGGTACAGGTTTAAGCGCCCTCAGTTTCTTTGCCTTCAATTATGTACTCCGTATAAGCATCCAAGACATACTGGCGGACGTTATTAAGGACTACTCGACGTCCAGGTTCGTATTCTGGGAACTGTCGGTTCTGTCTCTCTTCGGCAGGCAGTCTTTTGAACATTCTACAAAAGAAAAATTTGTTAGACTTAAGGAAGAAGACACGAAATACCTGCAGAATTTCCATTGTTTTAGTATGTTATGAATCCCTGATCAATTTTTAAGATTCGTTAACTGGAGGGCAATGGTCGTACAAGATTCTGCTAGTATTTTCCCCGAAACTTTCAAAAAGGTCAGATTCCAGATGTTACGTTTAGCTAAAAATATTTAACTGAAACCTTTCTGCATCACTCCTTCAATTTGAGTATTGTTCCCCCTCCCCTAGTCTAATAAACAGTGTTGGAGAGGAGGATTTAAGGAGGATTTCTAGAGTTTCAAAACATGTGTATCGATGTCGAATCATACGTGCAGAAACTAATCATTTACCAATGAGACGACTCAGCCTCTAGAGCAAAACACGCGAGAATTTTGCTATGGAAATTTCAGGTAAAGTCCAAAGCTTAAATTTCACTTCCCATTTCAGACAGAAATTTTATAAAGTGTTGATATTAGACTTACTTTGTTATTGAAAACTCATCCGTAGCTATATAAGACAAGAAATTGAAGCAGAAATGCATAACCTGAAAGAGGAAATTAAAATTTAGCAGTTTTAAACAAAATTAAGGTAAATTAAGGAAATAGCAATATATAATACGATCTCCATGAAGTTAAAATTATCAGTTCACAGTTAGAAGCCCAGGAAGTTACTATGAAGCCTAAGTACTTACCTCCTCTTTCTTCGTCCATCTGTTAGGAAAGGCATGCCTGCGGGGTAGAAAAATATTTAATATTACAGTTAAAATGATTGCAAGTTACCGAGATTATACATTGACCACATAGTCAAAAGTGAATTCAAGCAAGATGATAGCATTCTAAGTGGAAGAAGCACAGGTATCTCAAGAGAAATTACTCTTAGTCTAATTTAGGTGGTAGGTTGGTTGGATGACTTCGTTTAGCCTCCAAATATAGATTCAAAGGATAATAGAAGCAAATTTACGAAAGTCTATGGCTAACCAACCATTTCCTTACATCATCCGTAATCAAATCCATCCTTAAGCATCTAGCTCCCTGATGTGAACAATTGTTAAAACTATGCAAGTTGTAATATTGAAATAACTTCAGAACCATCTGAAGAATGGTTCTGGTGGTTCACTCGCGAGGAAACATAGAGTCAGCTTTAAGAATCTAGATGACAGGTTACTGAATTTCGTGCTGTTACCCTCCATATCCTTACCATGCCCCATATCCTAACATTCTAATGTTAGGAGACTGCACTAGCTGCATATAGCGACCTGGAAGGTCAAACTCGGGGCCCTAATTTAAAAAGGCCAGTTTGAATGCTTGAGCGTTTATTGGCATGAGAAAGTATGGTAACTGCTCCTCTTTGCTTTCAGGGGCAGTTTACAACTACACACCCCGTGACCATAAGACTTATCACTTTACTTTGTCTAATTTGGTATGTGAAAGCCCAGTATTCATTACAAGTGCAGCCATTCTTGAACCCTCACTTTCAACGTAGAATGGTTGCGAGTACTCCAAGGCCTTTCAGGGTTATATTTCAATTTCTTTAAACGGCTTCAAATTTCCGTTGTTAAATTTATTTTAGACTAAGAATATAGGCAAGCAAATTTCTGGGCGTTTAGTTTCTCCGCATGCTGGAAAATAAATAGTACAGAGATGTCCAAGCTTCAAAAGCCTTAAAAAGGGGGTATCGTTATCTCGCTCTATAAAAAAAAAAAAAATCAAACTATTGAAGTCTTTGTAGACGGCCAGATATTTGTCCAACTCAATTTAAACAAAGCTTTGATTAAAGAGGATTTCTAGATAACTTCTGTATGCTAGTTAACCATAAATGCTTTCGTTAATGCAAATCAAAATGCAGATTTTTCGCAGGCAACACAGTAAGAATTTATCAATTTCAGATTTTCTTGTTCTAAAATAGAACGCATTTTAGAACACTATTCTCCCAGATTCTTTTACTAAGAAATGCGGGGTGCCAGAGCTTGTTATAAGCGTTTGTTTTGTAGATTTAATCTTTTACCTATTTATGAATGCAAATTTTAAGTAATCATACAAGATCTTGCAAAACACTTGTAGCAACACGTACTTGGCGAAGGCAAGGCCATTCTCTCATTAGAACACCGACTAAGGGAAAAGAAAGGGTCTAGTTAGGTCCATCAGAATTGAGATAGCTAAGCAACTAAGAAATTTTTTAGTCGCTGCTTTGAAACCGAATTTCACCAGCAAACTGGCTTTTGCGAGTATAAATCAACTTAATAAATCACGAAAATCTTTCAATGCTGACTAACACTTCATGCAGTTTCAGAAAAGAAGTCTTATTAGAACATCACGTTGATTCACACTAGTTTGAAAGGTGATAACATGCACCACGTCCGAGTTCGTTTACAACAGATAAGTGCGTATTTTAGACTACAAATTCAGAGAAAAACGTTAAAGATAACAGGCCCCCTTTTTAAAGATTCTTTACGAATAAAACTAAATTTAATATAACACACAAGGTCGTCTACGGCTGAAGATGTTTTAAAAATTACCGTGAACAAACGTTATCCCAGCTTTGATAGTAATCAAAACAGTAACACTAAGCTAAACTTACTGTCGCAGAGTTTCGCGACATCGTGAAAGCGCACAAATAGGTATAGAAAGCAAGTTAATTGGAAGATATGGTGATAAAGAATAGCGAAGAGCATTTTTAGGCAAACGAATCGCTGAAAGAGGGCTTAGAACGCAAAAGAGGGAAGAAAATAAAAGGAGATATATAAAAGTGTTGCAAGTCAGGAAGGCAGAATTTATTGAGGGTCATAAAAGTGGACCTCACAAGAGGAGAGTAGTCATCCGTGGGAACGATGAAATAAGGGGTCGGGAAGATAGATACGCCCCTTAACTAGGAATGGTCACCAAAGTAGTAATTAAAAACACAAGCGAATGAGGGTGTGTGGATGTTGTAAAAAGGGACTGGAGACACCAAGTAAATTTCAGAGTGAGCGGAACGAATAATTAAGAAATTGAGTAAAAGAGGAGAGAAAGAGGCTACACAGACTGAAATGATTTGACGGTTGATAGAGATGGAAGGAGTCTTGATATTGAGAGGTAGAAATGATTTCACCGTTGATAGATATGGAATGAGGCTAGTGTTACATGAAACGAATTAAGCGAAGTTAGAGCTTTCGGAGTAGCGAAGGACGGCCAGTGAAATGAAGTAGCCCATATAGAAAAGTATCGAAAACGATACTTCTGCCAGATTGAGCTTCAATCCGAGACGAGGCCCCAGCAATCAACTTAAGCCCTGCGGTCCCACACTGGAGATGTTAAAGACGATGAAAGATCGGAGATGAAAGATGAAAGTGCCATTTAAAGTAGAAGAGATCGATGAAAGGAATTGAGCGTCAACCGAGATATGGCCCAGCGATCAACTAAGCCCTGCGATCCCACCCTTGAGATGTCGAAGGCCACAATACTGCCAGATATGATGTTAAGAACGCCCGACGTATCAAACGGAGGTAATGTGTTATTTCCCAATTTGTCGTACGCCATGCTACCTTGTCCTAAGTAATTAACGATAATGCGGATATTGATATATTTGAAATAACGCTAAATATTGATCAAGTATATATAGGACGATAGTGCGCGCCATGTAGTAGAATGACGACAATTATTAATTAAGTGTGTAAAGTATATGTATTGGAAGAATAAGTAATTAATTGATTGTGCAAAATAGCTTTAAAGTGTGGTTATTATTTTGATTATGAGTGTATACATATGTGTTTTAATATTCAATAAATTAGTCAGTGCAAACCAGAGTTGTTTTCCAATCATTTGGAATAACAATCAATGTACTAACCACAATCTTGACTAATCTTAATTCAAAATCATAATTATATTTATTACATAATCCCCAACCAACATTTCATTTTCACCGCCACACTTACCCAAAAAGAAACCAGTCGTACGTAACAGTCAAATAGGCCATCTCGTGGGCCTCCAGGCTTTGGTGGATAACATTATCAGCCCACAAAGTCAAACGCAACAAGGAGATGAAGAGTGGCGTGCGATCCCAACCAGAAATGCAATGGACTAGAATACTACTCTTATCTGTAAAGAGAAAGGCACAAGGGATTCACGTCAGATCTGAATTAGGTTGGTTGGTAGAGATTTATTGGCACAAGGTCCAGAAAGAACAAGTTGCGCCAATCATATCATAAAAGTTGCAGAATTTGAGGTAACGTTTATTGGCATACCCGGTTGCTCTGAAGCACTTTATTTTGTGGTCAATCGTCCAACTTTTGATATGCTCTTCCACTTACGGTTTCAGCCAGCTTTATGAAAGCTGGTCTCTTTAGGTTGATAGAATCTTTTGCTTCACGGTAGCCAACATGACACTTACCTTGCTTAAATAAAACTAGATACAAGATTTGTTTCCCCTTCCCATTCTTCAGTTTTGCAGTACAAATCAGTAACTCTCCCGGCCACTTTTTTGCGGAGTTTCTTATCCGGAGGTAATCCGAGACATTAAGCTCGGATTTAAAATCTGGCTTTCCAATTCAATCGTATCTCCATTTTGCCATTAATTCTGCAGGTGAGAACTACTAGTAAAAACCTCTTTAGAGGGTTAATTTCTCGTTTAATTTCACTCCAAGACTAATCCTTAACTTTCTCGTGTCCGAATTTAATAAGAAAGTAGATTGTCACGAAAATCTTGGTGTCTGAGTTTTAAAGCTATTTTAAAAAGTTAATTCTAAAGTCATGAAATTTTTAAAATTACTGACATATCTAACATTGTATAGGAGGCTGAAAATAAAAATTTTACCATTAATTTTGATTAGAGATCAATCTTAGGAGTCTACCCTGGGTAGATCGTGGCATATATCCCAACTATCTTATAAATGGGGATAGTCTCTACTCAAAAGCTCAGTACCTTCTTAAACTGGAGTGTCAAATTAATCTAAACTAGATTTTGAGATTTATAAATCAAAATTGTTTACTTTCTGCGTACATCAAGAGATAACCAAAATTCTTCGAAATGCTTCTTGATCACTTCAGTTTACTCCGAAGATCGAAGTTCAGGTATTTCCGATTATGTTGTGGCTACGAAAAATTCTCAGGAATTTCAGCAATTTTATCCTTAAAAATAAAAACCTCTAAAAATAAAGTTTTAAAAAGGCGAACTGTTTTACAGTGTTCATGGAAACACGTTTAGCTGCATCTGTTTCTGAACAAAATGATTTTAGGTTAAGATTTCTCCTTAAGAAGCAATTTATTCAGCAGGCATTCAAATACGTACCTTTAACGAGATATGCAAGAATTATCTTCAGGTAGTTTTTGGTGAGCTCAACAAGGTCCCATTCCTGTAACGAAGATTTCATTTACGTCAGTCAAGGAATGAAAGCAAGCATTCTATAAACGCGCGTGCACTTAGTGCAAGCATAACAAAATACGAAGTGACCATCTTAAGCATACATCCGGCTTAAAAAACGGCCCTATAGAGATCTGAAAGGATCGAAAATCCAAACTTAGTTCGACTGTTGATACGACCCGCCGATACTGCTATCTCTCTGCATTTAGAAAAGACAAAGCTAATTCTCTTATCTTCAAATACGACGCTTGCGTGTAATATGCATGATATATTCGCAAGTCATAATCAGGGCCGCGCTTAAGGGTGGGCGAACTGGGCAACCGCCCAGGGCCGCTAAAAATTTAGGGTGGCCATTTTTATTCCTCATCGCAACACTTTTCCAAATGTTACGGGTTTAAGAAATCCCTTTTCTCGGTTTCTACAATTCAACTTATAAAAAAAATGTTTAGATTTTTTTAAAAGAATCTTAGACATAATTTTAATTGACAAACTACCCTTTCGGTTGGAAAAATTTCTCGGTTAGAAAAACATTCATCTAAAATTCAGTTATCGTAAAACCTTGATTATCAACAGGGGGTTGTCTTACAAGATCCATTACTCAGTACGTAGACAAATTTGATTGCCAGTAAATGTTTCGCCAACGGCCGCTAAAACCCTAAGCACACCCCTGGCCATAACAATTTGGCAGTATTAAATACTATAGAAAACCCAACTGTACTACGAAGCCAGAAAATCGTTCAAACTGGGGGAATTTACAAATATCTAAAACTTATATTACTGATAAATTTAAAATAATGTTAGAATTTGAATGGCTGCATCGAAACGGGTGTTAAATAGCCCTTGTATCGGTACTTTTTATAATAGGATAACAATAAATCAAAGCACCAATTAAAAATAAATTTTAATCTTTAATACAGGCTACATTTAAATAATATCAATATAGAAGAAAGTTTCAGTAAACAAAGTTGACCCAAAGCGAATAAACTATTAGAAAGACAAGTGTGGCGTACATGCCGACCTCTACTTCAGACATATGATTTTAAGAGCATCTTAGGATGCTAACTTACATGAAACAAGAATGTTTGCAATAAGATTCTAAACAAGTTTTACAAAATTCATGGAGATCATTCCACTGAGTAAGCACTGCTAATCAAAAGCTAAGCATATCTAAACAAGTGTCTTGCCAAGTTACAAATACGGCATTTTAAGGTATGTGGGTGCGTTAATTTTAGTTCCACCGGAAAAGCTGCAACTTAAGATTTGACAAAATTCCTTTAAGAACTAATCCTTTAAGTTCAACATGCACTGTACAGTAATTTAGTAAGTATATAACTCCTACCTTTTGAGTAGGAATTTTACTTGCTAGGTTTTACCGCTTTCATCATAGGATAGTTCTACGTGTAGTTCCACACTAGCAAAAACCATAAATTTTATAAAATAGGCATATTACTGAAGCTGTCATTTTGGAATCTTTATTAGCCGACGGTCATGCCTAAAGACTAGGGAAATAACCTGAACTACGGTCATGCATATTCTTTAGTTTATTCCTCCTAATCAGGCAGATTATTCAGGAAGTTTCTCATATGGATACGCCTAATAAAGGCTGTGCGTAAGCATTGATTTATGAAACTTACCTGCATTTTGGTCACATCAAGATCTGGAATCAGCTTTTGAAGATCATCGGTTAGGATCAAGTTTCTAGTGACATCTCCCTGGAGAACAAACAAATAGCATGTCATAAGTATTTGCAGAAGTTGTTCTGAGTCAAATTCCCGACAGCTAAGTTTTAGTATACTGAGGATACAAACTGTTTGGGGTAAATTTCTGGATAGCAGCCACTATTGAAGTTCCCACATGCGATAATTTCAGGTTGCCTAAGCAACCATTTCCTTATAAGGAACAATTTCTCATAGGTATTGTGCATCAGCAAATAATTAGATTGGGCCTCGCTTCCCCAGAATTTTAGAGTAGTTTTTTTAAGGGTTGAAGCATTTAAAAAGATTAACATTTGAAGTTTCTGGAGAATATTGAAGGCGTTTGAGATCAACATTAATCATCCGCATTCTTAGTTTAAATTTGGCCTTCCCTGACCCGAAATCATTAATCTTGAAGATCTATCAAAAATGTAAGTTAACCGGTACCGGATTAAAAGGCTTAAACAAGGTTTGGAGCACTACGGTCATCTGTTACACGAGAGCTAATTAGACCAGGCTAGAACAGGGACAACAGATCAATTTTAGGAAGCCCATACATTTAGAACAGTTCCTGCAATAAATGAGCATAGCACTGGTTTTCGGCTAACTATATTAAATGCAATTGACACTGCGTCGTTAAAAACTCACCTGAGACCAGTCAAACTTCAACCCTTCGGGATTTCTGTTAGCCTCGGAGTACAATGTGAAGAATTCGCAACCTGAAGAGTTGTGATGTTCAGAGAATTAGTTGACGAATTTTCAAAGCTCGCAGAAATACAATACATTGAAAAAATTTCTAAATATGTGCAATTCAATCATTCAAATATTAGGGGAAGGAAAAGATTGGCATACAATTTAAATACTGCAAAACCCTTGTGACTAAGATTGCAGGTAGGAACCGACGTATTAAAACTAGAAATTTACTTACTAGAAAATTCCCCCGATCACCTTCATTAAAAAGCGGAGTCACTTTTGAACCTCCAATAAATCTAATTTTACTTTTTGCGTTTAGAAAATTCGAATATTCCTGAATCATTTAAAACAAATCGCGTAAAAGTATTCCTACTAGAACATTAAAAATTATGAAAGCAGTTCCAATGGACACATTACCAGTGTGGGACTTAAGCCTTTTTCTCGTAACGATCATTTTTATGATTGCGCGCACTGTATAAAGGAAACTTCTGCAGATATTGCTTTCATGTTTTCAGAATAGGTGTATACCGATTCTACCAAAAATATGAACCTATTTTTGTTCTTAACTTACTTACCATGAATTTATAGGATTTGGCTTTTAATCCTAATGGGCATTTTCAGTTTAAATCCGATTGTCCTGGAGTAAATATTTGGGCTTTAATATAAATAGTTTTAGAAATACTATACCTAATGTTTTAACATCACATAAATGCAAAAATTATTGAATTTTAGGGTTGTTATAAGTCTGCGCGCAGTGTATCAGTATAAATTTGAAATTTTCAGAAGATATTTCTTACTTCATAAATAAAATTCTTATTTACTTGTAAAATTCAGGTAACAGTTGATGAAGTTTAGAGAACTAATACTGAAAATTCATATATGACAATAAAATATAGAAGTTTGAACAAACAGCAAAAATTTCTTTTTAACTTGTGTAAAGGTGATGACTCCCCTTTAAGATCCTTTCTAACCCAATTTAATTTCCGAGAAATTTAATCTTTTAAGAGCCATGAAGGCCTAGATCACTGCCTCCCTTCCCAAAAGTTAGGCATTTAAAACTGGATTAAGTCTCGGTGACAAAGGCAGACGAGTGGTCGGGAAATTGGGAGCTTAATCCCCTATGGTCCGTATTTAGAAGATTTGTTTTGAGCAAGATAAACAGAACCCAAATTAATTTGTTTTCTAAACATTGATTTGATTCGTAAGAAATCAAATTAAAAAGCAAAGTTTATCAAATCATGTTGGAAACTACATCTGATATTGCATACTAATTTAGGATTTGTTTTACACGTGGAGCTTCCTAACGGGGAATTCGAGCCTAGCGCCCCCCCCCCCATATTACCATTAGTTCATCCGTGTTCTGCCATAAGGCTCCGTGCACACGAGCCTAAAGAAGCCAACAAAATCGCAGTGTTTATCGTCAGATGTACACTGAACTTGGCAATCTGTGACCAAGATTAACAGAACTGATTCAGTATTTACCCTTTAGAGGATCCGGATTCTTACAAAAGGCTGTGCTTTTGTAAGTTGTTTTGGGATATATTGAACGACAAACTTAGTGTGCGTTATAAAAATGACCTATTAGAATAAAATTACCTGGGAATGGCAGGTCCTGCATTTTGAGTGTTCTGTAAACATCTTTATGCAATACCTCGCATGAGCTCACTCTGTAGAAAGAAAAGCTTTGTCAAGTCTGTTCCATACAATATGTAAATAGTGAACAAAAATGTTACGTACTTGATTACGTCTTTATACACCTTGCCATATTCTATCATTAAATCAAATACATGATCCACCTTCAAATGCTTCAATATTTCTGCATCCTTCTTGCAAAGTTCTTTAGTGTCACTCCTAACAATCAGATTTAAGAGATTTCAGCAATTTAGGGTAGTTTTAATTAAGGGGACAGTACGTTGAGATTAAATTTTATTTTACATTATATCTATATGAAATTTTAACCCGGAATATAGTTTAATATTTGCAATATAAACGATAAAAAAATTTTAGTTTAGAATTTTTGCAATTAAAAATATAAAAAATTTAATAAAATTTTAAAATGTCCCTTGCGCCAAAATTTACTTTATAATAATTTTATTTTATTATACCATAATGAAAAAAACCTGTGAATTGAATTACAAATATCTCAATATTTTATTTTCTAAAAGTGAAACCGATTAATGAATTTCAAAAATTTCACTTCTTTGTATATAAACAGTCACTTTTTATAAGTTACTCTTCTTTAAAACAAAAATGCATGCACACATTTATTAATGCATGTACAAAGATAATGTTTGGTAAATATCGTGTAATTTGAAGTAAAAATATGGCGCGTATCACATTTTAAATTTCCATTATCGAGAAAAATTTCATACAAAGTGAAATTTAAAGGGCAAAAGTGGATTGTTTATAAACATAAAAAAGCTAATGAACTTCATTAAAATTATCGGATTTTGATGCGGATTTTTGCATTTGGTACATTTTGATTTGTAGAACAATATAGCATTAAAAACAAAAATTCGATGCTTTGGTCAATTTTTGCCGATTTCAACGTCCACCGTCCTTAAGAACATATTACTGCAAAATACCGACCTAAACACGCAAGATCCTTTGCTTAATGGAAAGAAAATTTGTTCTAGGAACACCTCGCTGTCAATTTTGTAGTATAGCCAATAAACATGCCATTTTCTGAACATCGGTGTGGTCAAAGCATTTTAGATATCAGAATTAACCATAAGGTATGAACTGCGTCAAATCAACAGTTTAGGCCTCATTTTTTTTTCAAACTGATTGATAAAATTAGTACCAGACTTCGCATATAGGAAGTCCTGTCATTTTCCCAGATGTATTCGATTTGATCAGATTTTAAACCTTTAAGAAAAGTTGGCCAACTGTCAAAAACATTAGCAACCCTTCAAGGGGATTTCAGAGGTTTACTCCGAGAAATTTACAGTCCTGGGTCTCTTATCTTTCATGGCGCAAACAAGCATTTTTTCATAACTTATCACTAGAAGAGTAAACGTTTGGGGCAGTGCTCAAACAGCAACACTCCCGCAGGAAAAGTTACCTTTGGCATTCTTCCCTTATTTCAATCAGACGTTCACTGTAATTGGCTAATACGAAAAACCATGAGCATTGGGACGTCAGGATGTACTAGGTAGTGACAAGTTTTGCGAGGAGTATTTAGATAATGACTATGAAAGTTTCAGTTGTATCAGTATAGCCTTTTAAGAGAAAGCTATTAGTACTATCAGACATCAACCGTCAGCAAAGCAATACGATTGCTGTTTCACCCCATTTTAGGGGCAATTTAAAACTGAATACTGTCCCGCATTTAAGAAACCATCGAAGATGTGAATTTCTACCCCAATAATGTAGTTTTTCAACATAGTCACATTGAGACAAACACGTACAAAGAAAACTGAATTTGATAAAGGGTTCTAAAATCCCAAAATTATAAAAATATTTTCGGATTAATAGGCATAAAGTTTTAGATTAATGGGTTTTCAGTGCTACAATTTAACTTAAGTCTCCCAAAGAGACAATTAAAAATAATTCCGACAGAATGTACTATGAAGTATTACGACCAGGTAGAAATAATACGCAACAACTCAACACTGCAGATTAGTCTTAGGTCAATTTTTGCTAACACTCAACCTGCACTTGCATGGTATGCCATCTTTGCGACAGTCACAACTAAATTGGCTTTGTAATAGTGATAGATCTTAATTTTCAATTTAGTGTCCGAGAATTAGGAAGTGTCACAGGAATGCATGAGAGTCGTGCTTTGAAAGCACTTTTAGGGCATACTTACATAATTGTTATAACGCCGCTTGCCAAGCATTTTCCGATGTGGGTGACAGTTTCTACAGTAGACCTATAAAGAAGAGGTTTTGTAAGAAAGATCTAAATATTAGACACTGGAATTTCTCATTTGGCAATTTAAATTAATCTGAGTTACCATTCGTACATTGAGAGAAGAGTTATGTTTTGTGAGGATTCAAATGTGCTGCTAGACTCGTCCAATGGTCACAATAAATCTGAACATTTTTAGCCTTTAAAAACGTTACTGCGAGTTAGTTCATGTTAGGAGCCTACGAAGAAAATCTGACATACCGTACCTAGAGCTCGTCAAGATATGAACAAACCCTAATGTGGCAGAGGCTACATGATTGTATTTTAATAAAACGCCGAGGATTTTCCTTTATTAGTTCTTTACACAGCATTTAAATAACTGAAAGATACTTAAACAGTAAAAATATAGCTCTAAGGCTATGCATTTAAGCCTTAAAGAGTATGGGTAAATTCTTTAAGGCAAGTATTAGGGAGGTATTAAAAATAATTTTACAGATTTTTATAAGTTAAAAATTATTGTTTGCATACATGTTTTGAAACGAATAAAACTATTTACTCACGAAAGTAAAATAACGGGTGAAATTAAGGAACAAGTGAACATTACATTGTATATATTAAATTTAAAGTTCCTTAATGTTAGAAGTTTCCACAATGTTCGCTGATTAACACTGTTACGAGAAGTTGACTTCTGGAATACATACCCGACAACTGAAACAGGTTCAGCAGAAGTAGCTACAAGAAAAAGAAAATGGCCTCAGAATAAAGGAGTGTTCAACATCTAAAGCAGTATAATTTCTTTACAACCTTACCTGGGGGAAAGGCCTCTATCGCTTGATTATAAGCAGCTGACGTACTGTTTGCTACAGTACCGGATCGGCAGATGAACTGAAAAGAAAATTCCAATTTAAACTTAATTTATTACTCCTTAACAGTTGACCGTCACATTCGCAAGGGTTAGATGCACAAGACTTATCTTGAACGATCCGAAGATACTTCGAATTCTCCACCGCTATCTTAAGACCACATTTAACAAACAAAAAGAGGAGGTACACTGTATTGCTTAACAAGTTTCTGTATCAACATTGTAGACACCACGAGAAATGAGACAGTACAATCGGAATTCAGTATTGGTAGACAATACATAAACAGCAGTTAACACTCAATTTCAACTTGAAAGTGACAGACTATTCCCTCCTTAATTTGGTGGCCAAAAGTTCCTAAGATGTATTCAAATTCATCAAGCATACCAAGTTGGACGATTTAAAAACTAGTCAGAAACTTTAGCTGAAATACAAGTCTCAAAAACTTTGGCCTAAACTGCAGTAGGTTTATAATACAAGGTTGTTTAATGAATTTAAAGCATATTGAAACATCCCATCTTAAACTTTGAAATTAAGCTATTAATGGTGAATTTTCAAACTTTCAAATAATTAAATCTGCGCCACGTAAGTAAGAACTGCAAGCTTACTCTGTAGAAATAATTCTGTTCCATGGAATACATATATAGAATAGAAAAATGTTACGCAATGTATTACATCTTTATACATTTTGCTGTACTGTATTAAATCCACGATCCAACTTTGAGTGCTTCAAGACTTCTGCATATCTCCCATAGGGAATTTCTTACAATCTAACCCACACTCAGTTACGTGAAAGACTGGGATCAAAGCATTTAAAACCATGTTAAAAATCACTCAATTTGATAACCCTTTTATGGTTTCAGAAAAACTAGCCTCAATTCTCAATTTCGACAAACATCTACCGACAAAGGCATCAAAATTGTGAAATGTAGTTAAGAGCAACTTATCAAAATGAAATTACAGTTTCGCGAGATATCCTACAACAAATTTAGTTCATTAATAACACCCAATGGAGTGGAACAGTTTCAATATTCATACTTTTCAATTTGTTTAACATCTCTAACAACGGTTTTATCTACAACATGTCAAGTTTTCGCGAGGCAAACCAGTAACGCATCCTTATTTTAGCAAAGAAAAATTTAAATACAGAACGACAATTTAAAGTATACAGCAATTTAAGGAGATTACAGAAAATTCGTTACAACGATTAAACTTCAGATTATAAACAAGCTTAGTACTACATGAATATTCCACACAGTTTAAAATTTTACGAGAATAAAATAAAATCCCGGTTATCAAAAGGTTAGTCATACAATCGCTTCTGTTCGCATGACTGAAAATTTAGATTCCCTTTTGTTAACAGTGCATGTTCGATATTACATTGAGTTGTAATGAGCTACAAATTTCGACGCCGCAATTCTTAGTTTAACTTTCCTCAGTATATCGCTTATGTTTACAGTGATTTCGCCGAGGCATCGTTAGAAGCTTTCTAATCTAAAGAAAACTGTTCATAACATCTATATAATCAAACAGTGTTTCTTAAGCATTCCTTTTCCCCCCATTGATCATAGCTTTACTCTAAATTATCTAAAGACCTTCCATTCTATTGAATTTCAGTTATATTGGGGGGAAAAAGGATGGTTTCGCATTTATCGTCAATAACTCGAACCAACAGAAACACGGCATACGGCTTTTGAGGAGACGTGCGAATTTTGCTCCTTGGATCTAACGACTATACAACAGGTACTTTATTCATTTAGTCAACTTGAGGTTCAAATAGTGTTCCGCAAGGAAAAACCATGAACACTATGTAAGCGTCATTTGAACTCACAGCTGCAACAAAGAGTTCAGTTCGGAAATTTCTTTGAAAGTTTCGCTACAAACTCATTTTAACTAGAATAAAGTTTTTAACTTGCAGGTCTATGTGCCCTTTGTTTCCAGTGGCCGGCACAAGACATCCGAGGCCAAAAGGAACAAATTAAAATACGAAAAGCAGCCATAGAAAGAGTATAGACCCAGGTCTGTGGGCTATAGAAGTGCGTATAAAAGCTTAACATTACCTTGTTGTCAAAAAGAATAACAGGAACTGGAAATCTAGAGCGAATTCTGGTGTGCTTCGCTGAAGCAATTTGTTCAGCATACAATTCTTTGTTGAAGTCGACTGCCGATCTAACAAAAAACAGGTTAGAAAAAACATTGACAGCTTTCACCATTTTAAAAATTATACTTTAAAGACTAAACAAAGATTTAATTTGGAGTGTTAATTGATTTATAGCATAATTATAAAGCGTTACGATAAAATAGATCTGTCGAAAGAACGTTAACATAGCCCATAAACATGTGGATGTTAGATTTTCTCCCTTAGTCTAATTTTACTTTTCGGTTAAACATGAAATACCCATATAATTCCTTTAATGACTTCGTTTGTTTTTCCTATATAGATATTGCGGGATTCCCCCACCTCCCCCGCTTTCGGATTTTCCCATGCATAGACTACTTTAACCTAGAAAATTCAGTTATAAATCTCCCCATACGAGATTTCCAAAGTCTCTAGGGATTTAGAATATGTTGATATAATCGCGATTCATAGAAATCGTCACGATTACAATTTTAATGTTCATTATAGCCCTATTAGCTTTACAGAAGTCCGACTAGTAAGTAATATTTTAATAAAACCAATTAAACACGTTTAACAGAGCAGGTAGATTAGTTAAAATTTTACTTTAACAATGCTGACCTGTCCCAGACACAAGTTGAAATATTTGCTGCCCAGGCGAAACTCATCCTTCGGCTACTTGGCCAAGTTTAGAATTCTTTTAGCATCATCCGAGCATTGAACAGTAACCCCTTTTTATCCCTCTCGATTCCCTTATTTTAGGAGAAGATCTCTTAAGTTTGAACTGAACATATGTACTGGAGGATACATACCCAGCTATTTCGCCTGAGTTTTCTTTAAAAGCCACAGGAATAATGAGTCCAGATGGATAATTGGGGCACAACAAACTGTTGACGACAACCTAAAAAATAATTTTTAAAAGTGCATTTGAATGAATATTTCAAACCTTGCTTTCAAGCAAGAAAATATTTGCAAGAGACTATTTCGATATAACCGACAACCTCCTGCTGCTGCATTGAGACTTTAAAGAGAAATTTACAACCATTCCTATATTTATTATAACCAGATTTTTTTTCTTCAAACCCAATTCTGAACAACCGTTAATAGCTTTAGTCAAAAATACTGCAAGATAATGTATATATATCGTATTTAGCTCTTGTCTACTTTATCCAAGATTTAATAAAGGCGAAATTCCCAGGGAAACAAATCTTTTGAAAGCCATACTTGAAAACAGTGTAACGACTATACAACAGACCGAAATTTGAGAAAGAACTCCCTTTTTCTTCCCCCCCCCCCCAAAAAAAAAAAAAAGCTGTTTAAGTGTTCCGAGTCCAGATACAAAATCCAATGATTATAGTTGAAATATGCTACTTGTATTTTCCAGTGATGGACCAATTCTCCCGCAATGATTAGGGAAATATTTAAAGCTGGGTAAGGTAAACGGTCAATCTGAATGCCCGCCCGGTCATTCTGCACCTTTAAATTATTTTGAGGATACTTTGAAACCAAATATTTTAAAGGTTCATTAGCAATTTGCCCGATTCCGTTTGTTTAAACTATTGGAATGATCAAGTATCCATGAAAGGTATTCATTGCTACTATGTTTTGGTTTTTAGTTGGTTAAAAGAATTCGTTTTATACAAGATATGGCTCAGATTTATCGTTCAACATCGGGATAGTGAATGATTATCTTTTTATAAGGTTATGATCAGATATTTGCAATTTTAAAGGTATCAGAGTTGTATGCGAAGGAAAGTCAGTTTTATCGTGATGTTTTACTGCATTACAAACAATTTAAATACGTCCGATAAAGTCATTTTACATGAAGATGGATGAGATCAGAAAGAACTGATATGATATCAAATCTAGATTTCTGAAGGTAGGCTCAAGAGATGTTAGAGGAAACTTACCTCACAATGATAGTCTTTGTTGAAGTAGTGTTTGCATTTGCCCTCAGCGAGAAGATCCTTGAAAAAGTAAAAAAACCAATGATTACATAGTTTTAACATTTAGAGTTAAAATACATGACAGGTACATAAAGAAAAGCGAGAAGGACTAGCCTCTACCGCCTAGCAATCCTTTTAAAGAATTTAATCGGTGTGCTATTAAAATTATACAGATGATCATGAAAGTACCCATTCAACAAAATAAACAGAATCAGCTTTAAGTGTTTTTCAGGAATTTTAAAATTTGCGATTATACAAATTACTTGTAAAGCTTCTCCAATTTATAAGTACTATGTTCATATCATGTGCTCCAAACATGATAACCAAGGGTTACGGAAAACTGACAAGTTCGTGAACTATGCATGGAATTATTCTGGGCTTCTAAAAATTATAGGCCCATCGAGTCACCTTTTTTCTTGTAATATGTTACTTTCTGTCACTTACAAATAAAGCTGTATTTGATATTCAAGAAGTTTATACCAATAAATAAGTAAAAATTATTTTCCCTGAAATATTTGAATAGAAAGAATGCTTTGGCAGAAAGCGTCTTATAGGAGATTTAAATGTTTGCAATTGAGAATGCTTATATAAGAGAGACTAGGAAAGGATTTCAATGGGATATTTAGGGAATTTTGTTCAAGTACGTACAATGTATAATTGCTAAACGGTCACCAAAATAGGAGTAGAATAGAGCATTTTTAAATACAACTAAAACCCCTTCACTCACAAAATTTCAAATTTTGAAACACCCCGGTCTCGATGTTGAATAAGCCCCGATTTTAACAGAACTTCTGTCAAATATTTGGATATCCTGGAAATTTATTTTTTTTAAAAACTAGACATCTTTTACTGGAGCGCAGAGTTAACACTTAAGACCACATTTGTACAAATTAAGTTCTCTAACTAGGTATATTTAAAGTCTTTATTACCTTAAAAATTAAAGTATGAAGAACGATGAAATATAGGGGCAATGAAAAATAACTCATTACTTTTTTTCTGAAAGTTTAAGGGGGTCCAGGACACAAAATTGTTCGAATTTTCGAAAATAATTTTATTGCATTAAAAATTTCTGTGTCCCTTTACGCTTAAAATGACTTTTAAATAATATTTCTATCTCAATTAGAACAGGAGAATTTTTTTTTTTTTTTGCAACATTCTAATAGCAGCCAATCGTTGTTTAAACCTGTAAGTGCGTTTTTCTGCATGATGGGTTTTTTTCCCCCAATTTCACATCTTTAAATTGTTATAAGTCAAGAACCGCTAAAGATAGATATTTGAAACTTATAACATGTCTTTTTCAACTATCTTACTTTAATTGTGATTCAGCAAATTTGAAAAGTATTTACTTTTTGAAAAATTATGATTTTTTAAAAATAAGTTAAATTTTTTTTTGCAATCTAAATATTTTTAATTTTTTTAAAAATTAATATTTTAAAAAATGGTGAATCATAATTAAAACTTTTATATATTTCTGTTTAATTAAATTAAGAAGTTTTGAAATTCGACAAATAATATTTAGAGTTATAACGATTTTTAAATTACCCCACTATTATTAAAAATTTTAAATTTAAAAATTTTTTTAAACTTTAAGAAGTTTTATGATGTGATTTTGTTTACAAATTATATTGTTAACCATCACAGAAAAATTCAAAATTTTAACTCAAAAATTTAAAATGTGTCCCGGACCCCCTTAAGTAATTTATGAAAAAAGGCGAAAAGGGAGACCTACTAAACCATTGATTTTGCTATAGACGATAACCCTTCAGTGTTTCTTTTTTTGAGGGGGGGGGGCTAACAAGAAATTTGTTAAGAGATGCAATAAACTACATAAAACCTTACTTCTCCATCTTTAATATTATAGTGTCTTTTACTAAGCGTTTGGATCACATCAGCTAACGTGCTCCCTTCGACAGCTTCCGACCCTGACACGCGCTCGAAGCTGCTATTACTACTTTCATCAGATTTAATCGGAGATAATGATTTACGGACTTCCATCGGGCTATCTGATCTATCGGAAGATCCATTTTGCTTATCACCAGAAGCTCCGTTGGTAGAATTATTTTCAACTTGCGAACCATTCGACTGCAGGCCTTGACCACCATCACTATTAGACATGGCAGAACTGCAGGTATAACAGGGGAAACTGAGAGAACACGTTTGCTTTCAAAAACACTTTGTCCGTAAAGGAATGAAAACACCCAGTCAATACTATTTAAACAAATTCCACTACTGCCCAAATATATTCATATTAACTTGCTAACCAATAAAAATTAAGCAAACGGTAAGCTGAAGTGAACTGAATTTCTCTTCAGGTGCTTCATGAGCTTCAGGAAGAGTAGTGGTAACTACAGTACATGGGCCGGGCCCTCCACTGTAGGATGATATAGCAATGCATAAAACTTCAGTGATCAATAAAAAACGAAAGTAGGAAGGAAAATATAAAGTGGGGAAAACAAAAAGCTTCGATAGTACAAGTAAAGCTAAAACATGAGGGAAAAAAGAGACTGAGCGAACAAAGAACAGGACAAACAATTAAGGGCATGTTCACATAGGACTCCGTTGCGTTGCGTTAAGGAAAAGATGACGTTGAGACGAAAATAAACCAATCATAAGCCTCCAAACAATTAGCAATGAAATTTTTAACGCCTATTATTGGTTTATTTTCGTCTCAACGTCATCTTTTCCTTGACGCAACGCAACGGACTCCTATGTGAACAGGCCCTAAAAGTTATTAGCAAGAATGGCACAGAGCCGTTTCTTGTTAGCTGGGTCAGCAGGGTTGTAATCGGCAAGATTTTTAATTAGATAATTTGGTAAATCTTTATAGAAGTTAATAGCAAGATTTTGAAGATAATTTTGAATAGTGGGGAGATTTGAATTTCTCTTATAAAATGCTGGAATAATTAAATATCGCGACAGCTTGCTCGTAACTTTTAATTGTTTGTCCTGTTCTTTGTTCGCTCCGCTTCTTCCCCACCCCCATGTTTTACCTTTACTTGTACTATCGAAGCTTTTTGTTTTCCCCACTTTCTATTTTCCTTCTTACTTTCATTTTTTACTGATCACTGAAGTTTTATGCATTGCTATATCATCTGACAGTGGAGGGCCCGGCCCATGTACTGTAGTTACCACTACTCTTCCTGAAGCTCATGAAGCACCTGAAGAGAAATTCAGTTCACTTCAGCTTACTGGAAAAAAGCATTAAAACTGTGCTTAGTTGCTTCATGATTTAACAACAATTTAGTTTGACGTTTTTACTGAAAAACTAAATAATAATTTGGACTGAACCTTTGAAGACATTTTGAAAAGCCAATAAGGAATCAGTATTGAAGATCCAAGGCAGATTCTAACTACTCATTTCATTTGCCACCTTCAAGTATGAGCAAACAACTTACACGGGTCATTTATTTAGGATTCTTCAACAGCCTTACCGGAACGATTAAATGTCTTTATAGGATTCAACCATTAACTTCACATTCTGGTGCTAGTAACTCTTAGTGATCTTTCTGAATCTCGAAACGTGCGAAATTAGCATTATCGTGACATACGTATTATATTTCCAATCGAAGCAAAGTTTGAATGGGGAATATGACAAATATTGAATGTCACGATAAATTTCTTTTCGTGTACCAAACTTTTGTCTTGAGACTAGGTTCCTTTGTCTTTGCATGCAGTCGAAAATTTTGCTCTATTTGAAAGAGTGACGTCATCGTGATACTTCTCTGTAATATCTACTAATCACCGCCGCTTTCAGTTAGAATTATGCACCACAATTCCTCCATTTTTCTACAGGCAGTCTTGGACATAGGGCCCTACCAAAGACTGGGCCTTAACTAAGAAATCTTTGTTTTGATCTTTAAGCCCTAATGTTTTTTTTATTACACCTAATTAAATTTTATCCACTTAAAAAAATTGAGAGTGTAATTTTTAGAATGAGTGTATGTTTTTCCTCTAAAACAGTACCACGAAAGAATGCAGTTTAAACACTGAAGTTAAATTTGCTGATTTTTTGTTTCAAAACTAAATCTGAAAGACAGCTGAATGTCAGATTTTCTCCCTTTTCTAGGCAGTCTAGATTAGATGATTCAGAAAACTGGTTTCACTCAAGACAGAAAAGTTGATGACTCAAACTTAGTGTTAACTAAGCAGACTCGTAAAAAGTTTTAAAATGTAATAACTTGTATCTGTGATGATTTATATAACCTTTGTCAAAAATATTCCAGGACTGAGCTCGTAAAAAAAAATTATTCAACTTAGCAACTAATAGACTTAGCAACTAGGTCTTGTCAGAGTAGTTCTGTCGGCTATCTATGCACAGTTGCCACCGTTCTGAAGCAGAGAAAGCTTCATCTGGGATTCTTCTCGGCACATCGGTCACAGCCGTCTGGATTGCTGCAGTATATTCATGACGCTTCCCTTCCAGAAGGCATTTTCAGACGGCGATAGGTCGGGAGAATTTGGGGATTGTAGTAGAACAGGGATACACTAGGGTTTTTCCTAGCCAGTGGCGCACCCAGAGGGCCCTGCCCCTTCCCCCCCCCCCCAAAGAAGTAGAAATATTGATTTTGCATTATAAATTTTTTATTCGTTCATATCGGTCCCCCCCCCATGCATTATAAATATTTTTATCCATTCATCTCGGCTCCCCCCAAGAAAAAATCCTGGGTGCGCCACTGTTCCTAGCTCAACGTAGAACTTAATGTTAACTCTCTGCTTGGAATCCGCGTCCACCACGTCACTTGTGTAATTTCAAATTACGTAAATGCCCAACTGGCCGAATAGTGGGTTGCTAAACACAGACCTGCTACCTGGTGAGTTTACATGGAAACACTTCCAAGGCCACACCTATTCAGAACACATATCAGGTGACTGAATACCACCCATTTCTTTTTTTTTTCAATATAACAGGTAAATAATTAATAAATCTAACCTGGAACTTTTTTGACAAAGGTTATACAGTAACCACCGCTTATAGTGATCAGTGGTTATAAGAATCAACCGTTTATAAGAATCAATATCGCGAAAACAAAAACAAATGTATTATTTCCATGTTAAAATTTTCGCTTTAAAGAATCAATCCACCGGTTTTAAGAATCAGTTTACACTCTTCGCTTTCCTTTCATTTTTCCAAAAAAGCCACTTAAACCCTCAAAAAGCACGAAGTTCTTTTTTTAGTTTTTTAAATAAAGAGTGATAAGATGGGATGGAATACAGTCGTAAAATGCATCCCTTTCTTTGTTAGACATAACATAATAGTTTCCTCTCATAATAGTTAAGGCTCGGTGCAAACGCTTTAGCACGACACTGTCCTATTAGCTTTACCCGTCGGGGTCCGATTTCACTTTTCTCCACTGACAAACAAAGACAGGGACTCTTTTTCCCACCTCCCACATCCTGATTGCGGCTTCCTGGACCTTGAAACACATAAATCTTTGGCGAAGTGTCCACTATCACTTAGGCAAACGTGACATTAGTAGATTCAGCACGTTATCAAACCGTGAAACGTAAGCTAGAAGGTGAATCTTCGTCCGCGACTATTAGTATTGAAAGAGTATTGAAGCAGCCTCCTGAAAACTTCATTACGTCACACTACCATAGAAAACTTTTTCTTGCTCCCTTCCTGTAGTTGAAATGTTAAAACTGTTAAGCAGGTATGCTGTAACAAATATTGGATTTTTTTCTTCTCTTACTATAATCATGTTTATCTACTTATAGGTCTAGAAATGAAGTTGTATTTTTAAAATTATAAAAAATAATTTTAATAAAAGATAATTAATGTAAATTAAAGAGTATTTTATGGTAAATTATCTAATATATGTATATATAGGTGCGTGTGTGCCTGTCCAAAAACCTTAATTTCGGCTATAAGAATCAACCGCTTATAAGAATCAAAAACAGTAATAACAAACGTGATTCTTATAAGCGGAAATCACTGTACTTGATCAGCTTCTATCTTTAGGAAACCAGTAGTTTGAAATTAATACCTGACAAAACTTAATCATGTGGTGAAAATTGAATTTTTTTTAAAATAAATTATTCTCTTATTTGTATGAAGTTCTAACAAAGAATATATATATATATATATATATATATATATATATATATATATATATATATATATTTCAAAAGGGTAGCACGAAAGAGTGTAAGTTTATAAAATCAAATTTAATTTGTAAATTTTGCTTTGTGTTACAAAAATGCAATTTTGGTCAGAAATTCTGTTCTTTATCTTAACATGACAGTCTGGATGAGGCGATACAGAAAACTGATTCATCCCGAAACTGCAAAAATGATGGCTCGATCTGTGTATTTTCTAGAGCGGACCCATAAAAAGTTTTAAAATGCAATCATTTGAACTTCAATTAACATTTATTTTTTTAATAAACTCCATTCTTCAACAAATTCAAAACAACAAACGCAACATCAAAACTCAGTTAACGTAAAGAAGTGAACAGGGGAAAACTCTTCAAACTAGCTACAACATTTAGGTTTTTAAGGATTTTAACAATATGAGGCATCATTTCCGGCCGTTTAATATCAATTAACTCTACAGAAATATAGACAACAGTGTCGTCAGTGATTAAAACATTCGCTCACGTGCGTCACACAATTAACGTTTTTATTATTTCATTCACGGCCTTCCGTGTTCGAGGTAAAATTCAGTATAAAGGAAGATCTTCATCAAGGTCTTCGCTGGATGGACGGAAGGCTAAAATCCCAATTTCGTGACCTTCATTATTCTCTCATTAATCAATATGAGTTATCGACCGATGTAAAAGCAAAATGTCATTTTCATTTAAAGTAGATTGCTTTTTATTTTGCTACTAGTGATGCGGAAGTGAAAAGGAATAGTGCTTCCTTTTTGCGTATTTATTGTTACAATAGGCAAAAAAAAAAGCATATAGAGAGCCAAAAAAAAAGCATATAGATCTACATATAGAGATTTTGTTCCCATTGCATACTCGTATTAATGAACACGATATAAATTAATAATTACAAGATAAAAAGAACTTTTTATATACCATATTTTAAAATTTTCTGTTGAATCATATAAACTTGACAATTCTATGTATTAATAAATACTTTTTAAAAATTTTTTTGTTTAATTATCCCATCCACTTGAAAGAAAATGAAGTCAATTGGAAGTTAACTTGCCTTTAACTTTTCATTCCCGTCCCGGCCGATAGATGCTGCACCAGTCTACAAAATAAAATTAACTGAAAATGAATTCAATTCTGCTTAAAAATGGCTAAAAGTATTAAAATAATGCATTGCCATCGTGTTCTGAGCTATTCTAAAAGTTTCAAATGTCTAGCTAGTCGGAAAGTTAGTTAAAAATCGATTGCAAGATTTGTACTGGACAGACACACACACAAACAAGAAAGCGAGTTAATAAAAACATGTAAATAACAAAGTATAAGATACATTTACGATTCTGATTTTAAACGTCATAATTTATAACTAAAAATAATAAATAGTTACTGTGAAACAACATTTTTGACCTGAAAATTTGAGGCTAAAAATTGAACTGTAATACGAGTCATTTGAATAATCATTGCCATAGTCAAAATTTAGGAGCACAAATGCTTTTACGTGACAGCACAATGTTAATAGAAAGGAATTTCTGTTAGTTTAAATCAAAATCAAGATGTACCCGATGTTTAACTAAATTCTTGTCTTTTCCATTTTTCCAGCAGAGTACAATTATTGATGGTCATGGAATGAGATACTAGTATTTTCGATAGTCGTTTTGTTTAAGAAAGAATACATTTTGAGAACAATGTCAGGCGAGGCACAAATTCTTATTCAAGGAGGAAGACATTAATATTAACAACACTGTTGATAAGTGCGATTGAAAAAAAATCTTGGGTTGCTTTGTTTCGCTTTGTTTCAATTACATCTTGAAATCTCCTATTTGAGGAATTTTCTGGCTGTTCTTTTGCTGATTTTAAGCCCTATTCAGTTTTGTTAGAAATCATCCTGTGTCGTTCTTGCAAATTCAGAAATTGCAAGTTTCCAAAAGGGTTGATATCTGATGAATGTGGAAACGTTTTCAGTTGATTATTCCCTTTATAAAGCAGCTACAACCTTCTTATTCTAACTGTATTTTTAATATCATGTCAAGCTCTCTATTTCGATGCACTGGCCAAAAATTATCTCATAAAAATTAACATTGTAGCTTCTTATACAATATGCCCCTTGATTGTATTAAGTTATGAATCCATAATGCTTTAAGGTCCGACAATGGTCGAAAGATAGACGCTGACCTTAGGAACCAGCATCTGTATGTTCGGGTCGCGGTTTGTAACTGTTCTGAATTTGCTTTAAACTTTTGGTTATCTTCTCTTCAGTGTTTGTGTATCAAAAGATGACCATAGCACTCCAAACCCGACAAAGCAGTCTACCGTCACGACTGGAGAAAACAAATTCCCAGACTCTTAACAAATAAAGACTCTTGGGTCTTTATTTGCGAACTACAACAACACAGGCTTACACCGAATGTAATTTAATTCGCAACATTCGAAGACAGCAAACACTTATTGCTGTCTTCGAATACGTATCGATCGTTATTATACGCCATTGTAAACAATCAATGGCGGCTTTCTTCTGTCCCTTACGATAAAAAAATAAATAAATAAATTTTGCAACGGGACAGAAAAGGACCAGAGTTCACTGACTAGATTCCGTCTCAGAATGACTGCTCAGATTCCGAAAAATAGGATCTCTTTTCCCGCTAAAACTCACCTTGAGAACCGTTCTCTTTTACCTTGCTATTTTGATTGCATGTGACGTTAGACACCCGGAAGCATGACGAAACTAGACGTTCATTGAGAGAGTGGAGTAAATCGATAGTGATAGAAAAGATGCAAAAAGATAATATACAACATTGCGAGCTTGTTGCAGTCATACTAGGAGGTCAAACATCATCATTTATATTATCTCAAGCTGGGGTCATATTCCCTGCACTGTTTAAAACAGGCCTGAGGAGAAAGGGAAGAGGAGGAGAGATTCCTCGGGTTCGTGAGTTTTGAGAGTCCCGAGTTGATGTTTATTCAAGGATACGGCGTAAAATCTATGAATCCCTAAAATTATATTTCCATGGTACTCGGCATCAGTTCTCGATAATCGCAGGTGAAACCGCAGGTGCATCCCCAAATCCTTTAACGACCAATGCTGAATTTTACAGTTGGTTTTAATTTACTTTTGTTTTAAGGAAAGTACTTGGCTTTCGTTTCATCGATCTGAAATTATCGTACCTGCTATTGTTAAAAAATATCCCATTTTGCCAAAACTCTTCTTGGTTTACTGACTTAAGCATAGGCAAGCAAAAGTCATATCTTTCTTTCTAGTATCCCCAATATCAGTTTTAACGTAGGATTACGTTCCTCAATAACGGTCCTTCAGAGAGAAAAAAAATTGTCCTGCGTCGCGAGTTATAATTTTGACAGCATGCCAAACCCAGTAGCAGTAAACAGTTAAACAGAAAAGTATCAAAATGCGCCAAACAGAAAAAAAGGTAAGCAAACGATAAGTAATCCTACGTTAATAACCCACGGTAGTTTCGTTAGAGGAGACATACCTGAGGTTTTTTTTTTTTTTTTTTTTTTTTTTTTGCTATTCTTTGTCTGCCCTGCTTCGAATGTGGACATCGTGCGGAACATTTCGGATAATTCTGTGTGCGACATCAGTAGCCAATTTTTCAACACGTGACATTTATCGATACTTGCTTGGTTATATCTTTTTCGGACATCACGATCGCAATTTATTTTAGGTTCACCCCTTTTATTCTCTTTTCTTTATTACAAGAAAATTTATCTAGAAAATATCTAGAAAATTTCTTTTCCAAACTGGTTACCTTCCTGTTAGTGACGTCATATCTAAGACGGCAGTAACATAGAAGTTTAATCCACTTTCACTTCAGAACTCGCAACTTTTACAAAAACATCACGAAAGTGTAGCTCTCTAGATAGTATATTATGTCTTGCGTAAATATATAAGGTGCTGAAATTTAACACACCTTTTTACGGTACAAAACATTTAATAAAAGAGGGACCGAGGTATCTTAGTGGCAGCCCGTTAGACTTCAACTCAGTTCGAATCTTGATGAGCGCCACTGAATGCCTCGTGTCAGCACCGGGTATGGACACGTTAAATCCGTAGCCCGGAAAGTCCTGCCATGTTGTCAGAGGGAGGGGGATGGTGCGAGTCCTCCCCATGTCGCCCCTGGAGGTGCTCGATCCAAACTGAAGTCACACCAGGAAATGGTGTTAATTCAGCTTTACAGCGCCCCTATGGAAAACCACAAATGTATCTCACGGATGCTTTGGACGAATATCGAAAGACAATATGCACGCCGCGTTGGCAATATCAACATTTAATAAAAGTCGAAGCGACGCAGCCAGGCTTACTCGTATTTCAAACATACTCCCCACTAGACAACCAGTCTCTAAAGACATAAAAATGTCATTAAAAACCAAGAACCGTACAAACCTTTCCTCTCACGAGAAAGAAAGGGCTTCCTATAACTTTTCAAAAGAGAAAAGAAAACAATTACACAAAGTGAAGCAACTTTAGTTTTACAATCAAAATTCACCATTTATATGTATTTCTTATATTCACGCATTGTCAATGTTTATATGCGGTCATTTAAGAGCCTTGCGATTGTCAATGCCATCTGTAAAGAAAAGGCTCAGATTTTTATTGCTAAGATGCATACAAATCTTGAAATTAATACTAAATACAGTAAGACCTCGTTGATCCGGATCTCCGGATAATCCAGATCAGATTTGTAGACATTATTTTTATTTAATGTTCACGTTAGATAATAATTTTTAACTATGGTAGCAAGAACGTAACTATAAGTACTCCAAATATTCGCTTTTTAGTTTGATTCAATGTACAGTTCCTGCATAGATTGTACAATAAATTATGGTAACAAAATGCTTTTTGTTGAGTTTAAGAAAGCTCTATTAGACTTACCAATTCTTTTGTTAAGAAATGATGTGAAATGTTATTTTTATATTTTTTAATGCCTTGTAAACAATACTATGTAATTTTGTGACAAAACATATTTTTTTATCGTAATAAACGGTCTGTTTAGTTAAGGATTTTATTTTGCTTATTACCCATATTACTCGGATTTTCGATTGTCCGGATTGCCTATGGTCCCAGTTAGTCCGGATAAACGAAGTTTTACTGTACTTGGAAAAAATAACTGCCTTGGAAAAAAAAAAGAAAAAAAGACAGGGGGAGGAAGACCGGGACCTACAGCTTAAAGCCGATTCCGAAAAGCTACAAACATCCAGGCCAATAGTGGGACTTGAACCCGCAGACTCGGGTTCGAAAAAGTCAGCGCCTTAGTCATTCGGCCATAGTCCGGCTCTCGAATGAATTGAAACGTTTTATCATACTATTTCCAAATAAATCTTGATTTCGGGGAATTCTTTGTTACCTAGGAATGCACAATGTACCAATAAATATTTGGACACCTGTGATAGAAAAGAAAAACAAAATTTATTCATATTCAATAGTTGGTAGAGCCTCCACGCGAGGCAATGACAGCCTCAACCCTCCGGGATATGCTTTCCACAAGGGTTTGTGTGACGGCTAGTGGTATTTTCTTCCACTCGGCTTGGAGAAGACATGTAAGTTCCTTCACCAATTTGGACGGTTGTTTCACCTCTTAATTCGGCTTTCCAACTCGTCCCAGAGGTTCTCGATAGGGTTCAGGTCTGGACTCTTGGCAAGCCAGTCCAATCGGTTAACCACACTTGACGTTGTCGTCCTGGAAGTAACATGGGTCCAACTCGTAAAACTGTCACAACTTAGGATGCACACTGTCCTCAAAAATAGTGCAGTAGGCGTCGGCGTTGAGCTTACCATGAATTGGGATCAAGGGTCCTAGTCTATACCAGGAGAAACACCCCTAGACCCTAGACCATAATACTACCTCCGTGGGAAAAAATGCATTGTGCCCACTTTACTGTGGGCACAATGCATTCTGGCAGGAAGAGTTCTCCAGGCAGACGTCAGACCCAGACCCTGCCATCCAAACGGTAGAGGGTGAACCTTGATTCGTCGCTTCAGGGAATCAGTTTCCACTGATCTACGGTCCACTTTCGACGTGCTTTGCACCACACTAACCGATTTACGCGGTTAGACTTCGTGATTAAAAGCTTATGGGTGGCAGCACAACCATGAAAATCAAGCAGATGTTCTTCCTTACGGGTGGTATTCACCGAAACAACACTGCTGGATGCCTGTTGAAACTCCTGGAGTATGTGGGCCATGGGTTGAGTACGGTTCTTCCGAATTTCTCTGGACAGCATCCGTCGGTCTCTATCTTCCAGTTTCGTGGATCTGCCAATTCGGGCACATTCCGACAATCACCGCTCAAGTTCCACTTCCAAATCACATAGGCCACTGTCGATTTTGGGTAATTCAGCTCACTAGATATGTTCCTTAAGGATCGGTCATTTCTGTGATACCCGACGATTACACCTTTCTCGAAATCAGATAACACTGCACTACGTGGAATCTTGCATGCGACTAATGCCAATGTTGTTTCCTACACGATATTTAGCGACGGAGAGCGTGACGTATATCAGGGCCTCAGATGTCGCCATTTACATGGGTGTCCAAATATTTATTGGTACATAGTGTATAAAGTGAACGAAGTTCGAGTGTCAGAGTTTGCTTAAAAAGTTTGTTGAATGTATCGTTCAGCAGTTTTGAAAAAGGGTATTGCTGTGCTGCATGCAAAAACCTTTAAGACGGAAAAATTAATTTTCATGTATGTTTAGTATGTTTTTGAAAACATGTGTTTCTTCATTGTATAAGTTTTTATATTGAAAAATGTCTTTTAATAATCAAATGCAAGATTTATTTTAAATCATACTATTAATGATTAAAAACATTTCGGCACAATTGCTTTTAACTTTTATCGATTTAAAAAAATGTACAAACGTAATTTTAAAAAAATTGCTGACTAGTTTAATACCTCACTTAGAAACAGTTTCAATTTCAGTTTTCAAAAGAAAGGCTTGACAAAGTGATATGCAGTCATTGTCTTTTCTGTTGTTAATCTTAACTTCTTATCAGTTCTCGAAATTTGTAATTTTCACTGCGAGTTATGCCACGTGTGGCTACCGAGATAAAATTCATAATCACAATTTCATACAATTCCCGACGCCATATCGACTATTAACCCTTCAGCGGGGGCGCCAATTTTTGTAACACCACCAGGCGCGTCTTTAAACCTTGATTATTCCTTTTGTAATAAACTTTTTTTTTTCAAATTGGAAATAATAATTCTGCGTTTTATGACAAGATATAAAATGTAGATAATATTGAGATTATTTATAATTAAAGGCCAAAAATGAATAAGAAGAAATTTTCATAAAAAAAATAAAATTTATTTTTAAAACACAAATAATTTGTTCAATTCTCTTCAGTTTTCTTCAATTCTTCTCTTCGCAAATATATGGTACTGATTTTGCAATGCGCCTTGCATGAAAAACTATTACATTTGTTGTTGTTGCTTATGGCCCTTGGCCGACATGTAACATCAGGTCAAGTCCCGAAGGCTATGGGAGATGAAGGTGCGGCTCCGGTTTTTAATAGCACCGCAAGGGTCGGAGTCCGACTTGGCTAAATGACCGGTCCCGTAATTTTGAACCGAGTCAAGTGACGAGACCGGAACACTTGACCCCGCACCTCCAGAGGTAAATTTGAGAACTTGGAGGAGATTGTAGCTCCGCCCTATTTTACGTGCCCCGGCCACCATTAGTGAACACGGCGGTAGATTTTCAGCGACGAACATCGAACCAGGGACGTTCAGATCACTGGCCCGCTGCTCTGGCCAACCGGGCTACCGCTCCCTCACTATAACATTTATCACACTTTATCGTGGAAGTTACATTATTTAGCCGCCCGCATATTCATTACACTTTCCTCTTTTTTTTGCGACACCTCTGGTTCTGCTTCTCGGGAAGTTTCCACTTTATATTTTAGTAAGAATCCTGTTATGTCTGGAGGAAGAGATAGAATATTTTCCGGGGTCTTCAAGTGGCTTTCGAGAAGTTCTAAAGCCAAAGAATGCAGATACAATCGCCTTATTTCAAAACTGTCCGGTTTATTGGATCTAAGGACAACTTGCGAATAGATTCCTATTATGTCCAAAAACCTAAAAAACGACGAGAGAGTCCATCTTCGGGATATGCGGGATACCGTGTAATAGCCGTACATTTGATCCACTACATCAACTCCTGCTTTTGTCGTATTGTAATCCAGTATAATCGCTGGTTTACCAGAATCGTCATCCACTGTTGCATCATCATGCATTGTCGACAAAAGTATGACTCCCTTATTTTTTTCGTAGCATAGGAACATATTGTTCCTATGCTACGAAAATTAAAATTACTTTTAACATCGGGAACAAAATTATTAATAATTATTTAGAATTTAAAACTTCATCAGGACATTTATTTGATTAACCTTTTTAAATTTATAATCATCGAAAAGCAACTTTGTAAATGCTTAGAATTATTTTAGCGAAATAACCAAAAATAAAATAAGGAATATTTTCTTACATGACCAGGCGCGCTGTGTACAGAGTGCAACAAATAAAAGTATCCTCTGTTGGAATCACGATTAAAAGTGAAAGGAAGGGAATACAAAGGTCAGAAAATCAGACCTGCATAGGGTGTAGCTATAAATAGAAACTGCTTAGAACATCCAAACCTTACATGTAAAAACAAACCATTCAAAATTATGAAAATGTTGCACTTTATACACGGACGCGCCCGCTGAAGGGCTAATTTCATGTTACAGTTTGATCGAATCTCAACTTTCAGGGGACAATTTCAGCGAACAACACTTTTTTCATTACCAACAAGTGTATTCAGCTTATCTGTATACAAGGTGGATAAATGACCTGGAAAAATAGTTCAGGCATTAAAATATAAGAAGAGTTGTCGAAGATGTTGTGTTAATTCGGACCAATTACTTGAAAATTTTGCAGCATACGTAGTTAAATAGTGTGGACGTAATAGACTAGCATTAGACCAGCAATTGACCCTGAAATTGCATGAACGTTTGTAAGGTATACACAAGATTCGATTCACAAGAATCGAACTTTTGAGTGAATTAAAGAAGCTGCTTTAGATATGCTAATTTCGGCATACGCGCTTAGTATAAATACCACGCAGCGTCATTAATAAAAAGAGGGGAGGTTGTTAAGGTTGAAAAGGTGTTATCCTGCGCTAGTGCTTAGCGGGCCAGAAGTTTACATGGCAGTACTGCTGGTTTGACTTACTGTTCGTGAGTATAAAAATATATTGTTCTTGAAAGCTGTGTTTATACATTCCGTACAAGTAGTACGCATGCTTATTGCTGTAAAAGCCAATTATATGTGCAACGAATTCAATAAACATTGTTTCATGTATAAACTGCGTTTGTATAAAATTCAAATAGAGTGCCACTTCAAATTATATACACCCAAGTCTGGGTAGAAGTGAGCATAGAAACTCTATACTGGTGCCCGAAATTATATATACCCTGGTAGTTAGCGTTACATTTGTAACGAACAACAAAATTGAAATTAAACTGTGTACTGTGAACTTATATTGATAAAATTGTTGCAAGTACTTATATACTATTTAAAAATGAGTGTTGTAGAACAAAATCCTGCTGGAAATTTTCCTCGGGTAATTATGGTTCAGCATTTTGCGCCATTCGAAGCCACCTTCAATGGCGGCCCCTCAAGCCAATTCCTAAAGAAAATTGAGCATTACTTTCAGCAACAATGCACCCCAGAGGGGGATAAACTTAAAATTGTTCTAGCCGCCTTAAGAGGTAGTGCATATCAGTGGTACACGTGTATGCAAAGCAGTAATCTGATTTTTGACTATTTGTCATTCAAGCAACAGTTTCTTAGTGTTTTTCCAAAGACCTTTAATCAAAGTGAAATTGAAGCGGAAATTTATTCGCTAAGGCAACGTGAAGGTCAGTCTGCGTTAGATTTTGCTACGGAAAAGATTTCCAAGTGTGAGGAATATTTAGAAGGGGTGACGGAAGCGATAATCTTAAAAATAGTTATCCAACGTTTGAAGCCAAGTGTTCAAGATTTTTTAGATAATCGAACAATTACAAGCAAGGTTACCCTCCTTCAAGCTTTAGCTAAACATGACAATAGGCATTTCTTCGCTACCCCGTACCGTCATTCAAGTACGAGAAGTTTTATACAGCCGCGCCAAAATTTTTCCGGAGTTTCAAACCAGCAGCGTAAGCAGTACCGCAGGCAAAATAATAGAAGCGCACGGCGTTATAATGAAATTAGTGCTCTTAAAGTAAATAATATGGAAGCACCTTACTTGCACTGGCAAGTTGATTCACATGATATGGTTCAACCTGTTGAAACTGTTTGGTCAAATGTATTATTTTGTCCGAGCAGTAATCGATATTTTGAGAATACTGAAAGTCAGGGTATTTTTGTGGCTTATAAAGAAAGTGAGTCTAGCTGGAATGATGAGGTAATTCCAGTACAAATTTCTGAAAATAGTGCCGATACTAATGCTAGTGGTTTAGAAAATAAATCATCTGACACTTCTATTAATGCTATACCTGATATTATTGATGCTATACCTGATATTTTAGATGATATTCACACATCTGTTAATGAAGGAAATTTAGTAGATGACGAAGTATGCGTTACGGAAGTTAGTGAATACTTATTAGTTGACGACAATAAAAATTCTTTAAACGATAGTAGGAACTCGCTAGGTAATGATGATATTATTTCAAGTTTCCATCCGAATGAGGATGCTGTAGGCCAGGTTGATAATATGGTTTTAAATAAAGTACATGAAAACCATACTGAGAGTCAGGATGAAAAGTTGACACAGAGTTATACTGTAAGTAGTTTAGCTGATGCTTCGGAAGTTATAGACGCAGGTTGCATTAAAACGCACCAGTACGAAAAGCTTAATCTTCCTAAAACTGAAGCAGTGTTAAAGAATTTAAATGATAACGATTCTGATGTCGCAAGTTTCAAAGAGACTTTTTCGTCAAAAGAGGATAAAACTAAAGTTAAGGGGGATAAAAAACGTGAAAAAGCGCCTTCAGGTTCCAGCATTAAAACTGCTAATACTGAAGTAATTAAGGCGGTAAACAAGAAGTCGTATAAGCACCAATACCAAAAACAGAGACAGTTTGTTGAAAAACATGACACAAGTAGAGAGATAAAGCCAGTAACTAAACACGTTGGTGCGGCGTATAAATGTGGCAAAATAGAATATGCATTAAAATTTAATGCCTATACTCTAAAAAGTACGGAGAAAGGTAAAGTGTGCACTACAAAAACTCCATCAAAGGATGAATGCGTCGCTGATAAGGTACACAAGGTTATCAAAAGGAAGAATGACAATTTTAAAGTTCCTTTGCATAAGTACAGGAAACGGAAGATTTCTGCCGCCCAGCAAGGTTGGCCTCCTCCCAAGAGACCTCCTGTCCATCGTCAAGCCGGACCAGCGCCTCAGGACCAACGACCTGCTGCACGAAGGATGCCCACACGGTCAACGAACCCCTTTACTAGGACTGCGACCGTCAAGAGAGGTTCCAGGGATTGGACAGACTGGTACAAGGAAGTTGCTGCATTCATGAGGAACAAGTCTTGTATCAACTTTCTTATTCTAACTCCCACCCTTTAATAAAACCGAACCAAATTGGTTTGAAATTCCCCAGTGTATATACTGTGTAAACATTTTGAGGGGAAGGGGTGAGCCACTGAAAAAAAAATACGGCATACTGTTGTTTTATAAATTTTTGAAGGGGACATATAGTGACTAGGAAAAAAATACATACTGCACAATATACCAATTAACCACTAATGTACTAACTTCACAAATCATGACACATGTGCATTATAAATTGGGGGAGAGCAGATACAAACAGTCAAGAAATGTCATGCTGTGCAATTTTGTTGACAATTTTAACTAAAATAAGTTTTGTAGGGCGCAGTTGGCCAGCCCAGTATCCGCAACTCTGCAAATCCACTGTGTGATGGTGTCACCTGGACCCTTCGGGGTTAGTTTTGTAAAATGGTAGTGGCGTTTTTCCCCCACACAACGTGTGGAAGGTTTTTTGGCTTTGCCACCCATTATGTAAAAAGTCAGACCAGCACGCGTTTTCAATTAGTTAACTGAAGCCGTTCAGACCTCAGTTACCTAATTTTTTTTTTCGAGGGAGGCCAGTGTAAGGTATACACAAGATTCGATTCACAAGAATCGAACTTTTGAGTGAATTAAAGAAGCTGCTTTAGATATGCTAATTTCGGCATACTCGCTTAGTATAAATACCACGCAGCGTCATTAAAGAAAGGGGAGGTTGTTAAGGTTGAAAAGGTGTTATCCTGCGCTAGTGCTTAGCGGGCCAGAAGTTTACATGGCAGTACTGCTGGTTTGACTTACTGTTCGTGAGTATAAAAATATATTGTTCTTGAAAGCTGTGTTTATACATTCCGTACAAGTAGTACGCATGCTTATTGCTGTAAAAGCCAATTATATGTGCAACGAATTCAATAAACATTGTTTCATGTATAAACTGCGTTTGTATAAAATTCAAATAGAGTGCCACTTCAAATTATATACACCCAAGTCTGGGTAGAAGTGAGCATAGAAACTCTATACGTTTCAGCCTTAACCCTAGCATACGATATGACAGAGACGTCATATTTATTAAATCTACCCACTTTTCTGTTCTAGACCCAAAGAAATTGAAGGGTTTGCTGCAAAAAGGAGGTAGCTCCATCCTGAGGAGGTTTGGAGTTACTTGTACTATCCTGTGGTTTAAAAAAAAAATCTTTGTTTGATGCCAGAAAGAGGTAGCTCCTATCGTTAGTTCTTGTGTTACTCAAGAGCCTGACTTGTCAGTTGTCTCCTTTTTTCCCTCAAGCGACTGACGTGGTTTGTTTACAGGAAGGTTACACAACACTTATCAACAGTAGAGTTTTTGGTTCTAATAAACATAATACTGTATATTGTTTAACTGCAAAATTTAAAAATGTATGGAACTAGCCCGCAAATACGTCGCACAAAATTATACGTATGTGGTCTTACGATGGACTACAACCAGACAATACACCAGGTGAGCCAGGAGTTACAGAGGGAGAATGTGACGATTGAAAAATGTAATTTTCTGTTTGTAAAGCCAAGATATATGCTGTATTTCGATTGAAGTTTTCTTTAAATAAAATATGATAATAGATTGTATTTTTGCGATATCTTTTTCCTGGAAGTAGATAGAACATCCATTTGATGGCAAGGGAGAGGTAGCTGCAACAATCACCATGTGCCACGTCATCTAGAAGATATATTTTTGAGTGAAAATACTGCCCTAACATGTAAGAACAATTAAGGAAATTTATTGAAAATAATATTTTCCCACAACTTAGAATTTTGAATTTTCAAAAATTTTTTACGGTTTTCCGAAAGCTTGAAAAATTGGAGTCACCTGCTTTTTGCTGGAAACCTTTCAATTGAATCTTGGCCAGTTTATTTTTAGTACATTGGAATTTAATCTGTAGGATTTGTTCATTAAGGCTATTATAACTTTAATCTCACCACTCTTTTCTACTCTTATAACGCTGTCTTGACTAAATTATATCGTGTGTGCATAAATGAATATCCCAACTTTGCAGAGCTATTGAAAGAAAACTAAACAAAGTACAAACGTTTTTTTATTTCTGGAGCTACATCAAACATCAGGTGTTTCTTCCACCGCTACCTACCGCCTTTCAAGGGTGAAAAGGGTGTGGGATGAGTTATCGTACCACCTCGATATTCTTCGTGTTACTAAAGGGGCTCACATTGAACACTTATAACTGTGTCGAATTTAAACTGTCAACTGCAAGTTTGTACTTTGTTTAGTTTTCTTTCAATAGCCCTGCAAAGATGGGATATTCATTTATGTACACACTGTAGTATGCTGCTTTAACATTTCACAAGGAGAAAAGGCATTTACAATATGAGATTTTCTCACTACACCATGATAGTCATATGTCACATGCATAGTTAAATATGGGGAATTTCAAAACACCAGCATTAGATCTTAATAATCGATGGAGAAATTTATATGTTTCTTTCATCATTAAATATCGCATGAAATGATGCCAAAGAGCCGTCATATTTAGCTTGTTCATCTTAGTATTTTACATTATAAACTTATCGAAATTCAGCTGTGATCAGTTTCGACATTTGACATTTATTCTGTTCGTTTTGTCTTATAAAACTGCTTAAACTGTATTTTCGTGCTCTGTATTACTCATTTTATTCCTTTTAGTGCTCCCTTAACATAACTCTGTCGAAGCATGCTGTCTTAACATTAATCACACTGGGAGGAATGGAATTCACAGTAGACGATTTTCTCACTTCGCTTGGATGGTCACATGTCACATACGTTGTTGAAAGTAGGGAATTTCAAAAGAGCGTCATTAGACCGAATAATCGACATTGGAAATTTCATGAATATTTGGGCCTTAACCCTCGCACGAGATTATATAAAAGGAGATGCCCTATTTAACATAATCTTCACATTTTTCTATTCTAAACCGAAATTTCAATGGTAGTCAGGTTTTTAGTGCATTAGATTTTATTTCCATTGAGCGGCCATTAATGCTGTCTTGAAATCATTGTGCCATGTGTGAAAGCATGTTGTCTTTTCATTACAGTGGGAGGAATGAAATGTACAACGCAGAATTTCCTCACTACTCTGGTAAAATGGTTTGGATGCTGGTTTCAAATTTCGGAGGCTCTTGGTTCAAATTTCGCTCTTGACAGGGTGTTGTAATAGTTGCTTCGACCATAGAAAATGCCATTAATGGACCTTTAGGAAGCATAAAACAGATTATTAATGTGGCCACAAAAAATAAATAAATAAAAAGCATCATCGAAAGAAGCATAATAAAAAATAAATCAATATGTGTCCAGTGTCTTTCGACATTTATGTAAAAAGCCAGTATCTTGTGGGCTGGCCACAATAGAAAATAATTTTAAAAAATTTCAGGTAGTCACTTTTAATGAAACTACCGCGGGTTATTAACGTAGGATTACTTATCGTTACTTACCTCTTTTGTATGTATAGTATATGTATGTATGTACGTGTTATGTATATATATATATGTGTGTGTGTGTGTCAGTCAGTCAAAATTTTGACACATTTTGGTACTTTTTTGTTTAACTGTTTGCTGCTTGCCCAAGCGATACAGACTGAGTTTGGTGCGCTGCTAAAATTATAACTTGCGACGACGGACGGTTTTAGCGTCTGAAATTTTGCTTTCTGGAGGACCGTTATGGAGGAACGTAATCCTACGTTAAAAGTCGGTGAGAATGTAAAAATGATATTCTCTGAACGCCTTTACATCCCCGGGAAAGTTTAAAGGAAGACACAGCTAACCAAGTCCAAAGATACATGATGTGAGATCTATTTGGGGAAAAACTGTTCACAACACGACACTAGCTTTAATTTTTTTTTATAATTCAAAACTAACCGTAACATGTTTAATAATTTTTTTTAATACGTTGACTTATCCCGGGTCTCATCCTTCAAGTGGAGATCTAATTAAAAATCCCCTTTTGCGGGAGTTTGGTATGATAGCATCAATGAGCAGGAAATTCTCTAATATGCCTGTGTTTGCCGAGCAAAGGGATAATGTACCCTTACCAGGAAGCAATCGCTTCTAGTAAACTGGCTAAATTATACGTGGAAATTCTCTAATGTAATTGTGTTTGCCAAGTAAGGGGGTAATATATCTTACCAGGAAGCAATCGTCTTTAGTAAACTGTCAAAAACGAAAGTGCAAATCCTCTGATGTGTTTGTGCTTGCCATGTAAGGGGGTAATACCTTACATGGAAGCAATCATTTCTAGTAAACTATCAAAACTGTACGTGGACATTCTCTAATGTGTTTGTGCTTGCCAAGTATAAGGGGGTGATATATCTTACCAGGAAGTAATCTTTTCTAGTAAACTGTCAAAAAGGAAAGTGCAAATCCTCTGATGTGCTTGTGCCTGCCATGTAAGAGGATAATAAAATATACCTTACTTGGGAGGAATCATTTCTAGTAAACTATCAAAACTGTACGTGGACATCCTCTAATGTGCTTGTGTTTGCCAAATAAGAGGGTAATATATCTTACCAGAAAGCAATCGTTTCTAGTAAACTAGCAAAACTAAAAGTGCAAATCTTACAATTAGTGCTTTGTCAATCTTATTTTTTTTCTCATTAAGACTAGCTTAAACTATATGAATAAGGGAAAATATACATGCAATTAAAATTTTAAAAACTAAACAAATCTTAAATTCCTATCACTAGACTAGGATTAAGGAAAGAGCATAAATTAAAAACAACGATAATGACAATTCAAAACTCCGGTGCATTTTTTCCCCAAAAAATGCAATAATTAAATTTCTAACATTCTTCTGCAGCTATCGAAGAATAAAAAAAAAAAAAAAAAAATGGATGCCACTATGGATTTTGGTTGAGAAAAGGAATAGTGACTAATGACTTTCACGACAATATTAGATTGGGATAACGTACGCAGAGCCAGGTGGATCAACTGTGGCGTCTGTGGTAAGTTATAAAAACTGCACTTTTATAAATTTTTGGAGAGACGCTTAAGTAATGAATGTATATGACTATTAGAAATAGTTTACTTAATAGAATAACGTACATTTTGGGGAAAATATGTATTTAACTTTTAAAAAACATAATTTTAAAAATAACAGAACTTAAAAATAACAGAACAGAAAAAAAAAGAGAAAAAGTAAATACATTTGAATATAATTTGTTATGTAATAAAAATAATTTCTAAATCCTTCTTCGAGCCTTCATCGCAGCAAATTGTCTGATTGCATCGCTATAATTTATTGTGTTTCACACCGTCTTTTCTGTAGAAATTCTTGCTAGATCTTCCAATCGCTCTTGAGTTCTTCATAGATAATTTTTTTAAATTTTCAGCATACAAAAATTACACTCTGCGGCTGCTACAGTTACAGGTAGAATTAGTAGAATTCTTACAGCTACAACAACGTTTGGAAATAGGCTTTCAAAGTTTAATTATCATACTCTCAAATTCAGGAGTAAATAAAAATATAGTCTAAATATTTCCTTCTATTTGTATATTTTTCTGAATTTCTTCATATATTAAAACATTAATATTTTTTCATTGTCACTTAAAAATTTCGCATTTTTACTCTGTCTCATTTTTGCGCCTCTTTCAATTCCCACGGTGAGGCAATCGCTCGCTGCTTCACCCATGGGACCGACTCTGAAATTAACGCATTCATGAAACCTTTACAGAATTTTTTTAGAAGTATTTACTGTCAGATTTTACGAATATTTAGTGGAAGGTTATATATATGTGTGTGTGTGTGTGTGTGTGTGTGTGTGTGTGTGTGTGTGTGATAATAATCACAATCTAATGAATTGCTGCACACAACTTAGAGATAGGCAGTTGGGCGAAGTGTTCATCCAGGAAAGCACTCAAGAAATTTAGGAGAGAAACACACGCGGAGCCATAGAAGAGGAACACAGATTTTAGACGATATCCAGGAAATCCTTTTTATTTAATTATCAAGTAATAAGAAGACTGCAGTGGTCACTGGACTTGTCCTGCGTCCATGCAACAGGACAGGGCGTGGAGAGCTGTTTTCATGATAAAGTTAAGAGAAGAACGTTGTAACCACCGGACTTCTGGCGTCCGTGGACAGCAGATCCGACAGCGACGAGAGTTAGGAGCGAAGAGAGAGAAATCCTCCGTTTAGGGAAAATTAAATGGGTGTTTTTCGATATTGACGCCAGAGGGCCTAAACTACTTAATTTTTAATTGGGTGACTTTAGGTTCCTGGAGTTCACGTGTCCACTTCGGATATCCCGGGGATTACTTTATTGCTAGATCCCGCGCTTGTTAGATCTGCGAACTATTGACCTGGGCGCAGGGTAAGCGGCCATAAAGTTCTCGTAAATTGCGGTTTCGACGTTATAGAACGCATAAATCTAGAATGGTTCGAGGGCTCTTCAAGAATTTTGACATTACACTGACGTTCGGAATCTCATAAACTTCGAACACTCGGACCAGAGATATCTGGGGATGTTATTGAGTTCAGCTATTTCACATGCCTGCTTAATGATCTGCAGGGCTAATATAAATTATAACTTACTTTACTTTCGTCACTTGCTTTATTCATATATATATATATATATATATATATATATATATATATATATATATATATATATATATATATGCGTGTGTGTGTGTTTGTGTGTGTAAGTAAGTAACGATAACGCCCCACCGTTATTAATTGTCTTAAAATGCTAACGCGTATTCTAAATTCTCCTCCCAAAGAAAGCACAGTCCCTATTCCAAATTGCTACCTAGGAATAAACTAACTAACCAGCTAAATTATCCCTTAAACGCACGCGCTGAACATTAAAGTTGTTACTCACACCGTATGATTCAGGAGGATTCAGAACCTTGCGCCTTTTCGTCATACAACGTGCGTGTTCCCAAACCCCGCGACTTGACTCATGACCACAAAATTTTGACTCATGACCACAAGACTTTGACTCATAACCACGCGACTTTGACTCTATGTCCCACGTGGTTTTATCATTATGCCCGATTGTAACCAATTATAGAATTTTAGACGCCTAGAGTCAGGGTCACGAATCCTTGGTATAAAACGTTGAGCAGAGGATTTTCGCAGGTTTTTCTGTCTGCTTCCTTGCCCTCGCGTGGTTTCGTTCTTGCTCTGCTGTCCGCGTTCTGTTTCCGCCACTGCCGCCTAATGTAAAACCTTGTATACTCAAATTCTGGCAGGTTCCGGTGCCGTCACTGTCAAGTCTCATATCGTAATTTTGTTCCATGTATCTTCTTCGATGTTTGCTGAATAATGTCTTCGTCGTGTTTCCTGAATAAATCTATTCAATGGATACCGTTCGTGCGTCTCTTCTCTGGATATGTGTGTTCATCTCCTCGAGAATATTTCCTCCACGACTACGTTCACGATTCGTGTCTGTGATGTGCCAACATTACATATATATATATATATATATATATATATATATATATATACTAGCTGAAGTACCCGGCGTTGCACGGAATTTTAAGAAGGTTTGTTAACCAAAATCAATTAAAAAAATTAACACAGTATAAATTAGCCAAAAATAAGCATGTGAAATGTTATACATATCTCAGTATTTTGGTAGATGCAGTCTTTCATTATTGTACCACTAAAAGCTATAAAGTAAAAATGTCAAATTGTGGAATGTTTGTTAACCAAAATCAATTTAAAAACTTAACACAGTATAAATTACATAACCAAAAAAAAAAGCATGCGAAATGTTATACATATCTCAGTATTTTGGTAGATGCAGTCTTTCATCATTGTACCACTAAAAGCTGTAAAGTAAAAATGTCAAATTGTGGAATGTTTGTTAACGAAAATCAATTTAAAAACTTAACACAGTATAAATTACATAGCCAAAAAAAAAGCATGTGAAATGTTATACATATCTCAGTATTTTGGTTAGATGCAGTCTTTCATCATTGTACCACTAAAAGCTGTAAAGTAAAAATGTCAAATTGTGGAATGTTTGTTATCCAAAATCAATTTAAAATCTAAACAATTTAGCAAGATGTTTGGAGCAAAAGAAGCTTATAAGTAAAGCATAAAATATACATACATTTATACTAAACCACTAAAAGCTGAAAAGGAAAAATGTCAAATTGTCTTTTGGAAAGTAAAGCTGAAAAGTAAAAATGTCAATTTGTCGAATGTTTGTTAACCAAAATCAATTTAAAGACTAATCACAGTATAAATAACATAGAAAAATAAGCATGTGAAATGTTATACACCCAAATAATTTTTAAAAAATCCAATATAAAAATATATAAATTTATAATTAACTCCTCAGAATTCATCTAGATTTAACCTTTCATCTTTGGAGCAAAAGAAGCTGAAAAGTAAAACATAAAATATATACATTTATAATAAACCATTAAAAGCTGAAAAGGAAAAAATGTCAAATTGTCTATTGGAAAGTTAAGAGTTTTAAAAAGTAAAGCTGAAAAGTAAAAATGTCATTTTGTCGAATGTTTGTTAAACAAAATTGACTAAAAAAGTAAACACAGCATAAATAACATTTAAAAAAAAACATGTGAAATGTTATACACATCTCAGAATTTTAGTAGATTCAGCATTTCATTTTGCAAGTTTAAATTAAAAATGTCCAATTGTCTAATGTTTGTTAACAAAAAGTAATTTAAAAACTAAACACAGTATAAATAACATAAATTTAATAACAGTATAAATATCATAAAATATATATATTTATAATAAATCACTAAAAGCTTAAAAGTAAAAATGTCTAATTGTCCATATAAATACCTCCATAAATGCAGGATTCTGTAGCCAAAAAAATATATAAATAAAGTATTAAAGTATTTGTTAAAGGCACTGACTGATGAAAAAATTAACAGAAATCTGCAGTTTGGGCTACACGCACCATAAATGCAAGATTCTGTAGCAATAATAGAAACATTCTGTCCTTATTAAACTCCATATAAATCTCTGTTCAATTAAACTGATCCAAATATCATCTGAAGTACCTTCATAAACTATGTTTCTCGTTTCTTGATTCGGGGTTCAATATGAATGTTTGTTAACCAAACTCAACTTAAAAAATAAACACAGTATAAATAACATAGGAAAAAAACATGTGAAATGTTATACACATCTCAGAATTTAGATAGATTCAGCCTTTCATCACTAAAAGCTGAAAAGTAAAATTGTCAAATTGTCTTTTGCCTTGTGAACTCTGCATGAAAAATTAAACATAGTATAAAAAAGGGATGGGAAATGTCATACACATCAATACTAAAAAACAACGAATAAATTTTGGTTCGAATTTGACTCTTAGTGTGCTTCACTCTTGAAAATAGTTGTTCTCAGATGTACGTGCTTCCAAACGTTGATGACCAGAATAACGCTTGACTATGCAGTGAAGGATATTTATATCTGGGCAGGTATGATTTATGAGTACAACAAAGAGACTCGATTGAATTTCTCTTTAAGTTAGATGTCAGATTGCAACTCTATGCATTCCATTTGACAATTTGCTAGCATTATATCTATATCGACTGTAAATAGAATAGAAAACATGCAAAAACAAAAATTGTTTATTTTCCCCGAAGTCCTGAAATCAATTTTAAATTCTTGTACTAAATCGGAAAGTAGGGCTGCGTATTTTATAACATTTTTAGAATTGTGCTTGGGAAATTAAAATAGTAGCATTAAGATTTTTATGCAGTTATAGGCATTTTAGCTAAATTTCAATAAAAATTACTTCAAATTGACCAATTTATAGAAAAAGTATGCTATTTACAGTTAAGTTTTTGTTTCTTTTTTTTTTAATTTTTAAGTGCTATTTTACCATAAAGCACCAAAATAAACCTTTAAAAAATCATTTTTTAAAACAAACAAATGGAATAGCTAAACACAAACATAGTTAACCGTAAATAAATCGCAAAACTGTGCTTAAGTTTAGACTGATTCTTTTTAGTTAAGATATACTAATTTTTATGCTTTTAAAAGTACATCGTGAATTATAAAATTAAGAACAATATAAAATACAGTAATTATTGCTTCTTTTAGGAAACAACAAAACAATGTTTCAAATTCAAACTTGTGTAACTACTGCCACTCGCTGCTACTGTCGTCTGATGAGCAAAAAAAATTAAATAATTCAATATTATTCTGATTTTTCACGCTAGTGGAAAAAATGCCACGCCCACTTTAGAGTCACTTGAAATAACTAAACACACACAAATATATAAATTACACAAAAGGTTTTTTTTTTTTTAAATTCTGTAATGTGTCTAAATCTCCACTATGGAAATATATCGGAGAATTCCATAATTTTAATAAGAAATTTCTAAAATGAAAATAGCAACAAATAACGTCTGTTTATAATCTGAAGACGATGTTAATTTCACTGAAATGTTTTAAAATATAAATTTTAGATAAGAAATATGTAACGCATTTACTACGCATTACATCGTTTCAATAAGAAATGTCTGAAATGAAAATGGCAACAGAGAACGTTTGTTTATAAAATAACACGGCGAAAATAAACGACGATCGTTAATCGAAATGTCTTAAAGTATAAAATCTGACTTGAAAGATTACTATTTTCATTTATTATTCTGGTTTAATATATAACTTGAAACTTTTTGATTTTATTTATTTTTATCTTTTCGCTCGCTATTTGCCAGCTAACCCTAACGTGGACGCCATATTCAGAGGGATGATGCCACAAAGTGTAACAGCTTACATTTAGTTTCAAAATTGTGGTTTTTTATTAATTAAAAATCAACGGTAATTAATTTCGATTTTTGAAGTTCTTCAGACCCTCGGCTGTTTTTAAAGACGCCTGTATGTAAAATTTCACGATCGTTGCTCCTAAACTGTGGATTTCTATACAATTACAGAGATACAAACATTCAATTTTATATATTAGATATAAACTGCAATAGTGGACCATACAGCAAGATGTGTTGGTATAAGGGAAAGAATATATGCTTTAATAGGAGGATGGTCCCCCACGTGCTGCAATTACACTAGCAACCCTTCTGGGTATACTTTCAACAAGGTTTTGATACACAGGCATGGGTATTTGTGTTCCCTTCAGCTACAAGAATGCAGCCAGCTCAGCTGTAGATTTCGGACGTGGTTCCCTGGTCCATAAGCGTCGCTCTCACTCGTACCATAAAGGTTCTATGGGGTTTAGGTGGGGACTTTGAGCAGGCCAGGGAAGACGTTTTACATCCATATCTTGATACCTCTGCTTGACAGAGGCTGCAACATGAAATGGATCGTTGTCGTCCTGTAAGTAACATTCGTCCATTCCATAAAATTGCCAGAGAGTAGGAAGAACCTGATTGTCCAAAATGTTCATGTAGGCGTCAGCGTTCAATTTACCAAGAACGACATGCAAAGGTTCCAGTCCATATCACGAAAAACACCCCCAAACAAGTACACCACTACCACCAAACTTGAGAGTTGGAACGATGCATTTGGGTAACAGGCGTTCGCCAAACCCAAGCACGCCCGTCCGACTGGAAGGGAGTGTAGCGTGACTCGTCGCTCCATAAAACAGTTTTCCAGTGGTCCACAGTTCAGTTGTAACGTTGCAAACACCAAGCGAGTCTGCCGGCTTTGTTGGATGGGGTGATTTTTGGTTTGTTTGCAGCAACACATCCGGGGATATTGAGGGCGTGCAGTTCTTTTCGCAAGGTATTGGAGTGCACCGTAACCCCTGCTGCCTGTTGAAACTCACTGTTTTTGATTTGGAGTGGTTTCTTGCGGTTCTTACCAACCTCGCGCTTCAGGACACGCCGATCCCGTTCGATCAGTTTACAGGGTCGACCAACATGTGCAGTTCGTGTCCAGGGGCGTAACTAGGCTGGGGCAACCAGGGCAATGCCCCGGGGCCCCTGAGGTAAGGGGGACCCCAAGACAGGGGGTAATAAATGAAGTCGTAATATTTTAGGGGCCCCAATTTGTGTCCTTGCCCCGGGGCCCCTAAATGCCTAGCTACGTCCCTGTTCGTATCCCAGCTCCCGTAGTCTTCCACTTCTTCATGACATCACCAACAGATGACCATGGCTGTGATAATTCTACCGCAATTTCGTGAATAGACTTGCCACTAATGTGACAACCAACTATAACACCTCTTTCAAAGTCACTAAGTTCCTTTCGTTTCGACATATTGTCACAATTTCACACAGAACTAACGACGTTACCACTTCGCGTATCGTATTTAACCTTAACAGGTCACATGCGAGCACTGGATTTGCATAAAATCCGACATACAGTCTGATTTTATGCAAATCCGTTGGCTTCTGGTCCATGATTATAGAGAAGTGTATGTATGTGTATATATATATATATATATATATATATATATATATAAATAATGTGATAATGATCACAATCGAATGAATTGCTGCGTACAACTTATTGAAGATGCAGTCAGCCGAAGTGTTGATCCAGCAAAGCACTTAGGAAATTTAGGAGGGAAATAGAGAGTATTCCATAGACGTATTTTATTTGTCAGTAAGCAAGCTGTAGTGCCACATAACTTGGCCGGAAAAGACATGATATCTAAGAGTCTGCAGTAGCTACATGAAAAAGTTAGGAGTGAAGAGAAGAGCCATGGCCTTACATAATATCAGTGAAGATGGCACGTCCGCAACAGAACGGGGCGAGCAAAGCTGTTTACATGACAAAGTTAAGCGAGAAAAAGAGGAAGAGTCTTCCGTTCAAACTATTTTCAAATGACTGTTTCTGATCTGGGTACCAGGGCTGGAAGTTTCTTATTTGGACAGATTTAGTCGCGTGGTGTCCAACGTCGTGGTTTTCCCGGGGATTAATTAACTGCTATGATGAAATAGGCGCATGGGGTTGAATCATCTCGCGTGGTGTCCAAATCACGCGTTTGTTCTGCGTTTTACCAAAAAGGAAGAATTTGAAAACATGTTATTTATTGTATACAAATTTAATGAGGCTTTTGGGATCCGACCAGAAATATGCGAATGTTATTGAGTTCAGATATTTCACATGCCTGCTTAATGATCTACAGGGCCAATAAAAATTATAACTTACAATATATTTAGGTTACAATTTGGAAAAGGATTTGGGCTTTAAAAGTAATTTACGAAGACGCGTTTTCTTGTTATATATATATATATATATATATATATATATATATATATATATATATATATATATATATATATATATATATATATATATATATATACACTGCTGGCCACCCAAATTGCAACACCAAGAAAGACAAGACATATCACAACAAAATTTATTTTGTAGATAACATGTTGACCAAGTATCAAATGATTAAATTTATAGACTTCTGTGAAGTGTGGTTCCTGCCAAAATCAGTAGCCAGAATTTCAGCATCCTCTCTTCACGGTGTCTCCAGACTCGAATGCGACCATCGTGGTGTTGCAGACAGAAGCGTGACTCGTCAGTAAAGACAATTTCATTCCATTCTGCCGTCCACATCCTTCTGTCATCGCACCATTGGCGGCGGAGACGTCTGTGGTTCTGCGTCAAGGGTAGACAAAGCAATGGACGTCTTGCGGACAGACCACTCTGCTGTAAACGGCGTCGAATGGTACGCGCAGACACTGGATGATGCGTTACAGACTGCATGTGCTGTGCTATGGTTCGTGATGTGACTGAGCGATCCGTCACTGCCATGCGCACAATTTGCCTGTCATCACGTGAAGTGGTGCGCTGAAGTGGATGCGATCGAACACGCCGGTCCGTCGTACCCTCCTGCATCCAACGATCACATATCCGCATTACAGTTGTTTGGTTTCGTCCAACACGATATATACTGATTTCCCTGAAAGATAATCCACAATCTCGGTAGGCCACTATCCTTCCTCTGTCGAACTCGGATTCTTGATCAAAAGATGATCGCTGTTTTCGACGAGGCATAATTGATAGTTTTTTTGAAAAAACCACAAGAAAAACACAATTGCCGAACTTGAAATCGTCAAAATCTCCAAGCCTTAAATAGCGCTTTGAAGTGGCGCAACAGGCGCGCGTGATGTGCGTCTGCGCTGAAATTCTAATCATTTGCATATATCACCTCCGCTAATGCATGTTGTAAATTTCATGTTATTTGCATGTTTCCGTCAGGGTGTTGCATTTACAGTGGCCAGCAGTGTATATATATATATATATATATATATACTTATATATACATATATATATATATATATATATATATATATATGTGTGTGTGTGTGTGTATGTATATATAGTCGTACACATGGGGAAGTGGTTGTGGTTAGCGTTCTCAGCTGCCATGCAGTGGGTTTGGGTTCGAATACCGAATAAAGCTTAGTTGTTTACCTGTCGTAACCCCTCATAGCAATACTGGCTCACCTTTATGGTGCTCCCATAATAAAGTAGCCAGTAAAATAACGGTGAATAGCAAAAGGTAAATGTCTAACGACAAGTGACTCCGCATTAGACTTTTATATATAGATATATGTGTGTGTGGGTGTGTGTGGGTGGGTGTGTGTGCTTGTTTGTTTACAGTGAAATCTAACAAGGTAACCAGTTTAAGAAAACTAGTGGAATAAAGCTTATTAATTTCTTATCATCAACAGTGCCAACATGTTCATTTCTTGAGCTTTTTGTAATATTGTAGATAGGTCCACTTTTTATCCATAGTTTTCCAATTTATATTGAAATGTGTTTTTATATGTAGAAACTTTTAAATAAAAAAAAACTTCAAATCAAGGTGTGACATATGGTGTCACAAAAAAAAGTTCCCCTCTCCGCTCGCTGTTGCATTATACCACAGCATTCATGAACCACAGTTTTGGACGCCGTGATTTACTCGTAAATTTACCGTAAAAACTCTTACAACTCCTAAAACCAGATTTTATTTATTTATTTATTTTCCTTTTCATATCCCGTGATTCGAACTCGTGTGTTTTTCTCTCGAGTTTTGATTCTAGGCTACTTATGCAAAGACTTAAATATTTACTAAGGTGCTGACACTGACTCGTTACATATGTGCGAATATGATCAAATAAATTGCATCGCACGGTTTTCTCGAGCTTCATAAACTTCGTAACTGAAACGGAGGTTTAATCTATTTTAGAGTTGAAAGAAAATTCATTCACGTTTAAGCGCTCTCCGAGCGGCTGAAAAACCACTCCAATATGCGTCCCCCTTCTGGCGCAAGCGCAGACGGCATGCGTAATTATCAAGTAGAGTGCAAGGACTGCAATCTAATTTGTCAGGACGCTAGTTTCACGGTCAAGACGGGTGAGTAGTCAGGTAGAAAGAAGGCTTGGAAAAACCAGCTGTTTTGAACGAGATCATCTGTTCTCGTCCGCAGGTATTGTATGTGATTGTGTAAACAGTATGTTTGTTTTTAACGACTCTATTAGAATTTCGTTAGGATTTTTTCTCTGTGAAAGTTATTTTTTGGGGGTGACTTAAGTTCGTACATCGCTTTTAAATGTATATCGGAAATTACCTTAGTGACAGATTGTCATTGTCTTTTGTTTTCGTTGTACGTATTTCCCTGCAGTTTTTAACATTAATGAATATTATATAAAATTCTTCAGATAAGTGTAAATTTAAGATATATTGTGATTAAAAGACGATTCAGTCCTTTAAAATGTCTCATTTGCTAATTACTCTCATGGCTAGAAAATAATTAGTTACTTTCAAAAAACATTTTATCATCTTGTATATCGTTTTAATAAAAGTTACGAAGCATCGAGCATTGTTTTCCAATTAATTAGGTTATTTTGTTTTAAGTTTTAGCCGGTGAGTGGTTACATTTTTGAAAACTGTTATGTGTCTTTGTTTATTGAATTAATTTGAATTTGAAATGTATTTGATTTACAGATTTTAAAATATTTTTCTTTAAATTTAGATGAATTTACAGTTTTGGTTGAATCATATTTATCAGCGTCTCCTGTTGAATTAACAAATGAACTACAACCTTGTTTCATTTGATATCCTATTATGTCTTTAGTCTCTGCATTAAACTGGTATCATAAAAAGGTATATGACTGATTTTAATTTTAACCATTTAATTAAATTCTGCACATTGTTTCATTGCTTTAATTCAGTTGTGTATTGGTTTTCAGTTTTTTTTTTGTCTGTTAGGTTACCATTAATAATTTGAAGTAAAATAACCTTTCATTATTTTAGATTGGTGCATATGACAAAAAATTATGGGAAAAATCAGTTGACCAACGCATTTTAAGGGTATTTTATTACATTCTTTTTTATTTAATAGTGGATTATTAGTAGTATTTTTATGTATATTTGGTGAATTAGATAGTTTCATTTTTTTCATTATCTTGTATATAAATTTTATATATATATATATATATATACTTATGTACCTTGATTATAACTTATTTAGTATCTTGAGCTCTTACCAGTAAACAGCTGATAAAATGATTACAATAAACTCAATGTCTTGATTATAGATTGACAAACAACTTGAATAGTTGTTTTGTATTTAGTTCATGGGATTCCCCCCCCCCTTTTTTTTTTTTTTTTTTTTTTTGTAAAATGAGACTTCTTTATCATTGATTCAGTCAAGAGTTATAGTAATAACCATGTCTGGTGTGTTATGCTTACTATAAAATTTTGTAATATAACTGAAGGAGCCATTATATTAGTTTCATTAAAGTTATTTTCAAGGAATCTGTAATTTTGAGATTTAACATCCTTAAGCCTGTGATTTTCAGGCTAAATTTTTTTCTTTGAAAGAAATTAAGAACTAAAATATAAATATTTGCCTATATAATTATGCACTCTTGATACTTTCTGCTTTCTTTAAGAAAAAATTGCATTTTTTTAATTAATGATGCAGTGTATTTATTGCATCTACTATTTTATGTTAAGCTCCAAAGTTTTTTTCTGTTATAGATACATTTTATTTTCTTCTTGACATTTTTTACTTACAGATAATGTGTTTATATTAGAATAGCATCTTTTATGTTTTTATTTCTAATAACACTCTAATTTTTACATTTTGAGATGTAATACAGTGGAACCTCGATATAATTAAATTCCTTGATAAATCAAAGTTTTTCCATTCCCCTTGAACCTGCCTAACCCTCCCATGTTATTATTAAATTAAACCTCAGTATATCAAAATCCTCGATAATTTGAAGTTTTTTCATTCCCCTTTAGGTTTGATATATCAAGGTTCCTCTGTATTCTGTTCATCTCTTTAGAAAAGTAATCTTTTAGATCTTTAAATTTTTTTAATTAAACTTTACTTAAGTATTTCCTGTGCTATACATAATCAGTCGAGTAAATGATGTCTTTTTAAAATTTTGCTATCAAAATTAATGATAAATTGAACAAATGTGAATTTCTGGATTTTTTTTGTTAAACCATGATGTATATTATACAGGGGGTTTGTGCCATTCCCAGAAAAACTACTCGCATCAAAACTGAGCTCATAGATGTAGATCTTGTACAAGGTACTTAATCTTGATTATTTTATTTCATAAATTATCTTAGAATATTGTGAATTTATTATTATAATATATTGTAGGATCTGCTTTTGCAAAAGCCAAACCTCAACACAGTTGGGTTGTCACTACTGTTAATGGAATTAAACGAATTCTGTTTTTACCATTGTATTTTTCATGGTGAGTTTGAATCTGTCTTAAATTCATAGATTTTGTATTACTCTATATTTATGCAGAAGTTGTATATAATTTTAATGAGTAAGAAATTTATCTAATTTTTATTAAATTTGTTGTTATTCATAAAATACTAGTCTCTCTAATCTTTCTTTTTTTTAAAAAAAATGCCCCATTTTCCTTTCCATTACTGGATACTTTCACTTGTTTGTCAGGGTCTGGGTGTAGTTTAATATTTTTTCTCTGGTAGAGAAATTACTTAATGGAAAATTATGTATTGAAGAAATGGGGTACATTAAAAGTTTGTGTAATGGTCATTATAATAGCTTAATACTATATCCTAATGGTCTTGACTGTTAAGATACCATATGTAAAAATTAGCTGTAGTATCTATAAAAGCTTTTTTAGTTTTAGTTCAATATTTCTGTTAGGAAAATTTATCAAAACTTTTCTTTTAAATTAAAAAAAAATTCAAATCTTAAATTATTTTACCATTATTGATTTGAAAACATGGGATAAACAAAAGAATTCATTGATTAAAGAAAAGGAAAATTTAGTTGTTGATCTGAAAGGAATCAATATTCTTCAACAACTTTCTATTTAGTTGTTTATTAATTTAAACTTTGAATTTAATATAGAAAGTATAATTCAAAATTTTTTATTATTGAATAATTATTTGAAAAAAAGCCTTGTATTTTTAACTCATTGTACTCTGAACTATTTTTGGTACTCTGGCTCCTTTTTGTGGTGCAGTTTTTGGAGAAGAAAAATTTTCTTTTCAATGGAAAAAAAATTAAAAGTACACATGAACTTATTTATTTTTATTACTTTCAAAATCTACTTTATTTTACCGTAGTAAAATTTGAATTTCTTCAGGGTGTGGTACATAAAGAAACAACCATGTGCATTCTTGGTTTATTTGAACATTATTGCTGTAATAACATGCTTGAAGTATTGCTGTAATAACATGTTTAATTCTCCTGTCCTTTTCCTTTCTCTTAGGACATAACAACACAATCCCTCTTTTCACATTTTCTTAATACTTGAACATTTCTTTTTAACCATAAGCTTTCCATATCCCTTCTACCCATAATGAAGTCAATATAATTAAGGGATATATAATGAGTGTTTCTGCAACAGAATCAATGAAGTTATGGAATATATTATGAGTGTTCTCATAACAGAACCAATAGACTCATGGAATATGAGTGTCCCATATTGGAACCAATGGTTTTATGGATTGAGTGTCCCTATATCAGAACAAATGGAGTTATTAAATCTGAATATCCCTATAGCAGTCAGTGAACTTATGGAATATATTATGAGTTTCCTCACGGTGGAGCCATTAGAGTACAAAGTGTTCATTATACAGCCCTTTTTAATGAAGTAATATTTATACTGTGCCAATATTATTAATTCTGTTTAGGTGGCAAGTTCAAACAAATGCTAGTCTTAGCTGTCTATTTGTTGTTTTGTATATCCTGCAAATTTTTGCTTTATACCTATACTACTTTGGTGAGGACAAAGAACTTACAGTAAGTGATTTTAATATATTAAAATTTAATATGAACTCTCCATGTTTGATTTAAAAAATACGTATTTATTCACTGTTTGATTGTTCTTTATTTCTTTAGAATCATTATTTATTTGTGTGTGGGGGGAGGGGGGCATAACCGTGATATATCATAACCATGTACATGGTTAAATCATAACTTATTAAGGATTGAAAATAACCATTTCATTCCTTAATAAATTATTAAAAATGGAATAATAAATGTAAATTAATTTTTAACAACAGTTTTAAAACTATTTATTTGAATTTTGAAATCTTTTACTTGTGGCTAAAATGACAAGATAATGAAAGCCCTTGGGACTGTAAGAATGTATATAAATCGTCAATTTTTTGTTCTGTTTTTTTTCTTAGACATCTTTTCTTAATTAACACTAAATGTCCGCTAGGTCTGAAGCTTAGGTGATAGTATAACAGAAAATTTGAAGAGATTTCACTTTTATACCTAGTAATTACTGGAGAATTGTAGTTCTTCATTGCATGTGTTTCATTACATGTTATACAGTTGAAATGTGACTTTCATTTCCTGAAGTTTTAGTGTTACATAATAACCAAGGAGCTGCCTCATTTTCATTAGTATTCATAACCAGGGCAATGAGTTGGAGAGAGTGAAGAGGTAAGAGGGCTAGGTTTGCATTTGCTCTTGACATTCCTGTATTTTTTTTTAATTAATGACTATAGACAGATGTATAATGATGGAACAAAAATATTTTTTTATATGCAAGATGAACTTGTAGCATTTCTTTCACTTCTAATTTTGGTAGCTGTTATTTTTCTCTGACTTTGTCCTCTATAATTTTATAATGAATGAAAAAAATTATTCTTTAGTATAACATATTTATGATTAATTTTTATTTATTTTTTTACTTTACAGGATGTTCCTTTTTTTGAAGTCATTACACCAGTTGTAATGATGCTTATACTTGGTGTAGTCCATTCACAAATTGTTGCTACATTTACCAGCCAAAAATCTCGCAGGAAGCATATTGCAAGAGCAAAAAGGTTTTTGCATTCTCTATTTTCAAATCTGATAAACTATTTTACGTTTAACATAAATTGCATAGGTATTGCAATTCATTAATTGTTAGCTAAATAATGAAATAAATAAATTTTAATACTATGTATCGAATATAATTCTTAGTTTTACTTTATAGAAGTTTTCTTTTTGGCTGGAAGATAAAAAATATTGTCACAACGTATAAGGCTATGGACATTTTTTTTCACTCTGGTATCTTCTTCATTCTTTTAAGGGAATGAAAATAATATTTTTTAATTTGAATTATTCAGGGAAATAAATGTGGTGTACTGTGTTTTAAATACAAATAATTTCCAATGGTGGATGAAATTTCTAAAATGAGTAAGTTAATGTTTTCTATGTTTGTGAATTTTCCATAAAGACAATCCTGATTAATTCTGTCGAGCCTGATGAAAAAATATATTAATTAGTTTGCAACTAGCTACCAATCTAAATTTTTATTTAGATTTCAAGAAACTGTGTGTTTCTATTTTGGTTCACATTTACATTGAAACCTGGGATATTTTTGGTGGTTTAATGAATCCAGTTTGAGGAAAAATATATTGATTTTAAATATTGTCAGGATAAACTAGGCCTACACTTACTTTGATAATAACTAAAATTTTTATGTAAAATTGATTATACTCAAATAGTTTAAGCACATAATCCTTCACATATAACTGTACTTTTTACTCCATCTTTTCTCATACATTTTTCTTTTATTTTGTGGAGAGTGCATAAGCTTAAGTAAACATTTAACATTAGTAAAACTATGTACATATTTTTATTATGTCTGATATTTGATGAAAAATTTATTTACATCAAATACATTGAATAATATTTGATGTAAATAATGCATTTTATAACAAGTATTTATATTGAATGTTTGTTACTCTGTATGCTGCAGCTTAGAGAAATTGAAAATGTGATTAAATAGACTCTCTTTGCTGTAATAAAATCACTGGCTAATTTTAATTTTTCCACTGTATCATGTGATTTATATACATGAAAATTAAAAAATAAAAAGCTACTGTTGGTTAGAATGTACAAAGTTGTGTTAATCTAATACTCAGGTTTTTTTTCCTTTGCTCTTTAACTCACCTTATTTAAATTAATATATTTTCTGCTATGCTTATGCTTAATGATATATATAACATTTATAAGTTGAATCTTGAACATGTAATCATTCTGCATTGTTTTCTTCCTTTTCAAAATTTAATTTTCCATGGAGAAACTTCTTGAAGTCAATTTAAGTACTGAAGAAAAATTAATAACTATGTTATTTTAACTGCTCTTTATGGGAATAAGAATACAACTCCCTAAAATTGTATGCCTCTATGAAATTTTATAAAACTTAACTTAAAGATTGTAATAGTGAATAATTATTATGTTGTATTACTATTAAATAAGTCTTTAGTTCATAAAAACTGAGTTTCTTTATTAACTGTTCTCAAAATTTAACTTTTTGTGTAGACAATTACATGTCCTCAAACTATTTTAATGTATACTTTTTTCTAATGTGGAGGCACTTAATATATACTAATATGGTTCATATTTAAATTCACATGAATTATGTAGCTCTTGAGGAAGTGCAGGTCTTTATTATATTCTATTGTTTTTTACAATTTAGTATTGTGTAGTGTAGGGACGGGCAAATAGCGGCCTGCGGGCCACATGCAGCCTTCTACAGATTTTTTTTTTTGGCCCGCCAAGACATCCAGAAAAATACGGACAGCCACGAAAACTGCCAGTATTTAATTTAATTTATGTTTATTGATTTTTAGATACAATTTATACCTTTTCTGAAATGCGAAGTTAACTAATAAATACAATAATTATAAAAGGTGTGGCTCTCTGCTTACCTCTGCTTACACAAAGTGGCCCCTGGGCCAAAACAATTGCCCTCCCCTGGTGTAGTGAATGTCCTAATGTAGTGCATCTTCAAAAGTTACACTACTTTATTAAAAATTAATACTTAATTTGCTGAAATGATTCATATAATTCTGATTTTTATTTCTAGGAGGAGAATAAAATTAAAAATTTTAAAGAAATCTTTTGATTATGAACAAGATAAGTCTTCTCCTGATTCTGCATCAGACTATGTTCCGTATAATGTGGATAGAAATATATCTAGTCAGGCAGCTCAAGTGGGTTTTGAAGATTCATGTCCCCATACAAAATGCAATACTGCAGATGAGAATGAGGAGGATTCTTTAAAATCCAAAGAAGGTAGTCGATGTGATATTTATTTAATTATGAAACAAACATTTTGTATAATGCAGCCTCATTTCTATGCTTTTTGTTTTATGTATTTTAACCCTTTCCGGCACGCTACCTTTTAAAGTTGGAATTTCAACAAAAAAATTTGTATGCTGTCTATTTAGGCCCAGAGGAGTATACACATGCAATTTCATAAAGATTGCACTTACCGTTTTAATTTTGTGGGTGTTACCAGAGCGGCAACACTGAATCACATGAGCTTAGAAAATGCAAGCATTGCTGTAAGGCACGCAGTAGAGTAAAAGTTTTGGTTTTATTTAAAAAATGCTAGATTCGGATCTCTGCAGCAGATTTAGAGTTACCCAGGGTGCACCACATGGAGGCCTGCTACTTTACACCCCCCACTACCACCCGGGGAAAAAAAACTTTGCTATATGAGGTATTTTTTCTTTTCGTGATACTTCTCGAAGCATGTAACACCCCCTTTGAAGAAACACAAAGCAACATTGCACATTTCTATAAAAGCAAGAGGAAAAAATACAACTGCAAGGTGTAAATCCAAGAGCGAACTGATAAAATTATCCTTGACCATGTGTTGACTTCAACATTCCTCATGTGGAATTCCCAAGGGGTGGACAACCCTTTGTAAACCCTATTGCCTTTTAGTGCCCCAACAGACTAGGTAAAAAGACCCTACTGTTTACTTCTGGAAAGCAGCAATCATTACTTCTGGGAAGAAGACCCCCCTCGCAATAGAACTTTGTTTACCTTTCTCAAGTGAAATATGAGATGATCCGCCCTAGTGACTCAGTGTTGCCGGTTCGGTAACACCTTGAATTCATGGCTCGATTTTAGACAAGCTTCCAATGTAAAAATAAAAAAAATAATAATACAAAGTAAAGAGATTAGAGTTCAGCCAACAAAATAACATAGGAAAATTTTTTCCAGAAAATTTTTTTCTATCTAAAAAAAAAACCTGAAAAAATTTCTTTGAAAAATAAAGGTTTTTAAAAACTTGACTGAGAGGAAAATTATGGATTGGTAGTTGTGGCACTGCCATTTAGTGTTGATAAGGAAACTTAAAAGAAACATTTTATCCAATTTTCCTTTTTTTTACAGTTATTTTCAGCGTTTAAAAAGGGAACTTTTTAGGTGTTACCAGACTGTTAAACACTGTGCCAGAAAGGGTTAAGTCTCTCTTTTGTATGAGGGATATTTAGGTATGCAGTACATAGAGGTTTTCATGTCAAAAGGAGATAGAACACTTTTACAAAGACACCTCTGTTTAATTTTAAACTATTTTAATTTTGAGCTTCCATAGAATATGCTTAGATACAAACTCTTTTGTGCTGTCCCCTCATAGGGAGTGATGTTAGCTCACCAATATGGTGCTACCATAAAAATGAAACCAATAAATTTGTGGTGTGAACTGGGTGAATGTCGAAAAGACAAGTGCTTACCACGTTAGTAGAAGAAAGTCTTGTATGGTAAACATGTTTTTTCTTTCTTTTTTTGTATATTTTCCTCTGGCTGCCAAAACACCTTGCTTCCTCTAGTAATCACTGTGTTCTGAAAAGCATATTTTTTATTTAAGTACTTTTTATTTAGCCGTATTATTTAGGAAAGAAGACTTAAAATAAGTCTTATCTGCAAATTGTTTTTTCCTTCACATAATGTAATTTCTCTTCATTCTCCCATTAGTTCTTGTAGATCCTCTAAGGAATGTTCTGTGTTATATTGCTTCTATTATATATTGCACAATTATTTGCATTTTAGTTTTTTGGTGGGCAAAAAAGAAAAACAATATTAGGGAGGTTTTTGTGTATGTAAAGCAAAACATCTATATATTGAAGTCACCTGTAAAGAAATATATTAGTGTGAAAAGTGTATGATTACGTAGAAGGGGTGAGCATGACTTTACTTTGCATTTGTAGTCATTATGAATCTAGTGTTGAAATTGAAATCTTTTTTGAATATTTGGCTTTATTTTTCTTATCAGTTCTAAGAGAACCTTAAAAATGACATTGTTTCATTACAGTTATTTAGTAATAGACAACCTTGAATAACATTCATTGTGTTTTTTCTCAGCTCTTGGGAATTTCTTTTTATCAGGCACGGATAAAAAAAATGTATTGTAGTATGACTGGTATATTTTCATGTAAATTCCGTTGTTGTTTTAAACTTCTTTGAACTTTAAATGCATCAGACTTGTCTTTCTTAAAAACTAAAAATCTTTTAGTATAATTTAAGTATTATTACTGATAGAAAATATTTAATATATTAAGAGTAGTCGAATCTTGGAGAGAGGGGTATATATTTATATATATATATATATATATATATATATGTGTGTGTGTGTAAGTAAGTAATAATAACATCCCACTAATATTAATTGTCCTACATCTAACTCGTATCCTAAATATTCCTCAATAAAGGACAGCCCTATTTCAAAAACGAAATTGGAAATCGAAATAACCTAACATTCTCTTCAATGCATGCACGGGAAAGTTATTTTTAGACTTCCATGATCTTGTTCCCCCTTTGAAGAATGATATAACTTGTATATTACATTATCAGAGTCAGCCAATTAAAAGAATTCTAAACCTAGTGGCAAAATCAGAAGTTACTCAGTATAAAAGTTGAAACGGAGGATTTTCATGCTCGCTCTTTGCCTTGCTTGCTTGCCTTTAGGCTTGCACTCTCTGCTTCATTACTTCTTTGCTCTGCTATCTGCATACTGCTCCCAACTATATTAGGATGTAATCGTGCTTGAGATTTAAGCCCCAGCAGAGTCCAGTGGCTAGCTTGTTGCATCCATGTCGTCAGTGTGAGTTTGTGCTAATTCATACCGTTGTGTACATCTCTTCCATGTCACCGTCTTGAAGTATAATTCCATGGAATAAAATAATTCAACTGTTCAACGTGCTCCTCTTCTTTCCTCAAGTGTATATGTGTAAACCCATCTCCTGTACCGGTCTATTAGAAGTATTACCACTTAGGCTACGTCTACACTGTCGTGTTTTATCTTGTCTACACTACGTTAAAGTCCTGTTATCATATATATATACAGAAACATATATTTTTATGCATATTTATTTATTTATTTAAGTTAAAGTACTATAAACTATAGCCACCATAAAAAATATATTTTCAAAAGTGTGCAATGTTTTGAGAAAACTGTATGTTTTGAATTTTTATTGTTCGTTACATGTTTTAATTTTGTTTTTATATTTCGGTAATAAGTGTATTTATGTTTGGTAATAATTATGTTTTAAAGTATGTGTACCAAATTGTGGATCAGATTCAGAGCTAAAAAAAAAGTTCAATTCATAGATATCTATTAATTCATATTTATGGGTCTGTAAGTAAACACTTTTGTCTATGTATACTGCAAAATGAAAGAGATTATTTCAATCTGATTCTGACTCTTGAAAGATTTTGAAATTTAATTTAAAGAGTATTTTTTTAAAGTAAATAGCCTAAGAGGTGTAGAAATAGATGAATATGTAAAAAAAATTTTATGCTTGCTGGAATAAAAGCACCATTGTAAATGCCACTCTAAAAACTTGGCTATTTCTAGTATACACTAAAGTCATAGACCTCAGTAGCACCTTATGATATGGCAGGTAATTATGATAATTTTGCATATTACTTTCTTTGTATTCAGTAGCTGTGTTAGGACAGAGGTGACACAGTTCATGACCTTCGCTAAATGCACTTCTAATAAATAAATAAATGTATATATATTTATGTATTATTTATGCCCCTCCTTTCTTTGTAAAGATGGGGTTTATGCCTTTTTTGTTAATTTTTACATTTATTATACTGATTAATAAACATAATTTTATCCATTCACAGGGCATGAATCGCAGTTTTCTACATCAAATCACTCAGAAACAAATGACAGATGTGGATTAAATTACATGGATTCTGTTCAAAATTACAAAATGTGCAATACAGTAGAAAATAAGAGCTCTGAAACTGTAAATCAGGAAAGTACAAATGTTGCTAAAGCACGTAATTTTAGTGAGGAAAGTTATTACAGCCTATTATCAAAAGATTCAGGATATATGGAATATCATAGCCCTAGTTTAGAATCCCTGGAGTTTAATGTATCAAATGCATCATCATATGCTGAAACTGTGACAGAATCAAGTCAAGTAAATAGTTCTCTTCGACAGATTTCTAAAGATTCTGTCTTTCAGTCTTCTATTGACAAAGATGGTGTGAAATATAGCTCTGATGAAGAATATTTTGTGGCCAAGAAATTTTCATATACTTCTAATCAGTGGAAAAATTATGCAGAAATGAAAAACAGCTATAGTTTACCTAAAAAGAGTTGTTCAAGCAAACAGTGTGTGAAATCATCACCCACCTTAGCTTGTAGAAGGTATTCAGATGTTGGGCCTGTTCTCAGGAAGTCAAAACAAGCATTATTAGCCCTCCAAGATCATAGGCATTCAGTTGATAATATTTTTGCAGGAATTGATAGGGAACAAAAAAATTTACGTTCAGTTCCCCCTCTACAGAATCAATCTTATGCCCATAAAAGTGAGAGGAAGAAAAGATCCAAACCATGTTTACGAAATATTCAACCACTAATAGAATTGCCTATTGATGTAAAAAATTATTCCAGTTCTTGTGTATCTGGAGAAAATTCAACTTCACCAAATACCCCTTCAAAGGTAGTTATGTTTTTTTCTTTTTATGTTGGTTCATAAAACTTTAACGTTTTAATTTGTGCATGCTTTAAAAATTTTAATAATGTATTGAAATGTGTTGTTGTTATACACCTATATCTACTGATTCTCAAACTTCACAACATGATAAAAATTATATGGAAGATTTATGGTGAACCTCAAGTATCATCAACTAGTTTTCTGTCTGTCCCAAATGAACTATAATAATAATAAAAAATTATGAAATTAGGCATATCTGGCTATAGTATACAATCTCACTAGCGTAATTTGACTGCACCAGATTCTGCCATTTAAAAGATATATAAATTTACTGGTCTCTCTCTCTCTCTCTCTCTCTCTCTCTATATATATATATATATATATATATATATATATATATATATATATATGTGTGTGTGTGTGTGTATTACTTAGTTTTTATTGGATCTTGGGGTTAGTTAATACTCCTTCATATTATTTTCCATGTATGGTTCAGCATTTGACATTGTGGTTTTCATACCCTTCCTTCAAGTTGTTTTTTAATACAACCCCTAGAGAGCAAACCTGTGTTTTTAGATTATTTCTACAACAGAGTAGTCAATGATACAGGTCCTTTACTGATATTTGTGAAATCAAAAGGTAAATGTACAACTCCCTCTCTATCATTTGCTGATTGTTGAACACCACAAAACTATGAATAGCAGTTTCAGAACCACTGGCAAAGAGCTAAGGACTTAGTACAGATGGTTTAAATTTAAATAAAGTTTATGTGAACAGTATAATCACATTTTTGCAAGTTTGGATTAGTTCTTACAAAGTTTGAAAATTTAAGTAATACTGCATGAGTTATTAGCAGTCTTTCACACAATATTTGTTTTATATTGGTTTATTTAATGACTGCATATTGCCTTTAATTTATAAAAACTGATTATAATGTCTTCTGAGGTATTATTTTTTAAAGATATATATATGGTTTTCAAAAGTAAAAATATGTAGCTTTGTAGTTTTAAAAATTGAAGTGTCTGATTAAAAAAAAAAGTAGTACTCTATGTATGTTTGATTGTTTATCCTATTATTATTATTATTACATATGAGGCCCATGGCACCTTAGTGGTTAATATGTTAGAATTCAGCACTGAAGTTGCTTGGTTTGAATCCGAACAAGCACCACTGAATACCATCATGTCTATGGGCACATTAAATCCATAGGTCAGAAAGTCCCTCCATGTGGTATGGGTGTGGAAAGAGAGTATGAGTCAACCAGGTGTCACCCCTGGGAATGTACAATCTAAATTGAAGTAGCTCCAGGGGGCAATGTTGGTTCACATATGTTGCCTCCATTACAAGAGAGCAAGGACTCTCACAGTGTAGTGGGTAAATGTTAAAAGACAATGTGTTGAAAAAAAAAATTATTGCCATTTAGGATTATTCATCTTTAAAACTAATAAAATTTTAGAGTTTCATGATCATATAAATCTCTACTGACAGATTACTTATTATAGTTAATTGCTCCATATGTATGGAATTAACTCTGTTTTTCAACATAATTAAAAATAAGGAAATTTAAATTTATAAACTCTTTTATAAATGTCTACACTGTTAATTTTTTCTAGTTTTATTTATTCTGCTGTATGAATGACATATTGTTCTGAATTATACCACTATGTTTGGTTATTTGTTTAGGATTGAGTGTATGTTTTATAATATTTTTTATTAACCCTCTCATGGTATGGTGGGGGTTTATCCAACCCAAGGGTGTGTTTTCCCCCTCCTGTACTCTCTCCTCTCATTGCAAGAGATTAAGTTGACAAGGAACCCTACCAGGCAGTCTTGCAACAGGTGTTAGAACGTTTGAAATAAATAGGAGTGTCTTTGTTGAAAAACGTTATTCATGGTCACTAGTCTTTTTTATATATATATATATATTTCAATTTTGAAAGCCAAAAATGTCAGTATATATTATTTTTCACATTTTTGTGCTTTGAAATTTGGTTCAGTAACTTCTAAAACTAGGTACAAGACTAAATTACATATTAGACCTAATATATACAACATTCTATGTAAATGCCAGAGAGATTTTCTTTGTATAGCAAAATTACAATTTGTTGGTCATATTTTCTACAAAAAGGTTATTTAATGTAAAATAATATCAATAAATGTTATTATACAACAAAAATGCTTATTGTGTACTTGTTTCTACCAAAAACCTCTTCAAAAAAGACCGTGTCAGATCCAACCCGACTGTACCATCTATTTCGTCTCTCAAACCACTATACCGTTAGAGGGTTAAGTTTCACTTAGTTCTTTTAATTGTTCTGTTGCTTTGGAATTGAAAAAGTTATATTCTAATTATAAAAAATTGATTTTTTTGTTTCTATATTTAACCCTCACCTTTTAAAAAATGAATTGTCCTTTTTACTTTCTAAAGAATCAGACCTCAGACTTAGAATGGCCGCTTATTACAAATACGGATTGTAATAGTGATAGTACTGGTTCATCTGAATGTACCAAGGAATTGAGTGATGTAACTCCTGCAGAGAATCCTTTTGCATGGGAAATTCTAGATGTAAGTGTTTAAAAGTATTAAATAACCAGTTCTTTTAAAGGCTGTTTTTAAATTACTCTTTTATTGAGATTATTTATGTTGTATTTGCTAACATTCCAAAAATAATGTTCTTATTTATAACATGCTATATGTATTCTTAGATGAGTATTTTTTTTATAACTTTTTTGGGTTTAATGCTGTTTTTTCATTGTTTATTTTTATTATGTTCTGTTCAATGATCTTGTATAACTTTACAGCGCTCAAAGAAACTTACTAGCAAGGATTCTGCAGGCTCAGGCAAAAGTAGGTAATTTATTTTACATAATTACCCTTCATGGCAATTATATATATAAATAGTATTTATATATATTTTTATACAAATTGAGAAATTTTTGATAAAAGTAGTCTAAAAATTAGGCTTTGAAAAGTATTTACCTTTATTGCTCTGTTTTGTTTAGTATATTTATATTGTGGTTAATTCTGAATTAAAGAGATAAAATTTAACATAGATATTCATTTTGTTCAAACATTTTTTGTAATACCTTGGGAGGGGATGAACTTTACCAATCTCCAACATCCATCTGCTCATCTATTGTGGTTATGCTATATTTTTACTATTTGTCAGCTATTTACATATCTTCTGTATTTTGTGGATATTTTAAGTACATGTAATGTATATGTTGTAATTAACTTTTATATTATCCTGCTTTTGATAAGTTACTAAATTAATGAAAATTTAGGTTTTCACCCAAAGTTGTAGTCATGTTTTAAAAATGATAGAGCTGTATTATTTTAATTTTTGTTAAATAATTGTTTAATTTATATTATGTTTATATTTTCTCTAAATATAACAGTGATATTAAAGTCTTATGAATGTGGAACATTTTGCTTGAATTGAAATTTTCTTAAGACACATTACTGTGTTGTATACTTACCTCATCTGAACTACATTCATTGCTACTCTTTTAACTATTCACATTTGCACCTCATTCTATTGAAGATCTTAGTGGTCCCTAATGTTGGATGGATAACATCTGGACTTGCAATAGATATAAACAACAGGTATACATTACTGTGCTTATGAAATTGCAGATTTGTGGTGTACTTGCATTATACAAATGGACAAAATGGGTCCACAGTCTCTGCACAATTTTAGAGTTGTAAGTATACATTTACAAGCTTTCTGCAACTAATACAAACATGAGATGTTTTTATTATGAAAGAAATCTATTCTCATGAGTTATAAGAGTAAAAAGTGATATTTTTTGTCTTTTTTCCCCCTAATTACTTTCAAAAATGTTGTAATAGTAAAAATTCTATCAGATTAAATTGTACTTTATAGACTTGAACATTTATGTTCATTACCTGAAGCACAGGCATTTAAATTTATTATTATATGATAAAAATCTAATCGGGGAAATATACGTACCTAGGTTATGAAAACATTGTTATTAAAGTAGTAAGTATTTTATATTTATAGTTTTTCATTTGTCTTTAAGATCAAATAGCTTTTGTGTGTAGCATGGCTTTAAAATTTTTTGATATGTTATTGCTTTTTCCACCTTTCCTCTGATTGTAGTAAGCTGCACTTTATGGGAAGGTAGTGAATGTAAGAAAGCTGATCTGACTGCATTGGACATCAGTTCTGCTATAATTCAGAAGGTTGATTCTACACACCATAGTACAGAATACCTTTATATTGGAGTTTTTTTTGCTATCATACTTTCCATTTTACCATTAATGTTTCGGTTGAAAAATGGAGCTTCTGGTTGTGACATACAAGATGTTACCACGGATGTTTTCACTCTGAGTGTTCCCACCTCTGAGGAAGTTGTCAGAATAACAGATGGACTAATTGAGTTGATGTGGGGAAAAGGATTGAGGTGAATTATTTAACGTATGCTTTATTGCCTTTTTTGTTTTATTTGCAGATTTTTTTTAATTTATTAAATTTTTTACTTAAATTTTTGTATGCTAATATGCTGGTAAATCATGTCTTTAAGTGTTATTTACAAATGCCTTAAACTTAGATTAATCTATCTTCAGAATATTTCGTAGTTATAGATATTAAATACAATGTATCAGATTTTGTTTATAATTATAGCCTTTTGAAATTTTTTTAAACATGAGTCTCCAGTTTAAAACTGAAGGTTTTGTTTAAAGTCATGGGCATTGTATTGAGGAGATCTATTCTGTGTTGAATTTTTTATTTACTGAAGAGAACATAGTAAAAAAATGATGCCTAATTCACAAAATTTTCTAGATATAGAGATGGCGGTCATAGTAATATAATATTCTCCTACAGCTTCTCGAGAAAAAACATAACTCTTTCTGAAGAGTTATAGAGGCAAGAGTAAGAGATTTATGTCATTAATATAGCACCAAGCGAGTGATCTGAGGGTTGATGCCGGTCACTGACAAAATCCACCGTTATGTTCACTAATGGTGGCTGGTGCACATAAAATCTGTCATGGTTGCAATATCCTCCAAGTTCTCAAATTTACCTCTGGGGGTGCAGAGTCAAGTATTCTGGTCTCGTCACTTGACTCAGTTCTAAATTACGGGACAGGCTTGTAGGGAGTAATGCTGGCCACCTATACGGTGCCCCTTTAAATGAATGGCCAGCAGTCTCACCCTTTACTGTGAACAAATGGTGTCATAGCCAATCTTCCCAGCATTTGTAATAAATAAATAAATGTCATTAATATAAAGAAGCAATTAACAGACTGCTGGCCTCTCAAAGATGCAAAATAAGAAAAAAAGTATCAAATCAAATCATACTTCATAAAATTGAACATTCATATTTGTTATCAGTAGGGCCGGATTCAGACATTGTAGACCCATGGGCCAGAGTACTATGAGTTCACCAGTAATGTCAGATTGGATATAAGTCACTTGACAAATGTTCATTTTAATATACTGACTACATCTTTATATTTTCTCATTTTTTTAGATATGTAGTTTGTTGATTCTGTGCATTGCTACTTCTCTGGTCACTGAAGAGACAAATATCTGTTAGTGAAAAGTGACTTTTGCATAACTCTGTATTTAAAAAAAAAAAAGTTAAAACACAATTAAATGTTACAAGTGTTTACAAGGTTAACAACAGCAAAAATTTAAACATTTGCTTTGTGTAATTTCTTAAAAACAAATTTCGCTAAAACATTGGTAAATTGCAAGTCCTTTAGAATGTCATTTTCAATTGCCATGAGAACAAGTCTATTGAGTCTATCTTGTGCCATTGTTGATCCGTATTCATTACTCAAATGTTTCACTTAGAGAAACTCCTTTCTCCAGTTGCATTAGTTATCATCAAGCACATATAAATCTGCAGAGCTCTTTCAGCAGTAGGGAATTGAGAAATTAATCCATTGTTTGCTATATGGGTGTAGATATCAGAAGCTTTTAAAGATTCATGTTTTTGCCTGGATTCAATTATGGCTTTCTCTCTATCTTTAGGCCTCCCAGATAGCTGGGGGCTCCTGGGCTGTAGCCCCTAAAGCCATGTCATAGTTGCCATCCTTAATTCATGCCATGGTTATCGGCAGCACAGGATTTTGAGTTTTATGCATTAAATCATAGAAATCTTAGAGTGAAATGGTAAATATCTTAGCAATGTAACCTTTATTAAAATTGGAATTTTATTCAATTGATTTAAAATTGTGAAGCTCAGGTTATAAGGCCTAGAATTGATTAATATTAGAAGAATAACTATGTAACCATTAGTAAGGGATTTGTTTACTTTTTGCAACAAAATATTTAAACAGAATGCTTTCATATTATGTTACTAGGAGTGGTCAACTCTATGGATTCAAAGATAACTGAAAAATATATAGAAGTATGAAATTAGTTTTTGACGTAATAATCAGTGATAAAGCCTTGAATCAAGTAGACTGTATTTTTATAAAAAAGTGACTGTGAATGGAACTTTTTATGTTATTCATGTATTGTTTTTGCTTATTATTAAAAGATTTTGTGACTAACTCTGGCATATTTGTTCTCTATTATTTTCAGTATTGATATTAAAATTTGATTTACTTGTAGGATTTAGTAAATAGTTGTTTCATATGTGATATCTTCTATTATTTCAGGATAAAGACAATTGTCTCTGTTGTAATGGTGGAAAGACTTGTTCTAAGCTTTGCCTTCTTTTTCTTATTATCTGTAGCAGAGAAAACTTTTAAACAGGTTTTATTCAATTACTCATTTTTTCATGAACATATTCTGTTGAAACTAAAAAATATGACTTTCTACTTTTGATACTAATTATGCATTCATTTTTTAAATATTTTTCATAGCGTTTCTTGTATGCCAAGCATTTTTGTTATCTGACATCTTCAAGAGGAGCTAAAAGATCAGACTTACCTCACTTTCGTTTGAATAAAGTTAAAAATATTAAAACATGGCTTTCTATTCGATCGTATATGAAGGTAAACCACATATATCTGTCTATATGTTATTGCTTTCATGTATTTTAAACCTTTAATTTTATAAATCAGTAGAACAATATTATCTTTGTTTATGCCATATATTTTCATTATTTATCATATGGTGGTTTAGATTGTAATTCTTATTGAGCATGTTTGGGCATTTATTATATTTTTCTCTAATTTGTATAAAATTGGTATGCAGTTGCAAAATAACTGACAAAATTTGTCTTAAAATGACATTTAATCACCATTCTTAAGTTATCTACATATATCACTGCTTGAGGTACACGTGGTTATCAAAATAATGGAAACACTAAGAAACATGATGAAAACCTTTATTAATACAGCGCAGGATCACTCTTTGTCATGTAATACCACCTGATTCACCTTGGAATTAGATTATATAAGTCATGAATAGTGGTTAAGAATATATTATACCATTCTTCAGTGAAAAATCATGAAAGTTCTTGTAGAGATGCTGTGGTGGATATCGATACCTAGTTCTATCTGCTTACACAGATCACAGTGGTTGAATGATATATAGTCGGGGGGGATTGTACAGGGCAAGATAACATATTTGACTTCTTTTTCATGCTCTTCAAATCAATACTTTATAGATTTAGCTGTATGTATAGGGGAATTATCATACCGGAGAACGCCATCTCCTGCAAGAAACAATGTTTGCACCATGGGGTGGACTGGCGAGCTAAAATTTCGACATAGTCCTTTCCATTCAATCTCCCTTTTAGGCTTACAATAGGGCCTGAAGAAAACCATGAGATGCTATCCCAAACCCTGATAGATCTACCTCCATGATTGACAGTTGAGATGAGACAGCCAGAATCTTACACTTGTATAGGTGTTCTTCAGACATGCACACGTCCTGTTGGGAGGAACAATGTGAACAATGATTCGTCGGACCAAATTCTGTTTTTCGATATATTACTCAACCAGGATTTGCACTCGTGGCACCATTGTGGACGATGTTTTGTACTGGCATCTATTACAAGTGGTTTGGGAATAGCTACTCTTCTGTAAATGCTTTGTTTCTGAAGTTCCCTTCTACCTCTAATGGTTGATACTGGAACATGCAGATGCAGATTGAGCTCTTTGGTCATTTTGGTTGCAGTTGTTTTCTTTCTTCATGTTACAATCCGCTTCAATACCTCATCCGTGTCTTTCACTCAGCTCTCCCTTTCGTACACTATTCTGTTTCGCAGAGGTTGTTTTTCTGTGAACTCTGTATGCTATCATGACTTTCGATACCATAGCTCAAAAACCCCATTAGCCTGGGGGTTGCAGTAACAGATACTCCAATTTAAATGCACTCAAACAATTTGTCCTTTTTGCAAGGTGTGACATTTTTCGCTTTTCCCCAAAAAAGCACGATGCCCTTAGCTTCATTACTGCTACCTGACAGTAGAATAATACATATGCTATATTATATAAAAAAATACCGGTGGCCAGACTTCCTTTTTAAGTAATACGATGCACATTCTTAAACACCACTAATATTGATAGGTGTTTCCATTATTTTGATAACCACCTGTAGCAGTTTAATGTTATGAGGTGTAATACTCATGAACCTATTCTTACATAATGAATTCAAAATATAGTCTTGATTTCAGTCCTTTTGCAAAATGAAAGAAGTAATGACTCTTGTTATTTATATTTATCATATCTATCTCATATGTATCATCATTTAACTTTCCTCTAATGCATATTTTTATGAGCAACAATGGGTATTAAGTGCTTTAATTTATTATGACAACATTATAAGCTAGCTGATTTTAAAAAGAGAAATACGTTTAAGTCTACTTTATGGGTAGTTCTAATAGCATTGCTGTCTAAATCCCCCTCTCAAAAATAAATAAAACAACTGAGCATGTAAATGGAACTTTAGCTCAATTTCTTTTATATTCAAACATTTGAAGAATTAATATTTTATCTCTGGGGAAAATATTTTAGTAACACTATTCTCATTGATTTGCAGAAACTTGGACCTCAGAGATCAGTAGATGTGATAGTTTCCTTCACGTTTATTCTTGAAGTTTGTGTTGTCTCTTATTTGTGTATTCAGGTATCAGTAATTTCATTTTTGTGTATCTAAATTAAAGTGTATAAATGAATATGTATTCAAAATATTATACTTACAGTACTTTTTTTAATAAATGGCAACCATTTAAAGAGAAATGAAAACAGAGCTAAGTTTTAACTATCTTTATTGTTAAGTAATATGTAGTAATTTGTTTGTAGAAAATTATTAAATTTCTCACTGTGTAAAGTCTTTTATGTTATATATAAGTCTTTCTTCCCTTCTACATATAACTTGAAATCTAAAATCTATATGATAGACTTTAATTTCTTTCTATGAATATAATTTTAATCTCTGAAATTTTTTAAAATAGTGTTTATTCAATATTAATTTTTTTAGTATGATCAATGATATAAAAACAGATAAAAAAATTAGTAAAGAAAGATTAAATGTTTCCATATTGTTGTTATTTCATCACTGTGTTTAGAGATCTTTTTATATGTATTTACTTTTAACTTGAAATTGCTGCTTATTATTGTGAATACAGATTTTGAAAGACGACATTTGTATATTAGGATGACCTATAAAATAAGTTATTTAATGTATTAATATTTGTTTCTGATAAAAAAATTACCTATTTTACATTTTAAAAAAATATTAATTTATTTTATGTTTATGTTTAAAAAAATTTAAGTTTTGTGATTGCCTACAAATATGCATAAGTTTTTGAGCTAGATTATAGTTTGTATGCATGTGCAGAGTTTAGCTTTATTTAATCTGCTCAAAATGTACTTTTGATCTTCTTTTTAATATGGTCATATCTATGTTACTATGAATTGTATCAAACACCTATAATCATTAATAACAAAATGGTGATGTGATCTTTTATTCAGTAGTTTTTTTGGTCTTGTATCATGTGATTATTGGATTATCAATTTATTTTCCAACTTTTGTCCTAGATATATATAAAAAACATTAATACTTATCAAATTTTATTTTTTAATTATATTCAATTAAATTTTTATTATAAATTATATGAAATATAATTATAAATTGTATTTCATATCATAAATGTATTCATTATAAATGCATAAATGTAATAAATGCATTTATAATTAAGGAAAGCCAGGGCATAAATAGATATATTAAAGGGAAGTGTGTTGTTATTCTCTGAGATCATTAAAATGTAAAATGTTTCATCTAAGTCATACTTTCATATAAATGCATTGTGTTGTGTATTTTTCTGAAAATACATTCCTCTAAAATTACAAATATTTTTTACAGCTTTTAAAAGAAACTGGACAATTTGCTGATGAGCTGCATTGTTGGGAACTCATGTATTGGACCATAGCTCTGGGTGTTTATTTATTACGTTTTATGATAATTGGGACCAAGATTAATAGAAAGTATCGGAACCTATCGGTTCTCATAACAGAACAGGTAATCTTTTGGACTTTATTATTCATATATAAAATGATTTCAATTAGTGCTTTTCTCTAATCATTATTAACATCTCTTTTTCTAAAGTGTGATTTCAGTCAGTGTTTATATAATTCTTGCTTTGTACAATTATTATGTGTTTAAGAAAAGATCCCTTATTTTTATTTTTTCTGAGGAACTGCCATAACAGACATTTAACTTGGAAATTATAGCAGAAACAATTTAAGCTGATGTATTTTTCAGGGAGACCAAAAAATATGTAATGCTGAAAAATATATAATTCAGAAGCATATATAATTTTTTTTCACAAGATTTGACTATCAAAAATCGATTAAATCATTTTTACATCTGCTAATTTGTGACCAAGCAATATATTTTTTATGTTTAGGAACTCATATGAACTATTTATATGAGGTTATAGATTTTGCATTAGTTGAAATTAGTAGCATTTCTAAGTTATCTGTAAAGATATCTTAACACTAGAACGGCAGTAGCAGTCATTTTGACCCCAAAGGATTTTCAAACACTCATATTTCCTATTTTTATTCTCTGATTTTTTGTTTATTCATTGATTTCTCCTAAATATTCATAAAGAATATGTTGGGCAAAAAAAAAAAAAATTTCTGCACATTATTATCACCGCTATAAAGAGATATACCTAGAAAGGCTGATTGCAGTCATTTTGACTGTTGAACCAACATAGCTGTCTATGTTGTGTTTTCTAATTCTATTTTTTTTCTATCCGTGTATTATTCGTCTGTAGTTTTGTGGGAATTTGAATATGACTGTATGGGAATGGGTATGAATGAGACAGGGTATTAGAAACACCTTCTAGTCACATGGAATTTGGCAGAGATTTGAATTGATGGGAATTGACCAAAATGAGCAAAATGAAGTAGCAGCAAAAGATGGAACAATGTGGACTACAGTTCCTTCTGATACTCTTTCTTTAGGGAGACGGCAACATAACAATGTGTTATTTGCCATTAGGCATGTAATTCTTGGGAGTTTTACTAGTGCATGGAGACTGGATCTGGTGTGCTCGGAAGCAAAAGCTCACAGGCGCTTACAGGATCTGCATTGGAGTGCATCTTTAGATAAATTAGACGCTTTTATTTCCTTACTGTATGCCTGTGGAGCTTTTATTTCTAAACGTATATCAATCGACAATTTGTGGTCCACAACTTGGGGCCTAAGTGTTTTTCATGAAACAATGGCTTGTGATAGATTCAAAGAAATCCAGAGATATTTGCACTTTGATCTGAAGTCAACAAGATTCAAAAGACTTCGAACAGTTCAATTTGCTATACTATCAGAGATTTAGAACACATTCATTGAAAATTGCTTACTGTGTTACAAAGCAGGTGCAAATATAATCGTAGATGAGCAACTATTCCCAAGTAAGGCCTGCTGTCCATTTACACAGCATATGCCACAAAAACCAGATAAATTCAGGATAAAATTTTGGCTAGCAGTTGACATTCGTTCAACGTACTTGTTGAACGGCTTTCCATATTTAGAAAAAAATTAAAGTAGACCCATTGAAGATACCGTTGGAGAACATGCGGTATACCGTTTGGCAGAAACATTTCAAAATAGTGGAAGGAACATTACAACTAACAATTTTTTACAGCAATAAAATTAGCCAAAAGAAGTAAAGGACTTAGCCTCCTAGGCACTTTGAAACATGCAAAGAAAGAAGTACCCGAATCATTCAAGCTCAAAAAGGGAGAACTGTATTCAAGCAAAATTCTCAAGCATGATAATATCACTCTGATGGCATATCAAGGAAAGAAAAGGAAAAATGTTCTATTAAGCACTCAATATCCTATGCTCGAAATGGAAGGCAATGAAATGAAGACCCCTGAGGTTAAATTTTACAACTCTACTAAATATGCTGTAGATGTGCTTGGTCAGATGGCAAGAAAATATTCAACTAAATCCGCTTCACGACGGTAGCCAGTACAAGTTTTTTTAATATTCTCGACTTAGCTGCGATTAATGCTTGGATCATTTACAAGGAAACTACTGGTATAAATGTCAAGCGTCATGATTATATTTTGCAATTAGATGATGAGCTCCTTAAAAGTTGTTTCCTCTTAGACTCTCTGCTTTCCAATTTCAGTCCAAGTACAGATGTAGCATTCACTATCTCAAAAAGGAAACACGAACAATCTCAAATCAATTGATTCCACAATAAAACTATGAACATTTGTTCTGATTGCAAAAAGTCAGTTTGCAGCTCATGTACAAGCAAAGTGATAAAATTTGTGTTTGCAGAGACTGTAAAAAAGAATAATGTAAGTGTAATTTCATAATATTTATACTTTTAAATGTATAAATTTGTTTTAAATATCATATGTGATAAACAATTAAACATTTTGTGCAATACAAAGTAATTCCCTTTGTATAGTGTGTTTTATTCTGTACCTATTGTATTTTATTACTAATCGATTTTATAAAAACATATACTATTCTCATGGACAAAAATAAACATTATAAAATAAAGCAAGAGCCAAGAGGAGAATTTATGCGATGAAAATGTAAATTTTAAAAGCTAACTATATTAAAAAACTTGTTTCAGAAAACAAACCATGAAAAAAGTGTATTTTTTAATCATTTCAAGGGAGCGGTCAAAATGACTGCTCCTCGCCGTTTTAGGTATACAGAAAATGCCACCGTTCTAGTGTTAATTCATAGAAGTGAATATTTGAGTAAAGCAGGGACAATAATAATTATAATATTTGTCATACAGATCTATTATGAAAGCTCTTTTATGTAACCTGAAGCTATTATTATTACTGATAATATTAAATAAGTTAACTACAAAAGAAATAATAATCAACCATGAATTTACCTTTTTTTTAATAATTTTTTTATTAATTAACTGATAACTTTATTTGAATATTATTAAAACTTTATGCTTCTAAGTGTATCAGTAAATTAGCTATGGACTATTATAAAAATCTAATTTTATATATATCTGTAATATAACAATACATTTTGACATTCAGAGAAGGGGCACGGTGGCCCAGTTAGCAAAGGCAGTGAGTCAGTGATCTGAACGTCACTGGTTCGATGCCCATCACTGACAAATCCACCGCCGTGTATACTAATGGCAGCTGGTGCACGAAAAATCTGTCGTGGCTGCAATGTCCTCCAAGTTCACAAATTTACCTCTGGGGGGGGGGGGGTGCTGGGTCAAGTGTACCGATCTTGTCACTTGACTTGGTTCTAAATTACGGGACCGGCTTGTAGGGGGTAGTGCTGGCCACCTATATGGTACCCCCTTAAATGAATGGCCAGCAGTCTCGCGGTGTATATACAGGCGAATGTCTAGTGACAAATGCCTCCGTGTTCGAAAATCATTCAGAGAAGATGAAGATGTAACTTTTATGTAACTTTATTTACTACAATACCTATTAGTATACTTAGTTATAGATTCTGAAATATGTTCAAAACTATTAAACTTATGTATTTAAAAATTTAAAAAAAAACAGATTAGGAAGGAAAGAAAGAACAACAAAGATAAATGAAAGAGAAGAATTTTGTAATGAAAATGAAGCATCAACTGTGTCAGGGAAGAAGATGAAAAACAAAGTTTAAGGATTCCCCATAAACTGAGGGATTCAGTTCCGATTTTAAATGCTTTTGAAACACAAATGTGTCAATAAAAGTAATTAAAAAAACAACTAGTGTTTGATTTCAATATTTTTGGTACTTTACTGGTATTTCAGGGTACATTAAATCATAATCTTTAAAAATAAAAGTCATGTGTTGAATGCACTTTTTTTTTCATGGCTTTAATTTTAGAACTTGAATATATTTCTTATTGAAATGATCCTGTTTCTGTTATTACCTTTGTTAGGTTATGTATTAGCAGTTTTAAATTCAAGAGAGACTTATTGAAAAAAAAAATTAAAGTTTGTCAAGTCAAACTTTCACACCCCGACTAGTAAAATGTTCTCGGTTCGTAGCATATCAATATTGTTTTTCACGCAATATGTGCTGTAGGTTCTAGTATAAATGGTTTTTGTGTAGTTGATTAAGTTTGAAATTCTATCTATACTAACAACTGTATTGAAAATCTTTTTCTCTTTCTTTTAGATTAATTTATATCTTCATATGGAACAGAAACCTCATAAGAAAGAAGAACTTATTTTAGCTAATAATGTTTTGAAGCTGGCAGCTGATCTTCTGAAGGTAGATTTTATCTGTTTCAATAATTTATCTTTAAGCATGAGGTCTTATCTGCAATTTATTTAAACAAGTTATATGAGTGGATTTTTGTTTCTTTTCTCATGAAAAAAGAATTTTTTTGCCAACAATTTAACAAAAATCATTTCATAGGCTATAGAACTTCACATTTTATACTTTTTGTAGAGCATGAAGGAGATATTTTATCCAAAGATGATTGCAAAGAATTTATCCTCTTGTAAAATTTCAACTGCAATGCTGGCCGTGATATAATTAATCTCCCCAGGGCGATATTGAATAAGTCTTAATCATAAAGTAGGTTCTTCATAAATAAGTCTTAATCTTTTCTAATGGTATTCTTAAACATTTACAAGATAAATAGCATTATTAAATGGGTAGTGCTAAATATGTGTGTCATTTAGTTATGAGAACTAAAGTTGGAAAAGAGAGAGAAAATGTTGGTAAATAAATGTCAAATTTTATGTTATATGTACTTAATAATCATTCAAAAGCAGCACCTTTTATTTTTACTTGTAATGTTCTTAAGTCTGCTGTATACTAACCTCGTTAGATTTGCTCCCCTCAATGTTAATTTATGTATTTAAAAATTTTAAAAACAGATTAAGAAAGAAAGTAGAACAAGGATTGCCGACTGGGGTTTAAAAATTTTTTTTTTTAATTGTACTCCATAATAAAGAAATTTTACTTCTTGAGGTATTTTTTGTTAAAAAATAATGTAAATAATTTAAAATTTGAATTATTTTGGAAAAAATCCGATAAGTATGTTTAAAATGCTTAATTCCTTTGGTGGACGAAATTTATAAAATGAATCCTTTTGCGAGGTGCAGAAAAGTTCAGGCTGTCTGAAGATACCATTTTTATTTGATTATCAGCATTTATGTAGCTGTAAATAGTAAACAAATTTTCTCCATAGGTTAACATTGAGGTGAGTAAATCCTATAGGGTTAGTACACAGCAACCTTAATATCAGGGTAAGAAAACATGCAAAACAAAAAAAAGTTCTAGCTCTGTAACTTTATCTATTCTTTTTTTTTATTATTCAGAAAATCAGATCTCAAAATCATGAGAATGGTAATTTATTTTGTTTAGAATCATTTCAAAATACATATACAGGGTGTTCCAAAATGCAATAGACAAATTCAGAGGGGTGATAGTAGGCATCAAGATGAGCAATAATCACATAGGAATGTATGACAGGAAACACAAACCTGACACTGGAGGGCGCTGTTTACTTAATTATACCGTACCTCTTACCAACCCCACTAGATAGCCGGAAATATTGCATTTTTCTGGAGGAGGTTGAAAACTCAAAAGCAAAACAGAATCACATAGGAATGTATGACCAGAAACGCAAACCTGGCTAGAGGATAAACAAAGATTTAGAAATGAAAAGCCAACATTTCTGCATCTTTGTTTATCCTCTAGTTGACCAGGTTTGTGTTTCGGTCACACTGTCCTGTGGGATTCTGTTTTGTTGTTGAGTTTTCTACCTCCTCTAGAAAAATGCAATATTTCCGGCCATCTAGTGGGGTTGGTAAGAGGTACAGTGAGATTAAGTCTCCAGCATCAGGTTTGTATTTCTTGTCATACATTCCTATGTGATTATTGCTCGTCTTGATGCCTATTCAGGGCTGCCCAGACGGGGGGGGGGCAACTGGGGCCCCCAACTGCCGGAGGGCCCCAAAAATTAAAAAAAAATTATTTATTAGATTTCCTCCAAAATAAAATTCTGAAACTTGTACCGTACTTCAAAATTCAAAATAATCTCCTGAAAAAAGGGCCCCCCCCCCCCCAAAAAAAAATAAAAAATAAAATAAAATAAATAAATTATTCGATTAATCAGATTTCTTGGGGCCCCTAAAAGAAGTTTGCCCCAGGCCCCATAAAGTCTCTGGGTGGCCCTGTGCCTATTATCACCCGTCTGAATTTGTCAGTCTAATTTTGGAACACCCTGTATATACATAAGGTATATTTATTACTAATTTGAATTTGTAGAGTATATTCATAAACTGTTTTCAATCAGACTGTTAGTTTTATTTTGTGTTGAAAGAAATTTAGGAACACAATCTGAATTTCTAAAAAATACAATATGTTTATAAATAATATCTTAGATTGGTTCATCCTAAAAATAAATAAGAATAGTGCAATATTTTATAGAAAACATTATTTTTACTGTGCAAATGCTCCTAGTCATATAAGGTGCATTCTGTTTGAATCAGCCTAAATGCATTGTCATATTTTTTTTCTATTTCTTAAATTGTGTTGTGCTTCAATACAAAAAAATAGCTCATTATTTTATCTAAGCTTTTCTAAAACTATTTATTTGTGACATTTATTTAAATTTTATGCTTTCATCTTATAGTAGTCTGTGAGCAAAAATTAATCTTTGTGCTGTGACTAAATATAATATCCCTAAGCCGAAGTTTCAGAAAATGACAGTATAATTATTTCCCATTTGGACCACTCATAGTCCAAGTTACATGTATGTGCAAGATATTATATTTAATAGCCAGAGATCAATATGGCATTTGCATGTAACATCAATTGTATATTATTGATATTTTAGTCTCATCTTTTGTGCAGATTATAATCTCCTTTGGTGTATGAATCTTATTTAACATCATTAATGTACCAATAAATATTCCCTTCAATTCATACTTAATCACTCAATTCTCACCAGAACTATAAATTCAGAGTACAATACACTGATTCTGTTAATTAAATACAAATATTTTTCTTACAGGAACTGGAAAGTCCTTTTAAAATATCAGGACTCTGTGCTAATTCATATTTATACAACATAACAAAAGTAGTAGTGCTGTCTGCTTTTTCTGCCATGTTGACTGACATTCTAGGATTCAAATTAAAGTTATATAAAATAAAAATTAAATGAAATAGTATGTGTGCACAAATGGTACGTATTGCTGTGATGTGTTTAGTATTTTATGTCATGTTGTTCTATAGATGTGTTAAATGATAACACAAAATAAGTCAGTGTTTTAATTTATTACAATAGTTAACAGTAGCCTTTTTGTGCAAATCTTTTGTTTTTCATGAAGTAATGCAAATAGCTTTTTAAACTGAGTTTTATAAAGAACTCTTATTATAAGATAAAAATTGTGGACTTCCATTATATGTGATAATTCATATTTATAGTGGTGATTATATATACATATATATAATGTTAGGATATGAACAAAATATTTTGTTGCAATCAAAAAAATTACTGTTTTGGTATCACTGAAGATATTGATAATTTAGGTATACATGAGAAATAATGTAACATTTTTTATACTGCCTTCATTTGATAAATATTTAGGAATAACCAAATCTGTATTCAACAATTCAGCAATATGTTCTTACAAAAAAAAACTATTTTTGTATCCTGAGATTTGAAATCAATGCTTCAGAACTTTAAAATTTATGCATCAATTGTTACTTCTTTCATTCTCATACTGAATTAAAGCTGTATGTTGTATGCTATTTAAAATTACAAAAATTGCTACTATTACTATATGATCAATGATTATGAAAAAATTTTGAAAATGCCGATTTTTCATAACTGAATCTTTAAAATTTAATCACAAATTGGATTAAAATGAAATTTAAATATTTTAATCTATGAATTTTTAGTCAGTAAATTATTAAAATCAAAGCATATTTATTTTTATTATTCTCATTTTGCAATATTTCAATAAAAAATTGCTTTGTAAATATATTTTATGAAAAATATATTTTTAATGAAAATATAATTTTGCAGTGCAAATTATGTATTAACTATATTAGTTGTTTTATTTTATTCTAATTGAATGAATTATATCATGAACTACATATGCATCTGTTTTGTGATATTGTTTTAATTAACCCATCAGATTATTTCATATTACCAAAGAATATTTGTATAACAAATGTTTTTTTCACAGTTCAAGTTAAGTGCTGGCAGCTTTTTTTGCTTCTGCAATGTATGTATTGTCCCTATCTACCCTAATCATTTTACCTTAGTCATTTTTGTTGTAAATTGGATAGTTAAATGACTATTCAATTTTTGCTCAAGATTGCTATCTCAAATTAGGCACTCACTCAAGTCATATCATTTAGGTGTTCAGAGAACCATTTTTAATTTATCTTTTAATCTTTTATTTTAATTTTTAAAGGTATATGTATGTTCTTTTTGAATAAAAGGATTTTTTATTATGAGAGTTTTATATATTCCATTGAATTCCATACAAATCTATTAAAAACTAGCCGGGCTTCGCCCAGCTATTGAATCACTTGACACTCGAAACACAGTTCACTTGAATTTAATTTTTTTTTTCACTTTTAACTGCCAAAAATTCCCCCAAAAATCAGTACATCTTCAAATCTATTTATTATTAAAAAGTTTGAAAATATGATATATAATAGTTAATATGAAACTATCTAAGTTTGTAAATATGAAAAATAGAAAATAATTAAAAATTAGACACACGATGGAACATTTCTTTTCAGTGATTCATTATTTAGTGAGAATCACACTGTGTTTACATCGTAAAACATGGCGATTATGTTTTGTTCGGTGGAGTATGCATTTGAATTGAAATATCTCTAAAACTATTAAAGTAACAGAATAAGTGTACACAGAAAAAATTATCAGCTTTTAAAAATCTTTCTAAATATGTAAAATTTATGTACTTTCTTTAAAAAAAAAAACATTGATTTTAACTTGGGGGGCACATACCCCCCCCCCCCCCCCCCCCCAAAGTTAACATGAGATATATTAAAATGTTAATACAAGTTCAGTTAAAATCTGAAAATTGTAGAAAACTTTTAAGAAAGTTTGTTTTTTCCCACTTTTTCAAACTGTGAAACTGAAGATTCCGATTGTGCCTCTAGCCTTAACATAGTTTTTAATAATATGATCCATAACAAAAATTTGATGCTATTTTTTTCTCATTTTATTTATATTATATTTATTTTTCTCATTGTGTGACTTTTAAATACTACTTAAACATCAATTCTATTGTTATTCAATTTAAAAAAATCATGTTTCATATTTTAAGGACCGTCTGGCAGTCAGTGCACTGAGGAGGGCCCTAACTGAATTCAATTTGTGCCCCCCCCCCAAAAAAAAAAAGTTAGAAGCACGCTACGCCTATGTTTAGAATTGAAATACAGTGGTACCTCCGAAAAGTGGACAGTCACGGGACCAAAAATTTTGTCCGGTATTAGGAGGTGTGCTCTATTGGGGAGGACAACCTTTTTATAAATAAAGTTTTTGCACTTCTGTTTGACATTTGATTGAAAATTACGGCTGCAGTTTTAATTAAAAAGGAAAAATTAAGTAAGAAAAGAATAACTATTTACTACTTTACCTGTTAACTCTGGCTAATCCTTTTATCTTGCTTTAAATAATCCCAAAATACAATGTATTGGAGCTAAATTATTTTAATTACTACTGAAAAAATTTGTTAACGAAGTTTGATTTCTCTTTTTTTACACTGCAAACCTGTTTTTCAAGGTGAATCTTCATAAGATTTAGCTTTGCTCATCCCTCCGAATCTTCATTGTTCAGAAAGAACTGTTTTGATTGTTCGCTGTATTTCAGTACTTCCAAAGAATCTTTGATTTTGCAGTCTTCCATTGGCGATTCCGCATCATCATCCTCAGAAAGGGCCAGTGCTTCACTGGTGTCCTGATGAATGAAATTAGAAACATGCAGATTTTCTTCCTCAATGGATAAATCGTCGTCGATCTTGACATACTCTTCTATGCTGACATTTGAATCCAAATTGGCTACTAGATCAGCAAGTTCTTTTCGTTTTTTTCAATAGTACTGTCAGTTGTCACTTCGCTTGTACTCAAAAATTCCACCTTCTTAAAACATTTTAGAACGCACCCAGGTTGCACCTTTAAGGTCTGGCGTAGTCCAGAAAATTGCATCCAAAACAGATACCAATTTTGCCAACTCTTCGCTGGATTTGCAAGAGATAATCTGTGAAAGCACATGTCTCAGAAGCAGCTTTCTGTATCGTACTTTAAAGCTGCAGATACTTCCCTGATCAAGTGGCTGTGGCATCAAAGTGGTGTTAGGAGACAAGAAAATTAAATTAACACTTTTGAGCTTTAAATCATCAGGATGGGAAGTAGCATTGTCCGTGAACAGAATAATTTTTCTCTTTTGTTTTTTTCATTTTTTTGTCTAACTCCACCAGCCAATTGCTCATTATCTCAGCGGTCATACATGCTTTCTTATTTGACTTCCACGAAACACTAAGTTTTTGTACATCAATGTTCTTGAAACATCCAGGCTTCTAAGGAAACATCTAGACTTTGTAACGCATAAGCATATATTTTTAGCTTGCTTGTTAAAATAATTTTGAAATGTTTGCCAAAATAATTGAAAGTTTTTCAAAAATACCTGTCCACTATACAGAGAGAATAACATGAATTTTCCTATATAAAAGGACTGGGACTCGTAAAAATGTCCGTTAATTAGAGGTATCCGCTATTTGGGAGTGTCCGTTAAGGGAGGTACGACTGTATTTTTAAAACTATTAAAGTAACAGAATAAGTATATGCAGAAAATATCAGTTAAGCTCTTTCCAAATATGTAACATTTATGTACTTTCATGGGAAAAAAAATAAATTGATTTCGACATTTTCAAACATGGCCGAATTTCATAATGGATGCAAAACTGTCTACCGGGAATTGTTCCCCGACTGACAAAGTTTTCCTTTTATTTATATAGATGCTGCGAGTACCGAAATTTCTGGCAAGTATAGGCTGCTGCTATTATACTGTTCAGTGACTATAATTCAATCTTTCATATGAAAAGACAATCCTAAATGCTTTACACAGAATTCTAAAAGCCCTTTTTTTGAACTATTTATATCACCTTACAACATGGTAGTTTGAGTTGAAACTTTTTTTTTAAAAAAGAGAAAAAATCCAAAATCATTCTTAATGCTACTAAAGAGAAAATTCTCAAAAAGCACATGATTATACAGTACAAATCGTTTATAAGAACATCCAGGGGACTTTAAAAACTGGTTCTTATAATCGATAGTTTTTATATCCAATAGGTAACTTAAAACTGCTGGAAATACCAAATTCATTGTCACATAATTTCTATATACACCTGAAACATGACGTTCAAAAAATGGTTAAAAGGTTCAAGTTGATTCAGTAAAAAACACACTGCTTATTTTCATATAAGTATGTTTTTTTAAACTTTTTCAAATACATAGTTCTAAAAATGTTAAAAAGAAAAATGGATAAAATTAAGTAGCTATTATGAATGTACATACATAATGCAATATTTTGTTTTTACGTTTATTGATTTACTGAAAAATAGTCAGTAATATTTGTTTAGTTTTTTTTTTTTTGTAAATAAAAAGAATTTTCGGTTATCGTGACAAGTTCTTTGATGCTTTTTTTTATCGGATCCTTCACAAAATCAGCATTGCAAGCTAAAAATTTATTAACAGTATTGATTGTTGAAAACATTTTTTTTTTAACTCGGGCAAGAAAACTCGTTCAAATGATCTGAACTGGCACTGTCATTAATATCATAATCTCTGTCAAAAATCTCCGCATTTACACCTGCAACAATATCTTCATCCATTACATTCCCATGAGTTGCAAGAGCCAAATCTATGTCTTCATATTCCTGAAGTGAATCTTGTTCAATTGGCAAATCTCGAGCCCAATCTTGAAGCGTTTCATCTCTAGCGTCTTGAATTTGAAAAATGGAAGGATTTTCACCCCTAAGAAAACCAGCATGCCGGAAACAATTCGAAATCGTTAAAGGTTTAACATTATTCCACGCCTTCTCTAGCATGATGATAGCGTCCAGTATAGAAATCTTCGGTTCTTTCTTATTTTCAATATTGTCGATGATCTGTAGAATCAAGTTCTTCCTGAAATGAACTTTTAAGGACCCTATGACACTTTGGTCCATAGGCTGTAATATGGAGGTTGTGTTGGGAGGAAGGTAAGTTAATTTAATGGCATGAAGACCTTGAACCGGAGGATGGGCTGGGCAATTGTCCACAATAAGAATTCTCTTTTTATTGTTTAATAAGTTCTTGGTCCCATTTCCGTAACCAGTTTTCAAAGATTTCTCCTGTCATCCAAGCTTTAGAATTCGAATGATAATCAACTGGCAGTGATTTTATATTTTCAAATACCCTCGGTTTTTTGTATTTCCCGATCACTAAAAGCTTCAATTTTTCAGTTCCAGTTAAATTTGCAGCAACCATAACTGCTATCCTTTCTTTTGAAAGCTTACCACCACTGCAGTTTTCGTGTTTGAAATGCAATGTCCTATCCAGGGTTATCCTTTAAAATAGGCCAGTTTCAACAGTGTTGAAGATTTCATGGTCTTCATAGCCTTCTCTGAACGTAGTCCAAATGGTTTTAAGCCAGTTATCAGAAACTTCTGGTTGCACGGCCTTCAATTCTCCACTGATTCTCCCGAACACAATGGAATGCCTCTCCCGAAATCTCTGGATCCATGAAGTTGAACAAACAAAATCATATTTTTTAAAGAGCTTCGCAAATTCATTTACTTTTGCTTGCGAAATTGGTCCGTTTAGGGGAAAGTTGACACTCCTTTGAATCTTAAACCATTGCAAAATGGCTTCCTTTATGTCAGCATGTGGATTTTTCCAAGTTTCTTAATTTTAGTCCGATCTTTTTCAAATTCTTCTTTTAATTTTTCTCTATTTTTAAAAATATTTGAAATCGTGGCATGACTCACCTTTAATTGATTGACTAATGCTCCATTTTTTTTCACCGTTTTCTAATCTGGAAATTATGCGAATTTTTTCCTCAACCCTAAAAGTTTTACTTTTTGTACTCATCATTCACTATGTGGAGGTACAGACTACGGAGGCACAGACTGTGATGACTTGTCAGCTGTAGAAAGAGTTGTAAATGCCTTGCACTCTTTCTTCTCACCACCAGTCTGGAACTTCTGCTGCCGTCTGGGTTGGTTCTGGACCTCATAAATTTTTCTTGTCAGACTCCACTGGTGGGTGGAGGTGGAGGCTTTGGGGGACTGGCTTGGCGGGATCAGCACTTCCAATCATTATGTCCTAGTCACTAGGGAGTATGGGTGGTGGCCCACTTTTCTTGGCAAGTTTCGTTTTCTTGACGGTTTTTTGGAAGCACACTTTTTCTGGCAACTCCTACTTTATGAGGGCTGACCACAGCCGAATTAGTTCGTGAGAGTTGGTGTTTTTTTAGATAAAAAAATGAATAAAATGGTTGAAGAACAATGTTCTGCTACTTCCCGTCCGTTCACAATTAACATGTTCTTATAAGTGATTTATTTTCCCAGAAACCAATTAATTTTAAGTCACTAAAAGCGATATGTTCTTATTAACGATGTTATTATAACCGGATTTTGTATCCATCATTACACATGAGAATTGGCCGGGAATTGATAATTCCGTTCTTTTAAGTGATATGTTTTTATAACCGGCGTTCTTATAAACAATTTTTACTGTATTTAGTATCTAACTCGCTGAATACCCATGCTTCGCTACGGAGAACATTCAAATTAAATACAACGGTCAATGTATGCAATTAATTTGCATGTTTAATATCCATGAAACATACTAATTTGAATTAAAATTCTTAAAAAACTTCCTAAATTAATATAGTGGTTAAATTTTATCTTTTACCGTATTTTAACTTTTTTTTGTCAATTCTTTTCATCGTTTTGCACATGATGCAAAATTAATTTTAAATATCACAAAGAAAAGAAACCACATGATCAGCATTTAATAAATTAAATTCCAAAAATTAATCTTTAAAAATTCACCAAAAATCAGAAAATGGAGGTAAAGATTTCATTTTGAAAGAATTTTTATGATCTTTCTCTTGATATAAATTTTATAACCCTCAGATTATTATTTTAAATGTAAACTTTAAAGAATGTTACAAAAACAGCTTAAAAATTTAATTTTTTAAAAAATCTAAGAATTTTTCAAAAATCTCTCTTAGTGCACCCCTACACTATAAGAAGAATCGCCATGCAAAATTTCATCCCTTTAGGTCCAGTGGTTTGGTTTGTGCGTTGTCTGTCAGTCAGTCAGTTACGGAACTGTTTTATATATAGAGATTATATGCTCTATTCAAAGTGAAAGTTAAATGCTTTCGTTGCATCGTCAAATGACATTTTAACCTAGTGGTACACCTTGTACTACTAAGTTCAGGGTGTATTGATAGAAAGCAGATTATATGAGATATTTTTCTTTTCTGTGGTAAAATTCCCAACTATGAATTAATTTATTGTGGATTATAGGTAAGATAGTACAGTAAATGTATACTTCTACTAAAATAGAAAGTCTACCTTCATACACAGTTCTTCAGCTATGACATCACTAAAGGCAATGACCTGCCAAAGACATACAGTGGTGTCCCGATAATCCGAACTTCAGTAATCCAAAAATCCGCTTAATCCGAAACCAAAAGTAAAAAAGAACTATAAAACTACAGTGATACTAAGTAATATAAAGTACATTTCTAAAAATTACAAAAAAATTCAAAGTTAGATAACAATAGTATAATAAAGTAGGAAACAGTAGAATAAACAATGTGTTTATGCTGAGGACCTTTTCACATAGCAGTCCGTTAACGTAAATGTAAAAGTATTGAAATATATTTAACCAATGACAAACCTCCAAAGGATTAGCAACGAAATTGTTAAGGCCTATGATTGGCTTTTTTCTGTCTCAGTGCCAATTTTCCTCTTATGCTTACACTAATGGACTGCTATGTTAACAGGCCTTAATGCTAAACTGATACTTATAGTGAAGATGCATCTCTCCAACTGTCGAGCACTGTGACATATTGTTAGAACAACTTATACTCCACTGTTCTGTAGTAGGCAGCGTTCCGCTCTCTTATCACCCATTTCATCCTGAGATTTGGTTATGTTTAGACAGGCTTTATAAAATAAAATGTGTAATCACACATTAAGTAATTTAAGTTTATTTTAAGAATGATTTCACATAATCCAAAAAGGGTCTGGTCCCAATCATTTCAGATTATTGAGACTCTACTGTACCTCAAAACTGAATTTTAGACATCCACAGAACTTACCAAAACTCTCATATCGCTCACTCCTTTCAACAACGTCATATCTCAAAAATCGGCGATTTTTAGTTATGCTTGTTTTCAGAATGCCCTGAAAGAGTAGTATATCCCCGCAAGATCGTCCTATCTCACCGCTCAATATTTAGCCGCTAGAGAGCAGAATTAAAATTTATTTTCAATGCATTTCAAAGTACTTTTAAACTTTCAAATCACTCTCCTGAAAAATCTTGTTTTTTGAGATATGACGTTGTTGAAAGGAGTGAGCGATATGTCACTTGACTGCTTTTCATAAATGTGTTTCACAATATTGCACATAATACATGTAGTGATATCAGAATTGCGTTCCCCTCCCCAGCGCCTTAGAACACCCTCTCAGTAAATGGAATAGGCATTCCTTGTTGGAAGGGGTGCGGCGGAGTAAGTTCAAGGAGTTAAGAGTGTCGTTTGGGGCAGAAGGTTTTTAGCTACGAGACGGCTAGGCCGTGTTGGTGTTTTGTCCCGTGCAGAAAAGAGGCACGGGGACTGTTAGTTGAGATTATTTTAGGGAATCCGTGGTCAGGAAAGTTTAATTGAGGAAAACAAAGACGATTGCGTTGAGGGTTTAATACTCGTAGATATAGAGACTGAAGTTAGAAATCTTACAGTTTGAGCTTCCCACCTTATTTAGTCAGATTACAGTGTTACGGAATTGAGCCGCTAGAACCTGGCGGCTCTCCCAACCAAAGTTAGTTAAGATTTGGGGGCAGGAATGCCCCAAACTTTACTGATAGCTAATAGTGCAGAGTCGTACTGGCTAGCAGGGAAGGTTGGACTCTTAATCTTTAGATATAGTCAGAGCAACGCTAGCTAGCTTTGTTGTGTGATATGCAAAATGTTAAAAAGACGTACGAAGGTTTAGGTAAAATAACAAATACATTTATTTAGTAAAACGACATTAAAGTGTCTTGTTTACAGACGCACTACACAGCTCGTAGTGTTATCCTAAAAAGTTGGCTTTGTCGTGTTCTTACCGAGGTGTAGAAAAATAAAAGAAAAATAACTCACAGGTGGTCGAGGCAAAGCTTTGCTATCGTGGTAAGAAAACACTTAAGGTAGATAGCGCCTTCCTGGCACAAAAACTATCCCGTGGCTACCTGCGGGCATGCAAGGTCGAGACGACTAGAGCATCAGTGCACTGCTGGCAAGTTGGTCGCCGCTTTCCTAATACGGGTCCTCGGTAGAGCCTGGCTCGGTAAAATCGCTTCTCAGCAACTATCACTCAACCACACCGTCTAATACCACAGCGAATACTACATCGAATACCCCGTCTAAGTGAACGGGCTGGGTATTTATACCGGCGTCGACCGCCGCGCTCCCTCGCGGCAGGAGAATAGCAAAGTTAATTATGCTAATTTTACGTGATGTGCGTTGACGTCATTCTTAACTGATGGTATGGCGTCATCGTTGGATGAATGACGTCGTTCGGCTGGCATATCGCTGGTCATGACGCAACTGGCGTCTGACGATGCTTACACATTGCTGTGGAGGTGGGAAATGATGTAAATACATCGCTCCTGCTACGTGGCTGGAAGGTTAGGGGAAGAAGAGGAAAGCTAATCGGGATTTTCCCTAACAACTGCCCCCCCCTTTACAGAAATGAGCACCAACACATGCACGTGGTTAAGTTACATGTTTTGCAAAACAATAAAGGTAAGTCGCTTGTATAAACATACAATAAATATTCTGTTGACATGTTTCTATAAAAATAGCTTATAATCCTGAACAATTATGCAATACAATTCAAAATGCAATATTCAATAGGCAAATAATATGCAATACAATTCATCAACAGGTAGGGCAAAGTATACACACGCAGTATTTTTTTCAGACAAAAATTCAAAACATTCGTGGGCCCACTTTCATACACACAATCATGCGAAAAAAAACATTTGCGTATAACATACCCTCCGATGTTTAAATAGCATAAAACTTTAAGAATATATTAAAATTGATTACAATTTGCTTGTCACAAACAACGTACTAGTAAATATATTAAAGTATAGACACAGTACGGAAAAAATAGAAACAGTTATTGCTAGTATGTAGATATAAACACAATGCTAGATAGAGACATAAACGTGCATATATAAACACAGTACAGAATATATGCAATGGTAACGTTGGTATTAAGTACATATGCGACAAAATGCAGAATGTATAAACACATTGCAACTATAAAACACTTAAGCGAACCCCTCCCAAATTATGTGGGAGAAAGAAGGTTCTCATAGAACTAACCCGAAACAATGGCCGTTAGTTCCGTAAACAGAAAATAATGGAAAGTAATATAACTCATAAATTAATAACCGTCCTAGTCTCAAGGATAAGGTTTATTTTAAGGAAATTCGGTTTATTAGAGTTAGGAATTTACTTTAAGTTTATAGCTTTCAAGTTTCTGATTTAAAAATTATTTGTTTAAAGGCTGAAAAGTCTGTTTTTGTTTTTTGGTTTTGTGAACGGATCTGCTAGATTCTTTTTGCTAGGCACGAATTTTATCTCGAAAACTTCTTTTAGAAGGAGATCACGCACAAATAGAAGCTTTATATGAATATGCTTAGTGCGACTATTTTCAATCGGCGATTTTAAGAAGTCTATTGCAGATAAGTTATCCGTTCTGATAAGGGGTTTGGATCTAGTTAGCTTGATTATCTTCAATTTTTCGCATTCTTGCATTATACGGTTGATCCACAGTATTTCCTTGCAGGTTTCTGTTATGGCCATGAATTCAGCTTCCATAGTTGACAGCGCTATGGCCTTTTGCTTGCCAGTTCGCCAGAATATAGGCGATTTATCTAGTAAAATGAGTTGACCGGAAATTGAAACTCGGTCGTCTCGATTGGCGGCAAAATCGCTATCACTGTAAGCTGTTAATTCATTAGAGGTAGAGGAAATATTTAGCTTTAAATCTTTTGTACCTATTACATACCCTAATAGCTTCAATAGACCGTACCAGTGAGCAAATCCTGGGTTAGACTGAAACTGACTGAAGATATTTACAGCATACGCAATGTCGGGTCTAGTTCGACTTGCGATAAATGCTAAACACCCTAGGATATTTCGATACGGTAGTTTTGATATTTCCGTTAATTCAGGTTCAGATGTAGGGCTTTGTAATTTGGTATATATTGTTCCTTTAGCTATGGGTAAGGATACAATTGGGATATTGAAGGTTTTGAAGCGTTTAGCAACTTGATCTATGTATTGGGTTTGGTGAATGAAAACTTGTTTTCGATTGAATTCAAATTCAACCCCCAATAACTTAGAAGTTTGGCCAAGTATTTTAATGTCGAAACACTTCTGCAGAATTTTAACTGCTGCTTCAATATGGGTTTTAGTTTTTCCAAAAAGAACTATATCGTCTACGTATAAAAGTAAAATTAGATTATTAGATAAATGGTAAACACAGTTAGCCCAGTTAATTTTCTTAAAATTATTTTCAAGTAATATATTCTCGATTTCATAAAACCATACCCTTCCGCTCTGGTGTAAGCCATAAAGGGCTTTCTTTAGTAGACAGAGGTAGTTTTCTTTTCCTTTTTCTACAAAACCGGGTGGTTGGGTAATCGTAATGGTTTCAGATAAGGGTGCGTATAAATACGCGCATTTGATGTCTAACTGGAGGTGATACCACTTTAGGTTGGAAACTAGCATGGAGAAAAATAGGCGTATAAGGGTGAAATTGACTACAGGTGAAAAGGTTTCATCATAGGATTCTCCCTTTACCTGTTTGTAGCCTTGTGCTACGAGCCTCGCTTTGTATCTTACCACATTTCCATGCTCATCAGTTTTGGTTGTAAAAACCCACCGACAACCGAGAGGCTTGTACTTTGAGTGTGGCGGCACTAGGCTCCATGCACCCCTTTCACTTAACACTTTTAATTCTTCTTCCATAGCTTAGATTCTTTACTTTTGAATGCTTGTTTAAAGGTTTTCGGGATGACTACAGTTTCTAGTCATGCTGTGTCAATCTCACTTTCGGAAGTGTCATAGGCGGAAAAGTAGTTGATTTCTTCATTTTCCGTCTGACTTTCAGATTCCAGATCGCTATCATCGTCAATCACCTGTCGCTGAGGGGTTGGAACAGGGCCCGTCCTACCATTCTTACCGCTAAAGTTGAAGTATTCAGGCTGGTACTCAATTTTATGCTTTTTACAGTATTGCTTGAGTTCTTTGAGGCTTCGCAATATGTGGCTCTTGCCCCCTTGCCTTTTAACTTCTCGATAATATATATCGGTCCGCTTTCCATCTGGTCTCGGAACGGCTTCCCTTGTCCACTTAGCGACTCGGAGTCTAGGTGTTTGGACGTATAGTTCTCTGTCTGATTCGTCTTCACTTGCTTCATCAGTTTGAACTGCATAACTAGGGCCTGGTCTGGGATCCTGCTGGTAACTCCGGGTATGTACTCGGCGCGAATCCATATGTGGGATTACCACCGTCTCAAGCTCCGGGTTGTGAAGTGAGTATATGGTAGTTTCTGGATGGTCGCCCAGCACTGCTCCATTGTTAGTCTGCTTAGCTTTCAATTGATAAAAATTTAGTTCATCTTCAGCAAAGCTAACATTCCGGGTTTCGACTATTCGCCCAGTTTCTGGGAACAACACTCTGTACCCTTTAATCCTACATGCGTAGCCTACAAGAACTCCCTTATTAGCTCTGGGATCAAATTTGGTTCGGTGTTGCTTCGGCACACCCACAAAACAAACTGACCCGAATGGTTTAAGGTGACTAATGGAGGGTTTGAACTTTCCGTATTTCTCAAACGGTGTTTTCGTCTGGTTTCTACGGCACACTCTATTCCAATTGTAGGCCGCATAGCGGACGGCTTCTGGCCAAAATTTTACTGGAACCTTACTTGAATTTAGGATCGTGCGGAGGGTATTCCCTATTGTCTGGTTCAACCTCTCTGCTACTCCATTCATTTCAGGCGAATAAATATCGGTAAATTCGTGGGCCACACCATTCGTACGGCAATACTCTTGGAATTGTGAGCTGTCAAACTCCTTACCATTGTCAGTTCTGATAGCTTTGAGCTTAGTTGAAAGGAATCTTTCGGCGCGTTTCACATGATTTAAAAAGGTGGGAAAAGTAGCTGTCTTATCTTTAATCGGATACAGGGCGATTTTCCTTGAGTGATCATCGGTGATACTCAAAAAATACCTCTCTCCTGCATATCCCGTCGTTGAAGCAGGTCCCCACAAATCTAGATGTAAAAGTTCTAGTGGTTTTGTTGACCTAGTTTGGCCGATTGGTTTAAATGTCACCCGTTTAGCTTTATTTAACCTGCAATCCTCGCAAAAAAGTTTGGATGATTTTACCTCCTGAGCACCCCTGACACTTTTATTTGTAAAAGACTGGCTGATTAGTTCAGGGTTCATATGGCCCATTCTGCGGTGCCATCTGCTCAATGCACTGGCAGGTTTTTGATTACTTTTGCTTAGGGTATTTCGTTTCTTTTTAGCTGTAGTTTCGTAAGCCTTACCTTTCTTCGATTGAGTTTCTTTCTCGTGTTGGTAAGCTTTCTTTCTCGCAGCTTGTTCTGGGGTTAGCTGCTGTTTTGCATAAAAAATTCCCCCCTGTTTGCGAGCTGTGAAATAACCTTTTCCATCTTTATCGTAAACGTGGAGTTGTCCATTTCCCCCTTCAAAAGTAAACCCATCTTCGTCAAGTAAAGGTAATGAAACTATGTTGCGCCTTAGAGATGGTACATACAATGCACGCATAAGCGTAATGGCGCGTTTCTCGCCCTTACTGTTGTGAAACAGAAGAACTTTACAGGACACTAATGGCCCTAGATGGCGTTAGGTGTCCTATAATAGAACCGCTTGTTTATATCCCTTTTTTTGATATTTTGTATATTTTGCTTGCTGTGCGAAAATGAGGTCACAGCTCTTTTTTGCAGAGAAGCTGTTACTACGCAGAAAGCGCTCTGTAAGTTTCGCTATGTACGGCGCGTCAATTTTTGTGTTTATAAAGGATATATTATGATGATGTATATTCTTTTATTTGAGTTAGTTTAATGTGTCGTTGCCGTTTAAAGTACTGCTGAACTACCCAGGTAAGTCTGAAAATGATTTCGTTTTCCAGTATGGGTTGATTCTTTGTTTGGGCAGTAAAGAGTGTGTCATTTTTTTTGGTTTCTTTGTTTGCCTGCATATATCAGGTCGATATAGACATTTAGTATATTAAAGTTTTATCTCTAAGTGTTGGGGAAATATTTTATAGTTACCTTTTCCTAACATTTAAGTGGCGTCCGCGACAGGACACTTTCGGTTTTAACTGCTCAAATTAATTATTATCTTATCAAGTGTAGAGTTAGTTTTTGATAATGGAAACGTTAATACTTAAACGGAAGGCTTTGCGCGCTTCTTTTACAAAGACAGTCAATGTTTTGAAATCAGAACTTGTTAAAGAGGACATTGACTTAGGTTTAATAAAAGATAAGTTTACTAAATTGCAGAATTTGCATTTAGAATTAAAAGAACTAGACGACCAAATTCTTGACTTGATGATAGAGGGGAAGGCTGCGGAAAAGGAAGTCTCAACTGAAATTGAAACCCGCGAATTATATTCAGATGGTTTTATCACCCTTACCCGTCAAGTAAATGAGAAATTAGAAAATCCTGAGGAAACGGGTTTCGAGACTAGGTCACAGGATGGTTCTAACATATCGTGTCATAAAATTAAAGCATATAAACTTCCGAAAATTGAACTTAAGAAGTTTGACGGTGAATTGCTTAATTGGCTTCCCTTTTGGTCCCAGTTTGAAAAGATCCACAATGATCCTGATTTGCATGACAGTGACAAATTTTCTTATTTGGTTCAGAGTATGAAGTCGGGATCGCGGGCTAAAGAGTTCATTGAAAGTTATCCGGTGACTTCAGAAAATTATGATAAGGCTGTTACTGCTCTTAAAGAGCGTTTCGGGAAAAGAGAGTTATTAATTGAAGTTTATGTAAGGGAATTAATTAAATTAATTATTTCTAATGTTAAGGCAGATAGCAAAGATAAATTGCCCCTTGATAAACTTTATGATAAAATTGAAGCTCAGTTGAGGGCTTTAGAATCTTTAGGTTTGAAATCAATAGATAACACATCGTGGCTGTATCCGATGGTGGAATCGAGCCTTACGGAAGAAGTTTTAAAGGCATGGCAGAGGAGTTCGCTCTTTAACCAGCCTGAAGGAACCGACGTTTCTCGCCTCACAAATTTGATGAAATTTTTAAAAGCTGAAGTGGAGGGTGAGGAAAGATTAAAACTGGCACGTAGTGGGTTTGACAGTGTTAATCATAAAGAGGAACATCATGATAGAGCAAGGGGTGAAATTAAGGGTAAGTTTAAATTTAAGAAACCAGCAAATATTCCTACTGCCTCAGGTTTCATTACAACTAAAGATCGTTGTTGTATATTTTGTAGTAAAGCACATGATAGTAAAAATTGTTACGATTCACGTTTTATGACTCTTGATGAAAAGATTTCTAAAATTAAAGAGAAAAGGTGTTGTTTAAAATGTTTAGAACCCAATCATCTCGCAAGAGTCTGTAAACAATTTGTTCGTTGCTATGCTTGTGGTAAAGCGCATTTAATTTCTCTTTGTCCGGAAATGCATACTAGAGGTGAATTTTCAACAGAGAAGCCAGTAATAGAAAACATACAAACAGCTACTGCCAGACAAATGTGTACCGCGGAAGTTGCGTTAATGACGTTGCAGGTAACAGTCGCGGGAGTCAATAAGATAAGAAACGTTAGAGTACTCTTAGATTGTGGGTCCCAGAAATCTTATATTTTGGGGTCATTGGCAGTGGAGTTAGGTTTACCAATAGTATCTAAGGAAACAGTAGCTCATACTTTATTTGGAGGTGCTAGAACCGACCCAAAACTGCACAATAAATATCGAGTAAAGTTGTGTTCCTCGAGTCAGCAGAAATATCCAGATTTAGAGTTTGACTTTTTAGATCAGGATGTAATTTGTGGGGATATACCGCGTGTATCGAGAGGTCCAATATTAAAAGAGTTAAAGCGTAACAAAATTTGGTTGTCTGATGTAGGATCAGATTGTCCTAAAATCGAGATGCTCATTGGCAGTGATATTTATGGAAAAATTCTCACGGGACTTGTAAAGCAATTAAATGGAGGATTGACTGCGGTTTGTACAAAATTAGGTTGGGTCGTTTGTGGTGCATATGATGAATTTTCTACTTCTAAAGAACGAAGTGCATCATTGTTGTGTAGTTTAGCAGTCCGGGACTTTAAAATTTCCGATCTATGGAATTTAGAGACGATCGGAATATTAGATGCTCAGCAGAACTTAACGAAAACTGCCGAGGAAGAAATTTCCCGCGAACAATTTTTGAATTCCCTCACAAGAAACGAAGAAGGTCGCTATTGTGTGGGTTTACCTTGGTTAGGGCATAATGTAGAGTTGCCATCAAATCGCCATGTTGCTGAAAAAAGATTGTTCAGTGTAACACGAAGACTTAAGTCTCTGAACAAATATGAGGATTACGATAAGGTTTTTAAAGAATGGATGGATGAGGGTGTAATTGAAGTAGTGCCAGAGGCTGAACTTAATTCTAAGGGTCACTACCTTCCACATCACCCCGTGTTCAAAGCAGATAGTAGCACGACTAAAATAAGACCTGTTTTTGATGCGTCGTGTAAAGTTAACAGATCACCCTCCCTTAATGATTGTTTATTTAAAGGACCAAACTTGATTGAAGAAATCCCTTCAATTTTACTGAGGTTTAGAGAAAAATGCATTGGGGTGACCTCTGATATTAGGCGTGCATTTTTACAGATAGAGTTGAGAAAAGAAGATAGGGATTTTTTGAGATTTTTATGGTGGGAGAAAGAGGGTGTCTTTAAGGTATTTCGCCATACCAGGGTAGTTTTTGGAGTGACATCCAGCCCGTTCTTATTGGGGGGAGTTATTGCGTTTCATTTGTCACAAGTACCAACAGAACAAAAGTTTATCACCCAGAAATTAGATAGGTCTTTTTATGTCGATAATTGTGTAACTTCGGTAGATAACGAGAAAGAGCTCGTGGATTTTATAAAATGTTCTACTGAAATTCTAGCCGAAGCAAAAATGGATTTGCGTATGTGGATCTTTGGTCCAGTAGAGAAGGATGTTGGTTTCATACCGATAGATTTGAATACAGAATCCCCATTAAAGGATCCCGTGCCAGTGTTAGGGGTTATTTGGGACAGAGAAGAAGATAACCTTTCTATTGACATTAAAACTGCGTCACTTTCAAAAAATTTGTCTAAAAGAGAAGTCCTGTCTGTAACACAGACCATTTTTGACCCGCTAGGTTTTTTAACACCTGTTTTATTGCCAGCAAAGCTATTACTCCAGGAAATTTGGGCGATAAAAGCGGACTGGGATACTTCGTTACCAGAGAATATGAAAACAAAATTTTTAAAGTGGCATAGTAATTTGAAAATTCTATCTAACTTGAAAATACCGCGGCGAATAGGGTTCGGTGATAAAAGTTCTTAGTCATTACATGTGTTTTGTGATGCCATCCAACAGGCCTATGCCACAGTAATTTTTCTGAGGTGTGAACACAACAGAGAAATATTCGTTAATTTTGTAGCGGCTAAATCTAGAGTCGCACCCCTAAAGAGAATTACCATTCCTCGCCTAGAACTTCTGGCGTGTGTCTTGGGTGTGCGCCTTTCCAAATATGTGACGGAAGCGCTTTCACTAAATGACATTCCGAAACATTTTTGGACCGATTCCACCACAGCCTTATCTTGGATCAAAAGAAATGATATATGGGGGACGTTTGTGGGCAACCGAGTTAGGGAAATTTGTTCTGTCACAAATGTAAATCAGTGGTCATATGTCCCGGGTCAATCAAACCCGGCTGACTTGCCTTCCCGAGGTTGTTCCCCTCTTCAGTTTTCTGAGCTTGGTTGGTGGAAAGGACCTATTTGGCTAAAAGAGCCTAGAGATAATTGGCCACAACTAGATGTTAAACCCGATGAGACTTTAGTTTTTTCTGAGTGTAGGAAAGGAATAAATTTAAATGTAAATATAAATGTATCAGTAATTCCTGAAGAAACTAAATGGTTTGAGCGATTCTCCAAATTTTCAAAAATGGTAAGAGTTTTAAGTTGGGTAAAAAGATTCATCAAAAATTGCCAAAGGCAAATGGTGAATAAAGAACCTTCCCTGTCAGCTTTCGAGGTGCAGGAAGCTAAAAACACACTTCTTTTGCTGCTTCAGATGGAGAGTTTTCCTGAGGCTGGAGACGTAATCCATGGCATTTTAACGCAGAGAGATCAGAGTGGCCTAAGGAGAGTAAAGACAAAAATTGTCGAACGGGACGATAATTATTCTTTTAGATACCCTATTTTGCTACCTTCTAAGCATCATATTGTTGAATGTTTGATAAGAGAATATCATTTAAGAAATTCCCATGCTGGAATACAAACTCTTACTGTCATAATCCGAGAGGAATTTTGGATAATTGCCGCCAGACGCACAATAATATCAGTTGTCAAGAAATGTGTACGATGTAAGAGATTTTCAGCAAAACACATGACAACAGTACCCATTCAATTGCCATTAGACAGAATTCGAGACGCATCTACATTTGAAATTACCGGTATCGATTTATGCGGCCCTCTGATTCTCCGATCTAAATCAAAAGCCTGGGTAGTTTTATTTACATGCGCCGTTTACAGGTGCGTGCATCTGGAACTTGTGACGTCCATAAGTACGGAATGTTTTATCCAAGCTTTGCGTAGATTCATAGCGCGAAGAGGCCGCCCGTCTGTCATTTATTCAGATAATGGCACGAACTTTATCGGAACTTCGACGGTACTGAGAAAAGTTGATTGGGAAAAGGTAGTTTCTCAAGAAACGTTAAACCCAATCAAATGGAAATTCATTCCTCCAACTGCTGCGTGGTGGGGCGGATGGTGGGAGCGATTAATTCGTTCCACCAAGAATCTGATCGTGAGAGTCTTGGGACAAGCATCAGTAAATTATGAGGAGTTGCTCACTATTATTTGTGATGTTGAAGCAGTAATAAACTGTCGACCCCTCACTTATATTTCCAATGACTCTGAAGACCTTCTGCCGTTGACACCATCAATGTTTCTACAGGACATTAAAGAATCCGGTACAGCTGACTTAGATTTTATAGACAAAAGCAAACTCCTAGTTCGACAGCGTTTTTGTCAAGAACTTCGGGAACAGTTCCGCAGTAGGTTTCGCAAGGAGTATCTTGGACAGCTAGTGCAGAAACATGGACAGAAGGACTGTGAAATAAATGTCGGAGACATAGTGTTAATAGGTTCGGAGAACCTTAAAAGGATTCAGTGGCCAGTCGCTCGAGTTCAAGAACTTTGTACCGGCAGAGATGGCCGCACCAGAGTGGTCAAAGTCAAGACCAAAAATAGTATACTGATTCGCCCTGTACGCAAACTATACCCACTGGAAGTGTGCTCGTGTACCAAGGCCTCCATAATTTAATTTTTGATTTATTCCTCTACAAATCAAAAAGGTGGGAGTGTTGTGAAACAGAAGAACTTTACAGGACACTAATGGCCCTAGATGGCGTTAGGTGTCCTATAATAGAACCGCTTGTTTATATCCCTTTTTTTGATATTTTGTATATTTTGCTTGCTGTGCGAAAATGAGGTCACAGCTCTTTTTTGCAGAGAAGCTGTTACTACGCAGAAAGCGCTCTGTAAGTTTCGCTATGTACGGCGCGTCAATTTTTGTGTTTATAAAGGATATATTATGATGATGTATATTCTTTTATTTGAGTTAGTTTAATGTGTCGTTGCCGTTTAAAGTACTGCTGAACTACCCAGGTAAGTCTGAAAATGATTTCGTTTTCCAGTATGGGTTGATTCTTTGTTTGGGCAGTAAAGAGTGTGTCATTTTTTTTGGTTTCTTTGTTTGCCTGCATATATCAGGTCGATATAGACATTTAGTATATTAAAGTTTTATCTCTAAGTGTTGGGGAAATATTTTATAGTTACCTTTTCCTAACACTTACAGAGTAGGTCGACTGGCCCTCTTTGCTTGATAGGGATAGGCTTTCCCCTAGTAGCAACTGCTAGGCTCCTGTCATTTACATCCTCAAGGGGTCCATCAAATAGGAATTTATCCTTACAAAAATGATGGGTTGCCGCTGAGTCGACGACCCAGTCACCTGGATTACTGTGAGATGTAAATAGGGCTTCTACAGTATAATGGCTCTGGGGTTTTTCATTATTTGGTGAGTTTCGCCGGAACGAGCGTTTAGATTTTCTACGCCCCGGTGATTTCCCACTTGGGTATTTCCCAAAATGGACTTGTTTGTTGGGAGAAGGGCTTCTTGATGGAGTTTTCGGTCGGAAATTGTCTTTATTCCAACTTCGAGAATTATGCCGACCCGAAAAGGTGTTCTGCGTTTCGCAAGTAGCGTTTTCACGCTTATCCTGTCTCTGCACGCTAATTCGGGTTTCTTCGGCGACTAGTTCAGTTAGAATGGCTTCAAATTTAAATTCCGCATCTTTCCAACGAAGTATAGTTTGCACTAAGTGATCAAACTCCGATGGTAAGTACCGGATTAGCTGGAAACAGAGGTAAGTCTCATTTATTTCTTGACTTATTCCCTTTAGGCTTTCGTTTAACTTGCGGATTCGTGCCGCAAACATGTTAATTTTCTCGCTAGCGTAGGGCTTACAATTAACCAGTTCGGTAAATAATTGCATGTGCCGGCTACGACTGTCAGGCTGAAAATGCCTATTTAGGGTTGACCATGTGTCCTGGGGGGTGGTACAATGTTCCACGACCGACTTAAACGCAGGGGATAGGTTTAAAAAGATTGTAGATAAAGCGAGTCGGGTTCTTCTTTCAAAGTCCCTTACCTCAGCTAAATTTTCCGCACTTGCTATCGGTTTAGTTTCGCGGTTATTCACAATGTCCCACGCATTAAGGGATATTAGTACAAATTTAATATCTGCTACCCAGGTATGGAAATTTTCCTCGGTCAATTTATCTATAGCCATATGGGGTTGTAAAGAGGCCATGTTTTAAGTTACAAGTACAGTATGTAAATCTATATATATATATAAGCATATAAAAAAATGCAAGACAGTATTTGAAACACTAAATATTATATATATATACAAATAGGCCCCCCCCCCAAATATAGAATTTCATAAATTCAGGGCCTTTACCTTTTGTTTATACCTTCGACGCTTAGCTTCTCACATATCACAAAGCTTTCGCGTTGTGCTCTGCTATTTTAGATCAAAGTCACCCTTAAGTAAAAAGTAGTTGTTTACAACTTAACTTTAGGGCCTGCGGCCCATAACCAAAATGTTACGGAATTGAGCCGCTAGAACCTGGCGGCTCTCCCAACCAAAGTTAGTTAAGATTTGGGGGCAGGAATGCCCCAAACTTTACTGATAGCTAATAGTGCAGAGTCGTACTGGCTAGCAGGGAAGGTTGGACTCTTAATCTTTAGATATAGTCAGAGCAACGCTAGCTAGCTTTGTTGTGTGATATGCAAAATGTTAAAAAGACGTACGAAGGTTTAGGTAAAATAACAAATACATTTATTTAGTAAAACGACATTAAAGTGTCTTGTTTACAGACGCACTACACAGCTCGTAGTGTTATCCTAAAAAGTTGGCTTTGTCGTGTTCTTACCGAGGTGTAGAAAAATAAAAGAAAAATAACTCACAGGTGGTCGAGGCAAAGCTTTGCTATCGTGGTAAGAAAACACTTAAGGTAGATAGCGCCTTCCTGGCACAAAAACTATCCCGTGGCTACCTGCGGGCATGCAAGGTCGAGACGACTAGAGCATCAGTGCACTGCTGGCAAGTTGGTCGCCGCTTTCCTAATACGGGTCCTCGGTAGAGCCTGGCTCGGTAAAATCGCTTCTCAGCAACTATCACTCAACCACACCGTCTAATACCACAGCGAATACTACATCGAATACCCCGTCTAAGTGAACGGGCTGGGCATTTATACCGGCGTCGACCGCCGCGCTCCCTCGCGGCAGGAGAATAGCAAAGTTAATTATGCTAATTTTACGTGATGTGCGTTGACGTCATTCTTAACTGATGGTATGGCGTCATCGTTGGATGAATGACGTCGTTCGGCTGGCATATCGCTGGTCATGACGCAACTGGCGTCTGACGATGCTTACACATTGCTGTGGAGGTGGGAAATGATGTAAATACATCGCTCCTGCTACGTGGCTGGAAGGTTAGGGGAAGAAGAGGAAAGCTAATCGGGATTTTCCCTAACATAAAGTTTTGTTTTGTGTTTCATCAGTGAGTTTGCCAAGTGATTTATTTCTTGAACGAACCAACAACGAATCTTCCAGGAGAAGATAGAGGATTCGCCTTACAGTGTCGCATCACGACAGGATCTTTAAAATAATGTGTCGATCAAGTTTATTGTCAATACCCTGACGACAGAAAATTCTCATGGTGACAGAAATTCTCATGGTGGATTATACAAGTATCCACCATGAGAAACGACAGAATTCTCATGGTGGATTATACAAGTGTGGTATTGTGTGACGCTTCAGAAATTCGCATATGTGGTGGATTATCATTATTATACAAGTGTGGTGTTGTGGTGTGCTTCAGTGTTAAAAATGCAAAAGTGGTCTACGTGTTGAACGATCTTTAAGGGTAATTCGTGGGTACTGCATCCGAGACAAAGTAAGAGATTTTATTATTTACTTTTTTTTAGTGAAAATCTGATTACCAACATGTTAAATGTGAAGGGAATTAAAAAGGAGGATTTGCGAATTGTCGCACAAGAACTTTATAAATCTGTAGGAGAGGATTTGAGAGTATCTAAATTAAAGGAATTAATAGTTAATAGTGATGATTTTGTTAAGGACCCGGATTTCGTGCTGGAATTTCTGACCTCAACGGTAGCTGAAAGGAAGCAGAGGGAAGAACAGGAAAAGATTCAAGTGGAATTAGATAAAACTAGGTTAGAACAAGAAGAAAGGGAGAGAGAGCGTTAGCACGAGTTGGAATTAGCACGTATTAATGAGAACAGTCTAAACGGGAGAAATGATAGGAGTTCGGTCTCTACTGATAGTCACCCGAGGGTCGAACCCGAGACGAGCATTGAGAAATTAAGAGCGTTAGAACTTTGACACTACCGGTCCCAACTAAGACTGACAACTGGAATTTATTATTTTCGTCCATAGAGCGAGCTTTTCAAGCAAAAAATGTCTCAGAGGAATCAAAAGCGGAAATATTAATTAATATTTTGGGAGAAAAGGCTACAAATATTTTAGTTTATATAACGGGAGAGGAGTTAAAAGATTATAAAAGCGTAAAGAAATTAGTGCTACGTGAGTACGAGCCGTCAGCTCAGTGTTGTCTAGAAAATTTTCGAAAAGCTAAACGCCGAGCTAATGAAACTCATATGCAGTTTATGTCCAGATTAGTAACCACTTGGGAGTACTACTGTGAGTTGCGAAATGTTAAAGATTTTGAAACCTTAAAACAGTTAATAGTTTCAGATAAGATGTTTCAGACGTTAGATTCCGACACCGCTGCACATATAAGCATTCAACAAAGGGAGAGGTGGCTTAAACCGATTGATATGGCGAAGGAATCCGATTTATATTTTGAAAGTAAAGGAAAATCGTTAGCCAAAACTCAAAATAATTTACAAAAATTGCAAACTAATCCCGAGTTCCAAAATACAGGACAAAAATATATTCCCCCACCAATGAGGCGCGATGGATTCAAAAATGAATTTAATCATAATCAAGGAGTAAGGCGTAGGGAATGTTTTATCTGCAGGTCAACGCAGCATATTTCAAAATTTTGCCCGCAAAAATCAAAAGGATTTCCTACAAACAATAACCGTACTGAACAACAGCCAAAAGATTCAAATCAACACGATGACGCGGTGGTAGCAAAGGTAAAATCGAAGTACTTTGGAAGTAAGAAGGAATTTTGTTCAAAATCAACAATTGATATTCAGCCACTGCAATATGTAACTATAAATATAAACGGTCGAGATATCGAGGCTATTATAGATTCCGGTACTCAAATACCAGTTTTGCACCCTGAAGACATTACTGAGCTAGATAAGGAAGATTATGGGACGATGATTTTAAGTTCAGCATTCGGGGAGGAAACTAGGACTAAAATCGTTAAAATCCCTATGACTATCAGAGATCACGGAAACGGGAATTTATTAGCACCTGTAGAAGTAATGGGGGCATTGACCGAGAAGTTGAGGGGTCCTTGTCTCATACCGCCAGAAACTTATAAAATGTTAAAAGAAGAGAGCAAAATGTTCACATGTGCTGAAATAGAAATTATTAACAATAACGAAGTAGAAAATGGAATTAGGAATCGGGAAAGTGAAGGAAAGCATGTTACAGTAGAATATGAAGAGGGATTGGAGGATATGTTTTCGATGGAGGAAATGGGCGACGAGGGTCAATGTTCGAGCATTAATGTTGAGGGAGTAGATGAAAATTGGCAAAAAGGGGTGGTATATGAAAATTCAAATGCACAAAAATTGAAGAAAGAACAAATGGAATGTAAAACTTTAGAAACCGTTCGCAGGGAATTGTCACAAAATAAGGGTAATTTTGTTTTAGTTGATGATTTAATATATCACAAAAATAAAATATTGGGAGAGCCAGTTTTTCAATTAGTTTTACCTGAAAATAGGCATAAAGGAGTTTTAGAATTAGCTCATCAATCAGTATTTGGGGCACACATGGGGGTAAGAAAAACGAAAGAGCGCATCCGATATAGTTTTTATTGGCCACTTATGTCACAAGATATCGGGGAATTTTGCAAAAGTTGCGGAAGTTGTCAGTTGAGGAGTCCGGAAAAAGTGAGTGACAGGGCACCAATAACTCCGGTTTTGAGGCCAGAACTTCCATTTGAAATTGTAAATATAGACGTAATCGGACCGATAGAACCGCCATCGGGAAGGGGCCATAAATATGTCCTTTGTATCATGGATCAGCATTCGCGTTGGCCGGAAGCAGTTCCCATGCGTTCCCTTAGTGCAAAATCAGCTTGCCAAGCTTTGCTTCAGGTATTCTCCAGAACTGGAATACCAAATATTATCGCCAGTGATCAAGGGACTAATTTCACTTCCTCCTTAAGGCAGGAATTTGTGAAGCGCATAGGCGCAGCTCCTAGATTCAGCTGTCCAGGATATGCTGCGAGTAACGGACTGATTGAACGATGGAATAAAGTCCTAAAGCAAATGCTTCACCATCTCATTCGAGAAGACCCTAGAAATTGGGATAGACAAATTCCTTTCTTGCTTTTTGCATACAGGGAAGTACCAAACTGCACAACCGGGGTATCTCCATTTCGACTTCTTTATGGAAGAGAGGCACGAGGACCTCTTGCTATCTTAAAATCTACTTGGGCAGGTGAAATTTCACTTCCCCTTAATATGTCTAAATCAGCCATAGACTATCTGCAGGATCTTAAAATTAGGATGGAAACGGCAGCAGAGCAAGCAGCACTGACGGCAAATGATAAACAGAAAGCGTATGCTGAATATTTCAATCGCAGATCTTCAGTAAGAAACTTTGCAGTAGGAGATCAAGTCCTTTTACTTATTCCAGATTCGAGTAACAAAATCTATGCACGGTGGACAGGTCCTGGAGAAATTGTACAATTTTGTCCTCCGCATTCTTACAAAGTTAAATTACCTGAAGGTAGCATAAAGCAAATTCACGTGAATAAAATCAGGAAAAATCATCCTAGAGTGAACGCGGTCGGAGTAATTTTTGAACACGAGGAAGAGTTTGGAGAAATACACCCCACTCCCAAATCCATCAAAGATATAAATATCGAAGAAGTGCTCTCGGGTAAACATTTCAATCATCTTACTGATCCTCAGCAAGAAGAAATTAAAAATTTGTTGAGAAAGCACAGGTCCGTATTCAGTGGAAATGTCCGTGTTGCGAAAGTGGGAGAGCACAAAATTAAACTGATTCCAGACCAACTGCGAAAGAAACCCTATGTATACAGAATCCCAGAATCGCTTAAGGGTAAAGTAGATGAACAGATAGAAGAACTTTTATCCTTGGGTTTGATTGAAGAGAGTTTCGCTGAAATTGCACATCCAGTAGTATGTGTAAGCAAAAAGGATGGAACTATTCGATTATGCATAGACTTTCGTTCTCTTAATTCCGTTACTGTGGCGGATGATTTTCCTATGGAAGAAGCGGTTCAATTAATTAACCACATCGGGAAGGCGAAAGTTATCACTACTCTCGATTTATTGAAAGGTTACTGGGCAATACCAATGGCAGAAGAGAGTAGAGATTTAACATCTTTCAAAACACACAGAGGAGGGTATCGTTTCAAGGTGATGCCATTTGGATTGAAAAACGCTGCTGCAACCTTCCAAAGAGAGATGAATAGAGCCTTATCAAAATATCGAGATTTTGCAAGGGCGTATATAGATGACATAGCCATCTTCTCAGACGATTGGGAAACGCATATGAAACATTTGGCTACTGTCTTTACAGAACTGGAAAGGTTAGGTTTCACCATAAACATCAAGAAATGTTCGTTCGCTAAGTCTGAGATCAAGTACCTCGGACATATGATTGGCTCCGGAAAACGTCGAACGGACCCTGATAAAGTGCAGGCTATTTCACAGTTGCCCAGACCCACGACGAAGAAACAATTGAGAAGTCTCTTGGGTTTATGCAACTATTATAGGGAGTACATACCCAACTACTCTGAAGTAGTTTATCCACTTACGGAGCTCACTAAAAAAGAAGGTTCCTGAAATGTTGCCCTGGTCAAAAATTTACGACAAAGTGTTCCATCTGTTTAAAATAGCTCTAATGGAAGCTCCAGCACTTTATACACCTATATTAGAGCAACCTTTCATAATTCAAACTGATGCGTCAGAAATTGGAATTTCTGCATGTTTATCTCAGCGGTATCAGGAAAAGATACGTCCAATATCTTTTGCCAGCCAAAAATTGACTAAGGCCCAACAGTCTTGGTCAACTATAGAACGTGAAGCCTACGCCGTCGTGTGGGGGTTGAAGAAGTTCGAGACTTGGATTTTTGGTACGCAAATTGAACTTCACACCGACCACAACCCATTGACATTCTTGACAAAATGTGCTCCACAATCTGCGAGATTACAACGTTGGGCAATCGCGTTGCAAAAATACAATGTCAACGTTAAACACTGCCCTGGTGCTCAGCTGAATAACGCTGATGCTCTTTCCAGACTCTTTTAGGATAAGTGCATAAGACTTTTATTACGTTTATTATTGACTCTTATAATTCTTCCATTATATATTTTTTAAATTTTAAGGTATCTAATATGGAATACTCGAGTATAAATTTTAGATGAGATGATATGTTTGTAAAATGTGTTTATCTAATATGCTTCTATTTTACAGTGAATTTATGATCATTATTTGATATGTTATTTTGAATTTGTTATCTGTGAATTTCTAAATGTTATTTTTGTATGTACCTGTTGTATAACTCCTGTGGAAGCTCAATTCTGATATGGTTTCTGTTTAGGTCAGACCCGTGTTTGTGTTAAAACCCTAACACTTATCTTGCGCCGGGGGTGTAGTGATATCAGAATTGCGTTCCCCTCCCCAGCACCTTAGAACACCCTCTCAGTAAATGGAATAGGCATTCCTTGTTGGAAGGGGTGCGGCGGAGTAAGTTCAACAACCCCAAGGAGTTAAGAGTGTCGTTTGCGGCAGAAGGTTTTTAGCTACGAGACGGCTAGGTCGTGTTGGTGTTTTGTCCCGTGCAGAAAAGAGGCACGGGGACTGTTAGTTGAGATTATTTTAGGGAATCCGTGGTCAGGAAAGTTTAATTGAGGAAAACAAAGAAGATTGCGTTGAGGGTTTAATACTCATAGATAAAGAGACTGAAGTTAGAAATCTTACAGTTTGAGCTTCCCACCTTATTTAGTCAGATTAAAGTTTTGTTTTGTGTTTCATCAGTGAGTTTGCCAAGTGATTTATTTCTTGAACGAACCAACAACGAATCTTCCAGGAGAAGATAGAGGATTCGCCTTACAATACACTTGACCATATTGAAATATTTTTTATCATTTTGTAATTTCTCTATTTTGCAACATGATTTGTGGAGAATTCATTCATTTTACCTATTGCATGATGGTAAGTATTGTGAAAAAATTCATTGCTGCATTTGAGGACATATAAAAGGTATTTTTAACTTCTTTAAGAGTAAAGTATAAAGTCTAATAATTTTTATATTTCCACCATTAAGTAAAAAGTTAATCTCCATACAGTCTAACATGATTTAAGAGCTCATGCAAATTAACCTAATTATTAATTTAATTAAATAATTTTTTCGAAAGGGGGGGTTGCAGTGCATTATTACATTCATTAAAAAAATTTACAAATCATAATGGGAAATAATTTTAAACAATAAAAATAAAGTATGTGATTAATATTAAAATTGATAAGAAAATATTTTTCTAATTTTTTTAAAAACATAATTGTGCAGTGGGTTATGATATACTTAAAATGCATGAGTGAGGTAACTGTTTGTAATTATACTTTACAAATAACCATGTTGCATAAAATGCTTAGTTAATATATTATGTATAAAATGATTTATTTACAGTTATACAAAATGCCAAAAACAATTTCAATGCACATCTGAAATATGTTAGAATGAAATAATTCATGTGAAGAGACATAATTGATATCAAGCTTCAATTTCTCCTAAGTAAATTTGCTTATCACTAGAACAAGACATTACTGAAAAAGAAAAATTAAATATAAGTACAAATTTTTATATTTACTACAATTTACAAGAGTATACAAAAGTAAATTATGGACAAAATACATTCATCACTAGAACAAGACATTACTGAAAAAGAAAAATTAAATATAAGTACAAATTTTTATATTTACAACAGTTTACAAGAGTATACAAAAGTAAATTATGGACAAAATACATTCAATTAAAAAAAACTTACTATAAAATTATAAATTTACATATGCTTGAAAATAATAGAAATTCTTGGTATATTTTAACAGACAACAGGTAGTATTTATAAGAGGAACTTTCTAAGTAGTATACACTTTTACATGACATAATGGAAAAATTCTGGAAGTAATAAGTTCTCCATTAAAAACGATCAAAGAATCAAATCAACTGATTTAATTCCCTGCACTGAAAGGTAATTATTAACAGGCCACAGTAATGCATTAATATGATATATTTTATATCATATTTTATGTTTAACTTATAAGAAATCATTCAATGTGTTTCAGAACTTGATAACAATTAGACATACACAGTATATCACCATAAAGTTCCTTCCCATTATGAGATTGTATTTCAGTGGAGACCAACATGTGTTTTTCTATATACAGTGGAATTTTGATCTATCGTTTTTCAAGGTACCGACTGAACTGAACGTTAAATGCGGGAAAACGATAGATCTGGGAACACAACAAAAGCAATATCATAAAGACTGGGTGAAATAAACGATACATGCGGGAAAATGATGATTCGGAAAACGATCGATTGAGATTCCACTGTATATCATTTTGTTATAGGTATAAAATTTATATAATTAAAAACTTGCAAAATACAGGATAGCATGCTAAAACATTTTAACTTTCTTTTAGATGTTAAAATAGTTACTAAAGTTTTTACATACTTATTGGCTCTTTTGGATGAAAGTTTACTTCATTCACAGACCCATTATGACCAGGAAGTTTGTATAATATTCTTCGAGTAGTAGTATCCCATATATATACAAAACGATCAGCTGAACCAGCAGTAATTTTACTACCATCATGAGACCAACTACATTTTAGTAAATTCTGTTACCAAAGAAAAAAAAAAAGGTTCTTTATTTCAGAGAAATGCATTCAAACCAACTAAACAAATTAAATTTAAAAGTAAATTTACATACTTTTTCAAAATTATGCTGATGACCTTGAATAATTTTCACACACCTTTCTTGAGGTGCAAAGGGCCTGATATCCCATATTCGTACTGAAAATAATAATTGTGTTTGTTTAAAGCACTGTTCTTTAAAATCATAAACATAAGTCCAAATATTCAATTGCAGAAAATAATTTCAAGGACTTTAAAATGTATTTTGTAACAAAATGAAGTTTTTGAATCAACATCTAACCATAAAACAGGGTTATTATAAGCCATACAAACAAAATGTAGTGACGAAAAGACAATTTAAATAGATAATGGTAAGCAGGACTAACTTTAATATCACTTTAAAAAAATAAATAAATAAATTTAAAAAAACTTGCTATGAAGTATTTTCTTTCACATTTCAAATAAGGTAAGTATAATTTTCTTATTAAAAACAAATAATGAATCCAATCACTATTGGCTTAAAAATTATTCAATTTTACTATTTTTGTGACTATAATAGTATTATTTAAGAATATTTAAGTCACAATATTCAGTTCCATAAACGCATGTGGGATGCACAGTTTTCTTGTCTCTTTAATAAGTAGCTTTAAACTTAAATATGAAAAAATTTATTTTTTCAAATTTAATATTCCTTACAGTATAATTTAAATTATTGCTTTAGATGTATAACACTTATTATAGATTGAACTGCATCTAAAAAAAAAAATTTGGTTTCTTAATATATTTAACTAATTTAAAAGTAATTATTTCTATTTCATAACTAGCATAATTAATAATTCTACGTCTGTACTGTAACTACCATGGTTAACTTTTATTATTCCTTTAAATATTTCAGGCTCCTTAATTAAACACATGTTTAGGAATTTTCAGATATGTAAATTTTATGAAATATAGCACTTCCATATCTTGATACTGCTATTTTACTCTTTTGAATTCAAAAAGATATTTTTGTATACTTCAAAAATGTAACCTCTAAACTTTTGAAATATCATTTAATCATAATTTGAATCAAAACTTCATCTCAACAAATTATTTAAAAAAAAGGAAAGAAAAAAAGAAAGAGGGAAAAATAAATATAATAATTACACGTGATAAATTTTTTTAAAATTGTTATTTTAAAAATTAAATGAACTGATCTTACATGTATTATCCATTGAATTTGACAATATATAAGATCCATCAGGACTTAATGCTAATCCAGTAATTGTGTCAGAATGACCCACCATTTTGTACAAAACACCATTTTTTCGCATATCCCAAACCTATATATGAAAAAAAAAAATTTTTAATTATTCTACTCTTAAATTTTTACAAAGTGAATGAAAAAACATTTTTTAAATTATTTTACTCTTAATTTTTTTCAAAGTGAATTACAGAATTTTAAAAAAAAAAATAAATAAATAAAAATCTGATTAACAATAATTCATATTAAGATATTTATAACAAGGTTTTGGGCATAACATAGTTATATATAAATTATGACTCTCATCATTGAAAGCATGCACCAATGATGATTACTTTAAAAAAAATTATCAGTCAAAAAGAACAAAAAAAGTATGAATAAATAAATTAAAGATGTCCTTTATTAACATCTGCTTTTCTAATAAATATATTTTTTGATTATATATAAAAAATTTATGAATCTTGCATGTTATAACACAAAAACATAATAAACATCATTACCTTTATTACATTATCTATGCCTCCAGAAATTATTTGTTCAGCTGTATCATTAAATGTCACTGCAGTTACTTGATATGTATCTTGAAAAGAGTGTAAAGTTCCGCGTTTTCTAGCATCCCATACCTGTAGAAATAACAGCATTACTTATTAGAATATAGTAATTGTGTGAAAAAAAATAAGGTAGGTTGGTTGGTCAGTTAGTTGAGAGTACTACTGTCTAACACAAGTATGATGTAAATTCGAACAGTTTAAAGCCAATATAGAATGGCTACAAACATCTATGCCATGTGCACAACTCAGATCCATACATACTAGAACCAAATGGGGGGGGGGCGGGGAGATGAACGGATAAAAATATTTATAATCCAAAATCAATATTCATAATGCTGGGTGTGCCACTGTATGGGTGTATAGTTTTCAAATTTTGTATTCTAGCTTCATAATATAAACATAAAAATGTTGCCACAATAGACAGCTTACAAGCTTCTATTGTGTTTAGTTCTTAAAATTGAAAAGCATACACAAAAAATGGTATCTAATGAGTGTTTTAACAATGGTTTTCCAACAGCTTAAGCACCATATGCCTATCTACCAAATATGAGTTTATAAGTTTTCTATTTCAAATGCTACTAAAATTTTTGGCAGTTGAACAGCAACTTGTGTTATTTTGAAATTAAATTTTTGCTGTCTGCCATAATTAAGCAAGATTTTTTTTTTCTTTTTCTCAAGAGGTAATATATTTCATTGCATTTGTATTCCATAATCAGATATTTTGCAAATTTAGGTAGCAATTACAACACTGTCACAGATCTTAGTGGGATCTCTATACACATATAAGCTTTCTGATCTTTTGAACAAACTTGTTTGTAGTTTCAAATTTTTTGCTTTTTTTACAGAGTTAAATAAAGGGAGTTACACAATTTACAAAAATTTTATAATGTAACACCAAAATATGTATTCCTTCAAATTTAGTGAAACTGTCAAACTATTTAAATATTCAATCATCTATTATATATAAAACAGTTCCATAACTGACTGACGGACAGATAACACATAGACGAAACCACTGGACCTAAAGGGCTGAAATTTCGTATGGTGATTCTTCTTATGGTGTAGGGGTGCACTAAGAAAGATTTTTGAAAAATTCTTAGACTTTTTTTAAATTAAATTTTTAAGCTGTTTTTGTAACATTTTTTAAAGTTTGCATTTAAAATAATAATTTGAGAGTTATAAAATTTATATCACGAGAAAGATCATAAAAATTCCTTTAAAATGAAATCTTTTTTGAATCTTTACCTCCATTTTCTGATTTTTGGTGAATTTTTAAAGATTAATTTTTAGAATTTAATCTATTAGATGCTGATCACATGGTTTCTTTTCTTTTTCTGATACTTTAAATTAATTTTACATCATCAGCATAACAATGAAATAAATTGATAGAAAAAAATATTAAAATATGGTAAAAGATAATTTTAACCAATAGACTAATTGAGATGGAAGTTTTTTAAGAATTTAATTCAAATTAGTATGTTTTATGGATATTAAACATACAAATTAATTGCATGCACTGACCATTGTATTTAATTTGAATATTTTCTTCTACATAATTGTCTATATATATATATATATATTTTGGCATTAATTGCATACATTTACTGTTGTATTTAATTTGAATGTACTTTGTAGTGAAGTATGGGTATTCAGCTAGTATCATTATAATTTGTGTTCATGAAACAGAAAAATTATGAAACAGCAAAACTTGCATCAATTTACTGAAAAAAATCTCTATTTTTTTCAGTAAATTGATTTTTTTTATCTTTGGAATTCCCCTCTCTCCCACAGTTGAAACAACTATATGTGTAACAGGAACACATAGATTCTTAGGTTTGGTTTGGAGCGCTACAGTCAACTTTTGCTACGTGAGGGCTAAGACATTCTTAATATTGACCATAAAAAATGAAGATGGCAAGTAGTCTTGAACTTCTGAGGAGCATTAGGTGTGACTGTCCCTATGGACAATTAACAAATCTGAGGACCATCAAACACTTGAATCAAATCAAGGAAAGAACAGAAAATTCTACAAAAATTGTGTGGGAGGCAGCAGCAGAAATCGATGCATGAAAGGAAAAACACTTGAAAGGAGATCAAGGGGGACATATTTAATGACCAACATCCACCAAGGAAAACACACATTAATGAAGCAAATAAAGGAATTTGTGAAAAAGGGAAAATATAACTAAAAAGGGATTATGAAAGGGAATTAAGAAGTAAAGGAATATTAAACAACTAGAGAAAAAAGAACAAAAAAAAAAGAAGAAGATGAGAAAAAGACACATTTACATGCAAACATTTTACAGGTAGCAGCTATAGATAACCACAAGACATGTCACTGACTAAAACAGAGGAAGAGATAGAAAAATTTTCTAAAAAAAACTGATTCAGATATGGAGTTAGTACAGTGAATAATTATTCGTCAGAAAATTATTCACTGTACTAACTTCAAAGGCTAAACTCCCAGCTTATCCTGGAATTAGTTGATGTTTTTTAACATACCTTGAATGCTCTTTAATAGGATAAACTAGGGCATGTTTGGTCAGACCAATATAGGACAATTGCTGTACGGTATGCTGTAAATGCCCCACTTATAAAATTCAGCTATTAGGGATTTCATGAAGGGAAACTGAAGTTTATTGATGAGTTTATATTTAACCTAAAAGCTGAAGCAAGACTTTTCTCAATTTAAACACAAATGCAGGTAAAATGCATTTAGGTGTGTCTTTATAAACATATTCAAATATATATAATAGACATATAAACACATAAAAATATGTTTTGATGTGTATCTATACATGTTCAGTTAGCTAGGTTTTTTTAAGAAAAGCACAATTTTTGCTGTGCAAGGACTAAACAGGCTGTGGGATTTACAGTTTAAAGTTGATTACAAATGGCTTAAAGTTGTACAATGACTGAATGGCTTGAGTGCTGGCATTCTGTACCAAAGTCTATGCGTTCAAGTCCCACTATTCACATGGATGTTTGAACCAATCAGAATCAGTTTTAAACTAGAAGTCCCCTTCTTATTAGCTCTTCTACAGCAGATGATAACAATAATATTTCCAACCAATATACATACAAAAAATATGGGAGTATTTTTATCAAGAATTCTTTTATAATCATTAGATCTAGATATTTAAAAGAAAAGAAAAAAGAAACATAGAATTTGAATTTTGTTAAACCATAATTAAAACATAAGATTTTAAAGAAAGAAAAGGAATCCTTTACTATTATTTTCTGAAAGGAAGAAAAATGATAGTTTGACTTTTATAGTACAGTCATCACTTACTTTTATAGTACAGTCATCACTAGCACTACAAATAAGCTGAGGTCCTCTTCGAGCTGAACAACAGCTATTAACATATGATGTGTGACCTTTTAATTTTTTAATGCGAACTCCAACCTCTGTGTCCCATATACTGAGTGTTTTGTCAGTAGAAGCTGTGAATAAGTAGCTAAAAGATAACATAAAATTCAAAATTCAAGATTATTACTAGAATTAAAAAATTTTTTTTTTTCTATTTCCTAAAATTTTATATACAGTGGAATCTTGATCTATCAATTTTCAAGGGACCTACTGAACTGAACAATATATGTGGAAACCTAAAGAAGCAATATGATCGCCATGACTGGGTAAAATAAACAACACATACAGTAAAATGATGATTAGGGGAACTATCGATCGAAATTCCACTGTATATACATTTTTTTATTTATTTATTACACCTAAAATATCAATTACAAATGAACAAGTTGATGTTTTCTAACACTGCTCATGACCTTCAAAATTGAAATATTTCAGTGTTTGTTTACTTTAACGCACACAAAGACAACAACAGGAAGAAAGGTTTTCAAATATTCTTGTGCCACCAAAATACATTAAAAAAATTATTCAAATGGCTCAGTTATATCTAAGAAGTTAAGAATTCACGTATTGAAAATACTCTTAATATACTTTATTTATCAGAGACAAGATAGCAAGTCCATTAAAGGTACATTTTAGAAATTAAAAAAAAAAAAATATAGTTTAAGTGTTATTTCCGAAGTAGAGAGAACATAATAGTTTTATATCATTTCAAATATAAATTATTTTTAAAATCCATAGCTTCAGATTTATTACATTAATATCAGATCCCTTTTACGTTACTGAATGGAAATGAATTTTTATTTAAAAACTTATAAAGTACGTATAAATTAAAGGGGTAAAATGTAGTTCTTACTATGTTTGACAAAATAATTCAAAATACGATGCAATGGCTCTCAAATTTTCCAAAATGCAGATATGTTTATCACATTAAAGTTCCGAATATTATTATACACAACAGATAAGCAGTTTTTTAAATAACAAATTACTAACTTCAATAGAAGGATAAAGAAAGATGTGGCAGTTTTCGACTTGTATTCGCTTGAATTGGAATAGGTTGAAATTTGTGAAAGCTGAACATAAGATATCTAAAATTTTTATTACAGTCATGTTTTATAATACAGATACAGGATACTTATTAGCAGCAAATGACTGGTGATTTCCAAATGATTTGATCAAAATTACAATTAAAGATATCCGTAATATCGCACATCAGGGCGATATTGCAGATATAGATATCTGCAAACATGCAATGTTGAGCACTTGCACAGGCATCGTTCAAAATCCTAACTCCTTTAAATGCTGAAAACTACCAAAATAATTTATTTTGAACAAAAATATTTTGGATACCTTTGTTTATATATAAACTGAACCTATGTACGAAATTTCATTAAAATCTGTTACCATAGGGCCACCACTTTTTAAAAATTTTTGGTCATTTCACATGGAATGACCCATCTTAAATTTATCGGAATCGTCTGAGGAATTCCTTGAAGATTCAAATTTTTCTGAGACCATTTCTTTTAAACCTAATTTTATTTTCACCGGCAAATCCCAATTTTTCAGTATTAAAATCTTTAATTTACTATTGTCTGTAATGAATTCATATTAATAAACAGTTTCAAAGTACTAACTTTCTCTGTAGATAAGGATAATTTACAACATTGTTTCAAGACACAAAATCAGAGCTTTCTTTCAGTGAAAGTTATATTTTGTATTTTTTGCTTTGTTTAATTTCTTGTTGATTTTGTGAAAGTCGGTCTTAATTTTACTTTATGCTTATGGTGGGACCGATCGTAGCCATGAGTCAACTGATGGCAAAATCTTCAGCTGTTGACGGTTTTGAATTTTCGCCCGCTACAACCAGCTACAGACCAGTTTGCAGTTTCACTTTGGGGTTTATTTGGAAAAGGGGGGGGGGGGCGATCGGGGTGAAGTGCTTAACCCCCCTACAGAGAGAGAGTCATTATAATTCCTCAAAATGTCAATCCTAAGGGGGTGGAATTCTTGAACTGTCAAATGGACTCCTCCCACCACAAGAGTCTGCAAGAAGAGGAAAGGGGAAATACGATTTTTTTTCTTAGTATACATAGCAGCCTTATCAAATACACATACATTTTCACTTTTGCCTTGGAATAAAAAATTTTAAAAAATCCACTGAAATCCTACAGTGCCCTTTATAGAGGAATATGTTTTACAGCACTATAATAAAATTTACAAAAGGAAGGAGTATCTTTGTCTTTAATTTGGCATTTTCTAAATTAAAATAGAGTAAATAATAAAATGTATAAATATCTCGCCAATAGAATCAAATGAACCAAAGATTTAAAATAAAGAATTTACAATTTTGTATAAAAATGCACAAATACTTGAGTTAAAACATAAAACTAAAAAGTACAATTAACTGTCTAAGTTAGTATTTAGCAAAAGAGGGCTAATGTTTTTGAGCATTGTTTCCATTGAATATAGACAATGCTAAAAATACATAAATACTAACATGAGTTTACGCAATGAAATGTATTTCAGATGTTTTAATTTTGTAAGAAGAGGGGTAAAAAAATACATAACATCTGTTATGAAAATAATTACCTGCCATCCGTTGAAAACTTCAAATCTAAAACAGCTCCAGTATGACCAGTCAGAACAGCAAAGTTATCACACTCTCCATACACATTCCAAAAGTCTGTAAAAAAGAGAAAAAAAATTTCTGTTAAACAGCATCAGACAAAAGTGATAAAGGAGTAAAAGAGATATATAAAACAAATACATTATAAATTCCTTTTTGAATTCAGTTCATACTACACAATCTACCAATATGTATTTGGACACCTGTGATAGAAAAGAAAAGCAAAATTTATTCATATTCGATAGTTGGTCACGAGAGACAATTATAGCATCAACCCTCTGGGGCATGCTTTCTAAAAATCCTTGTATGATGGCTAGTGGTATTTTCTTCCACTCAGCTTGGAGAAGATATATAAGTTCCTTCACCAATTTTAGACAGTGATTGCACCCTTTAACCCATTAGTGCCCAGCATGCTATTTATAGGAGTTTTATTTTACTTCCGTAGGTAAACAAATTGCTTTACAATGTTTCTGTTTTGTACTTTCCTGTCAAGTGTTGATGTATTCCTATACTTCTGACTAGTTTCTACCCACCATCTGTTAAAGGATGAAGTGAAAGCGTTGCCATTTTGAAGCATATTTTTCCTTTGATTTATATTCGCCATAATACAATGAATTTGAAAGCAAGCTTTATTTCTTTTTATTATTATTATATTTTAAAACCCCTTTAACTGATATCTATAAAAATGTTTTGGAAAATTAATGATTTTGTACTCAAAAAACAAATTTGAAATTACTGTCCTATAAATATGATGCTTATGTCAACATATTTTGATTTTTTTCCTTTTCAGTTACTTCAACATGCCTCGACAAAACATTTATAAAACTACAGAAGAGGCTCTGGACTATACATTTACACAATTTTAGAAGAGTTTTTTCCCCCATGTACTTTGACTACATAGTGTCAGAAACGGAAAAGTATGCAAGAGAATGGAAGAATCAGCCTGAATTCACAATTACTGTGGATGAAATTAAAACTTTCATTGGATTCTTGATTTTTCAGGATATCACACTTTATCTAGTGAACGAGATTACTGGTCAGAATATAAAGATTTAATGGTACCTATTGTGAAAAATGCAATATCCAGAAATAGATATTTAGAGATAAAAGGGATTATTCATTTTGCTGATAACAATGAAGCACGCTCTCAAAAGAATGACCAAGCATTTGAAATTAGGAAATAGCACAGACTAGCACAATGTCCTGTCGAAACTGATGCAACATTAAAAAAAAAAATTCAACATTCATATGACTATTGCTTTGACAATAAACACAATATCATGATTGTCAAATGGAACGATAATAGATGTGTGACTGTTGCGAGAAATTTTGACAAAATTGAACTACTGGGGAAAAAATGGTACTGGCCAATTTTCACATGTATAATTGATATGGCAATTGCAAACACTTGCATCGCTTACAACATGGTTAACAATGAGAATAAAAGCATGAAAGATATAAGGTGATACAGTGCCACTGCATACCTCAAAATAGGAAACACCGCACAAAAAAGTCTCAGCAGACCAAAAGAATAAGTAATCATTGCTGTCAAATTAGATGGGTAAGATCACATAATTCTCAAAAGAGATAAACAAAGATGTCAATTCCAGAATTATCGGGGAAAGCCTCTAACATTTTGCTCAAAATGCAATGTAACACTTTGCACAAATTGTTTTCCCAAGTATCATTCATAACTATATGAAAGTAAAACTCATAAATTGCCATAATTAAATACTTATGTTTGAATAATATAAGTATTTTTTCTTCCATTTATTTCATATATATTATATAAATCATTAAAATGTCAAAAATACTAAACAAAATAAAGCATGATAGCACACTTATGAAAGTTACACAGGAAAACCATATTTATCCCAAACTTCTACAAATGCCAGCGTCCTATATAATATAAGAAACTAATTATCTCGAGCTGTAACAATGGGATTAGAATTATTTCTCTAGATTAGCTTAATATTGATGTCTTAAACATAATTTAAAAGAATTTTACTTATTTTTATGCTTTAAATTAAGTTGGGCATTAATGGGTAAATTTGGCGATCCAAGTCGTCCCAGAGGTTCTCGATAGAGTTCAGGTCTGGGCTCTGGGCAGGCCAGTCCATTTGGTTAACCCCATTGTCACCATACTAATCCATGGTGGACCTCACAACATGACAGTTGACATTGTTGTCCTGAAAGTAACTTGGGTCCAACCCGTAAAACTGCCACAATGTAGGAAGCACACTGTCATCCAAAATAATGCAGTTGGTGTCAGCATTGAGCTTACCATGAATTGGGACCAAGGGTCCCAGTCCATACCAGGAGAAACACCCCTAGACCATAATTCCATCCACTGAACGTTACTATGGGCTCAATGCATTCTGGCAGGTGGCATTCTCCACACAGATACCAGACCCAGACATCTAAACAGTAGAAGTTGAACCTTGATTTGTCACTCCGGTGAACCCTTTTCCACTGATCTACAGTCCACTTTCAAAGTGCTTTGCACCACATTAACTTAGCAGTGGAGTTGGACTTTGTGATCAAAGGATTATGGGTGGCAGCACGACCATGAAAACCAAGCAGATGTGCTTCTTTACGGATGGTATTCATCGAAACAACAATCCCGGATGTCTGTTGAAACTCCTGGAGTATGTGGGCCATACAGTTCTTCCGAATTTCTCTGGACAGCACCTGTCAGTCTCTTATCTCCCAGTTTCGTGGGTCTGCTGACTTGGGACACATTCCGACAATCACCACTTACCTTCCACTTCTGAATCACATAGGCCACTGTTGATTTTGAGCAATTCAGCTCACTAGATAAGTCCCTTAAGGATCGGCCATTTCTGTGATACCGACGATTACACCTGTCTCAGAATCAGATAACTCTGCACTTCATGGCATCTTTCATGCGACTAATGCCAATGTTGTTTCTTACATGATATTTAACTGCAGAGGGCATGATATATATCAGGACTGCAGATATTGTCATTTGCATGGGTGTCCAAATACTTATTGGTAGATCAAGTTTATGACCTCCTAGATGGTTTGACAGTTGTTTTTTCCACCTAATCAGACTGACTGAGTATTATTTCTTTCAAATGCATATAATAATTATGAAATACATTTTCTTTATAATACAAATACTCATACAAATTTATAAAAGTATTCTAAAGAAAACTGTGGCGATACTTATGCAGAAATACTAATTTTAATGCAATATGCAAATTTGAACACTAGGCATGCCCACAACACGTGTGCATTTCTAGCACATAAAAAAGGAGCTTCCTGCACAGAAGAGAGAGCTGCAGGGAATAGGCCTTGCCTATTCCCTGCACTATGTTCCTGCCTTTTCACATTGGATGATTCTTTCACCTTTATTGTTTACTGATTCTAGTCATTTATTTATTATGTAACCAAAGTAGTGGTTTTAATGTTTGGTTATAATAAACTAATAATGTTTTATCAAGTTTATCTCTATAATTATTTTATTACCACTACTGCATACCTGGATAAGTTAAACCAGCCATAAAACTTTTACTTTACATCACTCTTACTACAATCAAGTTATGGCTTATTAAGAAAAACATTATACATCATCTTATAACTAAACATATTATTTTGTTCTGATCATTTGAATCATAACATTAGTACATTTACATCTCTCTTAGTACAATCAAGGGTACAGATGTGTCAGACGCACCCCCTGCCAAGTTTGGCAATTTTGTATATAGCATGGTAACCAAGCGATTTTGCAAGATTTTGTTTTTTTGGCGGCCTTGTTGTTGTGAAATATCAATGACGTATTTTAGATAGTATTAGATGTAGATTTTCGAGACATAGGCATACTGCTGAGGTTAGGGATATAAAGTGGGAGGAATTTAAAATTTCTGTTAAAAGCGTTGAATAATGTTTTGTATTCTTTCGAGCTATTTCCGCTGTTTTTTTTCTCACGCATGCATCATTGCTGTTTTGTGATCTATCAAATTTATTGGCTAAATGAGGTTTTTAGCAGTTTATTTCAAATTAACTGTTACTTTAAACAATTAACTTAGATGGACTTATGTGTTGATAGTTTTTATGCGTTTGTGCATTTCAGTTTTTGATAAAGTGGTGGTGGCTGATTTTAAATGCAGCGCTTGAAGTTAAATGTTATTTTCTGTCTTCTAGACTGTAGTTTGTGGCAAAATGAGTGACATGATTGAATTGAGGTTGTTGTTTAAGATGTATTTTATGGGAAACAGGTGTGCAATAGGTTTTTGTATAGAGAATTGGTGTTTACACCTACTACTTCATATAGCCAGCAAAAGGTTTGTTTTACTGACCACTACAGCCAGCGGAAAGTGTGTTATTGACCACTACAAACCAGCGGGTGAGGATTTCTGTAATGTTTTATGACTGGTGCGTAACGAAGCGAAGCAGAATGGGGTAAGGGTTTCTGAGCAAAGCGAAGATCCTGTGTGCACCTACGAGTTTCATACAGCCAGTGGAAAGTTTGTTTTTTCCACTTATTTGTTCTTTCTTGGTCGTCATAGATGTTTTTGAATACATTCCCAATTTAAGCCGAACAGGTCTGAGAAAATAGAAAAAGTTGGCACCAAGAATGTTTGGTACCAACTTTTCGCCAAGGGGGTTGCATCTGACACAGCTGTTCCCCATCAAGTTATGGCTTATTAAGGAAAACATTATACATCATCTTATAACTAAACATTATATTTTTTTGTTCTAATCATTTGAATCATAACATTAGTACATTTTTCATTAGAAAATAAGAGATCCTTTACATGTTAAATATTTTGTATAATCCCTGAAAAAAACAATGCTTTATCCTAATTATTCACAAAAAGCCTAAATTAAAATTATATATTTAAAAAATTACACAAAGTTGATACATTGAAATATATGCAATTCAAGTTTGCATAAAATGCAAAATAAGGTACACATGTTGGGCAATATGATTAATCACAGATGTTTTTATTTCCTCATACTCACATATATCTCGATCAAATCCAGCAGAGGCCAGAAATGTACCATCAGGATGAAAATTTCCACAAAATATTTCACCTTGATGTCCAGAGAGTAGCATAATGGGTGCTAATAAGCTAGATGTTCTTGGAGGCCCCTAAAAGACATATCAGATTATGAATAAAAATTAATAATCCAGCCAATATGAATATTTCAATAATAACTAAGAATCATACCCTACGTATATTTCATGCAAATTATGAAAAAAATAAAAAAAAATTAACTATCAAACTGGATCAAAGCAGTGTATAACTTTTAAAGTCAAACTGATTATTCCTGACAAAACTACTGCATAATTTAATTATGCTAAAAAAAATAATAATAATTAAAATACTGCTCCAGATAAAAGAATCAAATAAGTGAAGACAATAATAAAGTACATATCATGACAAAAAAAAAATAAAAAATACTAGTTTTTCTTCTTAGCTTGTAATCATTGATAACAACTAGTATAATTGGTAATAAAAAATTGTTTAATTAAAAACTACAATGATACTTTTATAACAGCAAAAATTAAATTTAGACCTTTTGCTATACATAACTTCCCAAATAAAAAAAAATATATTTAGATAGGTAAAGTAAGTTCATGAACAGTAGAGGAATTACCTTGCTGATTAGTTTAGATCCTGAGATAGTTAACTCGGAAACTTACCTCTTAGGTTTTAAATTAGGAAAAAATCGGTCATTATACATAAATATTATCATATATAAGGCTAAAACAAGGCAATAGATATTTAATATAGATGTTAGTTTGTTATGAGATTAATTATACCTACTGATTAAATCTATGAAAAAAATTACAATTACATTACACAATAAAGGTTCGATAATCCAAGATTTGGTAAATAACCCTTATTTAAACACACACGTGAAATACAATTAAAAAAAAAAAAATTTAAATCCCAAATTATCATTCTCAACCTGTTAAAAATCTGAATGTAAAAAAGAATATTCATTGAATTTATATCCCAACAATTTAATTTTATTTAAACTATGTAATGCTAATACTTATAAAGTATTATTTTAATTTTGATTAAAATAAGATACACAAATCTTTCATAAGATACACATAGCGAACTTGTCGCCAAAGTGTTGGCGTCACTTTGACGCGTTCGCGCGCCAAAGTGACGCCAACACTTTATGACATGTTTTTGGTAAATTAGGTTTTTTTGGGGGGCTTTTTTTAAACTTCAAAACTGTGGACGTATGTATGCTGATTTTCCAGCATCAGTGTTAAATCTGCGGATTAATACATAAATGAGTGTTTTTAACAGTTTGCATAAATTGAGTAACTTTCTTGTTTGAGCATATTTAGTTTTTTTAAAGAAATATGTGAATTTTTGAACTCCCTTATGAAAATTCGATTTTTTCGGACCAATATTGTACATTCGGTATGAAATTATCTTGTGAGACATGTTTTATGGAATAAAAGGGATTGAGAATAGTTTTTTAATCCACCAATTATTACACTAGCTTAAAAAGGATTCAGCAATGTTATCTGTCTGTTCATTTTGTTTAGAAATTAATAGACGACGAAAATGATTGTCCCTGTTCCTTTAAAGAATTGATAGTAAACTTAGTTCCACCATCCTTTTTTATTTTTAGGTTTTTTAATCCACCAATTATTACACTAGCGTAAAAAAGATTCAACAATGTTATCTGTCTGTTCATTTTGTTTAGAAATTAATAGACGACGAAAATGACTCTCTGTTCTGAACGAAGATTCCCACTCTCTGAAGGTTGCTGAACGACACACGCATCGGTCAACCATAATGTAAAATGAATCTCCCTTTTGAAATCGACCTCCGCGCCAGATAGGTTGCCAGGAAAAACCGGTTGAACCAGAGAGAAAAATCAAGCGCCCAAAGGATACGGCACGTTGGCGACCAAGATAGTTTTCCCGAATCGTCCCGTATATTTCATTCTCTTAATATGAACTAAATGCAGGGTTTCAGTTTTTATGATTCTTTATACATCAGTAATAAGAGATATAAACATGATTGCGTATGTTTCATAAGTTAAAATAATGGCTTAGATGTAGTATGCGCAACGAACGCAAAGGGGCGATTTTTTGACAAATCTACATGCGTTTTTATTTGAAACCTACACACACTTCATTTCAATATATTTTAACAAGAGTATACTGCAGTATAGGAAAGTATGCATATAAATAGATTATACGAGCAATTCATAGAAGAAATCGCTAATTATTATAATTTTTATTAAATAGATTTACCGGAATATCTTGATTTTCACCTCCATAGCTCACTAATTCAGTACGGGGTTTTTTAAACGGAACAATAACTCCATCAGTCGCACTACGTTTTTCCGAAACAGGCATATTGAAATATGCTACAAAAGTCTTTCACAAAAGAAGCAGATAACTTGATTCAAATAATAATAATTTGACGGAGTTTCAAGCAAAGTACAAAAAACAAACACACACACAAGCCGATACTCGAGTTTAGTTTACAGTTAAAAGTAGCGCAAGTATACACAGTTAAAAAAAACTGACGTGGAGGAAAAACGTAACTTTTGCAACATTTTTTTTCTTACAAAAACCTTGTTTCAAATTAATATGATGTTGGAACACGTTAATTTTTGTTTTCTCTTATAACTTTAATCAATGATTTAATTTCTTCTGTTGGATTGAAATATATGAATTAAGTAACTGTGACCTATCACTCAAAGCGTGTGATGAAAAATTATTTGTTTATACGAGTTTCAAGTAGCCGTGACTTGAAAAAGAAATTAATAATTAAATATTTTTAAGAATATAAGACTTGACATGGGTATAATTAATACTTCTTGTTTCGTCCGGCAAGCGTTGAAGAAAATTATAGCTTGCAATACTAGTTCCTACCGTGGGAACAATCAACTTTTCTCATCGGAAGTACCCAGTAACCTAAAAGTTCCTCAACATAGATTAAACTTGAGCACTGTTTCTCACAATAGCATAATAATATCAGAATCGCGAGATATTTATGAAAATTTGGCCTTTGAAGATTGGTTATACAATAACCTGAATTTAACGTCGAGTAATCTATTCGTATTGTTGATGTGGTATAATTCTCCTTCAGTTGTCATTGGACGACATCAGAATCCATGGATTGAATGTAATGTAGATTATTCCCGAGCTACTAAAGTCAACATTGTAAGAAGAAATAGTGGGGGTGGTGCAGTGTATCACGATTATGGAAATCTGAATTGTTCTTTTATGAGTCCAAGACAAATGTATAATCGTAAGAATAATTTGCAAATTATTTGTGATGGAATTCATAAAAGGTGGTCAATTGATTTATCAATATCAAAAAGAGATGATATTTTGTTAGATGGAGACTATAAAATATCCTTTTTTAACTATTGATTTGGTGATAAAATTAAGATATGTTACTTGATAATAAAAGTATGATTAAGCCATTTAATATATATACATATATATATATAAATACCATATATTCAAATACTAATCTTTTCTTACACTCTTTATGTCAGGCACCAAAAATATCAAGAAATTTATACATTTATATAAATTAGCTTGGGGCTCTTGAATATAATTCAAAAAGTAGTCTCATAAACATTGATGAAATAAGTTACAGCTTATAATCTTGAAGATTAGATGCCATGGTTTTGAGTTTCAAATATTCAGTCTGGAATTTTATTTAAGACCTTTATTTTTATATGGGTTCAATGTGTGTAAAATGATGGTATAAATGACATTTTGTTGAAAAATTAATTTTTGTTTAAGATTTCATAAATCTAATGCATCCTCTAGAGAAAAGCCCTGAGCTACTCTATGTAAACATTCTTTTGTTCCTGACTCCCCGCATTCTGCTGCAGTCGCATGTTTTAGACTCTTTACCGGCCATGACTGTTTCTAGGTACATCTTTTCCAGATTGGTCTGGCTGATTCTTCCGACTGTGTTTTGTGCCATTTGGGTCAGTCTATGACTGCATTACATCTTGATATGTGCCCTGTATTTTTGAATTTTAGGGCCCTTGTTTTGAAGTATTAGAGAGCTTGGTATAATGGCCTAGTGGCCAAATGACCAGCATTTGTAAAATAAATAAATAAATAGATTTCATAAATTTTGCATAATTCTTTTGAATTTTTTATGAACAAAAGGAAAATGAAATTAAATGCTATTATTTAGGGAATAAGGGATACCATTATCAGAATAAGTAGAAAATGATTTCGTCATCACTCACAGTTGGAGCATTAAAAGGTGTTTCTTGAAAACTTAGCTGTTACTGAGGATTAGGGATAGTTATAGATAAGTTATTTATTCAACATTATACTTAAGGACTCTTGATTCTTTAACTTAAATCTTAATATTTATTTTAAATGGCTACATATATATGTATTTATGCATGCATAGTATATATATATATATATAAATGATTTGTCTTTTTTAAGCTATTAATTCTTCACTGGTGTTATTGTTTTGTTGTATTTTCTCTTACAATGTATATTTAAGTATTTATATGAAGAAGTTTTTTTTTCTTTATCCTTAGAATCTTTCTAAAGTATATTTGACTTACTAGCTTTTCAATTTTTCTCCTCTTCAGTTATGAATCCTACTGAGTTACAAGTATTTTAACCTGTTGAAACATTTTTCTTAATTTTATTATATGTATCTGGCACTGCATCAAAGTTAGGTCGAACAAATGCATATCACCACTGCACTGTGCTTATTGATGTGAATGGAACAAAACTCAAGCGAGCTTTATGCAAAGAATTAGTAGGTTCATTATATTGATTTGAAATAATTAATTTTTGAGATGATATTATGAAATAATACTATGTTTATTTATTTTTTTAAATATTTTCAGCCTTTTGTGGAAAGTAGGGCTACACCAAGTGTTCGAGCTACAGTAAAAAATCTGAAAGAGGTTTGCCCTGATATGAATATTGCTGATGTTATTGAAGCTGTAAAAGGGGAGTATAAATCTATATATGGGGTAGGTATAGGATTGTTTTAGACTTTTTTAGAGCTTGTTCAAAGCTTTAAGATACCATTCTATATTTAATGTCATTATTATGGTTATGCTATATATTTTCACTGCTTATTTATAGCATTGAATATAGTGTGAGATAGCTCAAAACTAGCAAAACATGCTAAAGACATTGTGTAAATAAGGCACTTTATTTACAGAAATACTTAAAGTTATATCTTATTAATAGGCTGCAGATATATAATAGACACATATATAACTATCTCATTTTCATTAGATTTAGGCTTAAAATTCTAGGTTTATCACAGGTTTTACTTGGTATAAAAATTAAAATGTAAAATCAGTTTGTAATGAAAGTATAATCATTTGAATGATACAATCAATGTACAGTTTATATATTTTTTAAATCAAATATTTCATCATTATGTATTCAAATGAATGTATAATGTATTTGTGTATTCAATTTAATTGTTAATTTTTTAAATCTTGTCTTCTGTTATATTGCCAAAATGTAATTTTAATGTAACTTCCAACTTTTGTTCTGCTTCAATATTTTTCTTATATTTTTACTAACTGAATTGGATAGACTATGCCTTTAGGTATGCTATACAAAGATGATATCAAGTATTTCTTCATATGTGGTAAAAATATTTCAGCTGTTTTACTATCTAAATTTCTAGTAAATTCCAACATCTTAAAGTTACCTACCTAAAGTCTCCTTTTCTTTTATGTTGTTCTCTTTGAAGAATATTATATTTTGAATGAAGGATTATTTATTTTGCCAAAAATTAGAACCTTGTGGTTCAAATTTGCTTTAATAAATAATATCAATTTATGAAAATTATTATTAACAATACTGTCATTCTATAACTAGTAATATATGTACATTATAATATTGTTTTTTAATTGTTATAGCTAAAAAATTTGTAACTAGATTCTCACAAACCTACAAAAGACCAAAATTTTCTAACATGTTTTAGGGTCCCATAAAATTCCATATTTTTTTGTCCTAAAGCCTTAAGTGAGCATTTAAAATAAAAAAAAATCTCAATACCTTTTTTTCTTTTCCTTGGCATTAAAACATGTTGAAAGTGGTGATTCAACATAAGATTTTTCATACATTACATTGATTATGTAACAGATAGTTATTTTATTAAGCATTTCAAACAAATAAATGTTGGTAGAGGAATGTTCATTCAAATCGTTTTAATGGTAAAACTTACTGATTTATATTAGCTGTTATGATACACTTTCATTGAAATGCTAAATTATAATGCCAGATATATTAAGCAAATCTTGAATACTTCAATTCTTTTTTTAGTATTTTTTTTTTTTGGAAAAATTTGATTATGTATTATATAAAGACACAAATTTGTTATGATAATTTTTTGCATGAAAATTTTGTGTTGAAATATCTTAATCATTAATTAATTGATATAGAATATCATCATCAACTGTAGATCAAGCTCATGAAGTATCCCTTATATGTGTGAGAATGTTCAGTATAAAGCATAAAATATCCTTTAGCTAGAAATATACATAACAAAATTTTGTATTCAGAAAGTTCAATGGGACTTATTTTATAAACCTCAGTCAAATTTATTACTTATTGCATAAAACCAGAACTTTTTTACATCCTGCACTTTAGCAATTTTTCTATTTCAAATTTTCTTTCTCAGAATTCTTTTATTTTACTCATTATTAGTATAACTCATTATCTTTTCATTTCTGTGAATTACCTCCATTTTAGGTGTCTGAAAAGAATATTTTTAGAATAAATCCTAATGAAGATATTTGTCCTGGAATAACATCAATTATAGATCATTTGAAAAGTTGGAAGTGGTGCTTTGGACATACTCCACGATTTATTGTGTCTAGAATCTTCCCAATCTGCCCAACATTTTCAAAATGGAGTACAAAAAATCTGCCTTTTGATTTTGAAATTAAGCTTGATGTTAACAAAGGTATTTTTGACAATATTTCATTTAATCCAGAAATTGTGGAACCAAAGTATATGAATATTTTGAAACACTGTTTAATTGGAAGGGAGTTTAGTCCCAAAGTTGATCGTTATCTTCACAAGTGGATTCTGCTATGTAGTGATGAATTAATTTGTAAATATATCAAAGGTTGTATTACACAAATTATTTGGGATGTATATAGGTAATATTAAAATAAAAGTTTTATCATTATGCTTAAGAAAATTTTACTTTGATTAATCCATAGTAATATTTGAATATTATATGATTTACCCTGGAATTATGAAAATGATAATGTGAGTTAATTTCATAATGAAATGGATACAGTTGAAATAAATATAATACAACCTCCAATATTTTATGTTGTTTGAATGAGAGTTTTGAAAACATCCTTTTAAGCCATAAATAAGTATTATATTTTTGAGCATAGCAGTGTATTTACACAGTTTTACATGGGATTGAAGATTTAAAATGTAAACTGATGCATTGTTGTTGTAAGACAGGTTTTCTTAATGGGAAAGAGGAAAAGAAAATTGCATTTTCATATTTAGAAATAGTTATGGGCCTAAATATAATTTTCACTATGCACTGTTTCACATGATTGTAGTCTTTGGACACTATACTGTTCCATAAACATAATTACTATACACAACATCATGTGCCCATTGGATATAATTTGCTGAATAATTCATAATGAGAAGCTGAAGTTCATAACCATTGAATATGCAAAACAGTCAATCATACAGTATTTTACAGCTTTTGAAATAGTAACTATAGCCTGCAGTAACTGCTAGTAACTATTTATTGCATTTATTTCAGTAGTAGTAAAAGTTATTCTTAACATTATGGACTATTTCTTGCCAGAAAATGTTGATCTGTTGTCATGTATTACAGTCTAGCCTTTTTTTTGGCTGTAATTATAGAAGTTATGAATCCTTTTTGTTTTGTATTAATATTTGACATTTGTGGTATATTCAATGATGTAAATGAATCATAATTATTATCTGAGTCTTAAATGGGGTTCATATAGTCCTTTAGAACTTATTTTCAGTTTCTGTTTTTAAGGGCCCTTAAAAACATTTATTTTTATACTCAAGGCCTTTTTTTCTCCTTACTTTCTGATAAAATGTTCCTAATTTTCTAGCTAAGGTACAAGAATTTTCAATTTATGACTGTCAGTGATTGGCACTGGGAAAATACGGACACTTTTTCTTCAGTGTGTGTGTTTCAGTTATTTCTTCCCTCCATGTATGTAATGTGTGTATAATGTGGAGAAAATCAAATATGTATTTTTGAAATATTAATATTACAAATTTATAATATTGATATTTTTGGAGAAATTATCTTATGGTTGGCCTAATGTACAAATTTTTTAAATGTCTAATTTGTGAGTAAAACATTTTAAATCATTGAGATTTTTCATTTCTGAAAATTAGTACAAACCCTGTTAACCATTCTCAAATGTGTAATAACTTTGAATTCATGACATCTTGCCTGTCAAATATACCTTCCCATATTTTTTTTTTAATCAATAAGTTGATGAAGTTGTCTTAACAAGTCATAGGTTTTTTCAGCAGATACTAAACCTGTAATAGTGATTATTATAAGTTCATAGATCAGTTGCATTACAATACAGACATATTGTATATAGACAATGCTTATAATTTTTAAAAGATCATTAACTATCCAGACTTTCCCAGGACACAGTTTTCATCTTACAGATATAACTACATATAGATTTATACAACTAATAAAACGAACATTATATGAAAATATTTCTCTCTGAAATAGATGTATATAGATAAAGTGTACAATTTGAATAGATGTATATTGCTTGCTTCATAAGTGGCATTTGTTTTTGAAATAATTAAACAAGTCTAAAATATGGACAAATATTTTTTATTATACATCATGCATGCTGCATTAACATTTACATGGAACAAGTATAAATTACTACAAATAGTTCTAAAAGTTTACAACAGTATACTGGAACTTGAAACATTAGTTAACATTGCCTTTGAGTTGAGCAATGTTGCTACTCTATGAATTTACAGTTAAAAAAGAGTTTCATTCCACTACATATTTAGATAAAGCATAGTGAATCATTCTTATATTATTACCTAGAATGATTTTAGTCTTAGTAAAATCCAACAAGCAACACACTGCTTAGAGATGGGTCGGATAATTTATATGAATTCATGTAAAACAATCCAAAAAAGTGATGACTTGGTTTAAATATCTATCATCTGCAAATGGTGCATTTAAGGTTCTATTTTGTAAACTATTGTTTTAGCATTGCTTTTACTCAATATATTCATTATGAAATTCAGTAGAGTAACGACATTGTTTAAACTCATCAGAATAAAATTCTGATCTTCATTATGAGGAAACATTTAACTCCCTGAGAATTCCTCTTGGAAGATCAAAGCTACAAGTACTGTACATAGTCGTATTAAATATATTGAAGGTTCAGGAACTCAAAATTGCTCATATGCAATTTTAAACACAGCTAGATTTTGTATTAAATTTTAGTTACTGCTACCAGGGCTTCCTATAATATGATTCTTTCACCTTCTATATCCTCTCCTAGATTTACATCTACCTTATAATAAACTGAAGAACAGATTATAGCTAAGATATTTTTTTTCTCCCTTGAATGATAATGCATGAAAATAAAAGTATTTTAGCGAATTCCATTAAACCCATTATTTATCAAATGATTATAAAAGATTTCAGTATATTTATAGAAAACCCATAAAGCAGTAATACAAATACTCAAAAGCTGAACTGTATCCCATGCTTCAGATTTTGATGCTTTAAAAAAATATAACAGGAATAACAGCATTACAGTACCAATAATGAGGGTAATAAATACAAAAATGAGAGCTGTGATAATGATGCTTCATTCTATATTCTTTTATTTTTAAATTACTTGGTTTAAAAACCTAATTAAGTCTTTTCTGTAGCCAATTAAATCTAAAAAGCTAGTAACATTTTTCCAATGCAAAATAATAGAGTACACTTATTTCTAATATGCAACAAATAGGAAAATTAGAAATTTTATACGTTTTAAACACATATAATATCACTTACTACATAGTTTAGAAGTGATGTTGTATATGTCAATTCTGATATGATTTTATTATTTTGATTTTTTATCCTTTAAATCAGCAGTGCTTTGAAGGCACACTATCATTGCATACTGTAAAATTCTGACAAAGGCTTTTTCCATGTAGTAGTAACCAGCCTTATAAAAACTATAAATATAAGATCATTCAAGAATGTAACAAAATGATAAATCTATTTACATATAGACTAGAAGTCAGTAATGAGACTAGAAGTCTGAAACTTTTTTTCCCACCCCCTTTTTTTTGTAGGGGTCAGGTAGAGGTTTCAATCAAAATGTTTTGTTAGAATCTCTCACCTAATCGATTGCATTGATATAGATGCCTTAGTGAAGCTGTTAATTAGACAGAATACTTTTTGGCAAATTATCATCCTTCAACCACCTTTTCTCTCTCTTTTTATTTATTTATTTATATATTAATGAAATGATATGAACAGTTTTTGTTCATTATGAGGCTTACCTTAGTACTGAATTGGTCATTTTTATTTTTATTTAAGTGGTGAGTAATATGAAAAATTTTATGTTGTAATGAATTTCTATAATGTTTATTAAAAGTGAAGATGAAATATAAAAGGAACCCAATTTGGTCCAAATTGAGTTGAATAATCATTTTCTAGTAATCAATAGAAAATTAAATGAGGTGATAGAAGTTATATTTTATGATTTAAACTACTAACTTATTTTTAGACATCAAAATATGACTGCTATATAATTTAATATTAAATTTTTATCTTGTTAAAAATATCAATAAACAATCTTTTGTAGCATACGTTTTGGTTATCATTTACTTTAGTCTTATGGGAAAATAATGCAGAATATTCAAATTTTTGTATTTTACAGACCATTTTCTTTTTATTCTTATTTCTAAACTTAAAATGGGCATTTAAGATTAATGTTTTCACTGAGAAAATAAATGGAATATATCTGTACCTTGGAACAAAAAGGGCCAAAGTCCATTTTAATCAAATGTCAGAGAACATCAGTTTCAGTTTACAAATCTTACTAATGGTTTGTGTATAAATATTTTTCCAAGTTTTATTTTTCAATTTTAGTCATAGTTTTTGCCTACATTATTATTATATTTACCTCGATTTCTTTTTCATTTGTCACTCAAATTTCAAAGTTTTGGACACTGATCCTTTTTGTTTCAAGGTACAGATATAATCTTAACACAAAATACAAATAAAAACTTTTGAGAATGACTAACTGAACCTCTGTCTCAAATCTACTTATTAGATCAATTTAGGTTCCATTTATAAAATTGGATGTGTATGAAAAAATATCAATGAGAAAAATAAATACAGTATGCTTGTATTATTTCAAATTAATTACTCTTTACAAGTACATAATTACAAGCTGTTTAAAAGGGGATTTAATAGGAACTATCTCCCAATTTGAATAAACATTCAAAATAATACATAAGCTCTCATACAAAATATTTTACATCAGTACAAGTAAACATTGGACATTTAAGAAAAAAAATTGCACAGCAATTAAGCATGCCTCTGGTTTCAGTTTTATTGGTTTTTTAAGGTTAACAAATGTTAATGCTGTATAAAGAAAATTATTTGTTAATGTAATAAAACTGCACAATACTTTAAAAAGTTTATATTTGACACCAGTAGCTATACTAGTACAAAGCACCTTGATGGCATGAAATATTATACCATGTGAGTGTGTATGCATTTTGTGCATGCTTATGGTATTTTCATATTAACAACATAACTTAGTACATCCAGTGTTTCAGATTATGTATCTATGTAAAAAATATTGTTGTGTAATACAGTAGCATGCTATAGTTGCTGTTACTACTTTTGTCCTTCAAATGTCATTGAGTATCATACTTAAAATATCACATGATCAATGTGCAACAGCTTTTAAATTACAACATACACTAATCAGTATTTAAATTTTGATTCGAGGATTGGTATATGTAATGAAAAAACTGTTTACTGCTATTAAAGCTTCAAATGACTAGTCCAGTTATTCTTTTTCAATCTTTTTGATTATTTAGAATTCTGCTCCTATTTATTCAGTGAGCTTTTCATCAGAAACAGGATGAAATTGTTTGTCAGTTTTTTTTAAATATATTTTCAAACCATCTAGGACTACTGTACATAAAAAAACTGCATAATTTGTCAATTACACCTCTAAAACTGAGTATTTTTTGTTCTATAAAAAAACAAAAAAACTTCTGCAGTAGAAACTCGCGAACAGTTTGTATATAAAACAATGGAAATTCGTGTTGATTTCCCACACTACTTGCAATACCTCAACAGTACAAGTTCTATTTATGCTTAAGTTTGCATAGAAGGTAATGTTCAAGCAAATTGGGGATTAAATCCTAACACTGCATGCAGCGTTGTGTAGGAATGCAAGTTTAATATGATGGCAGTCTCCTTGATTTCTCCTTTTTTAAAAATATCTCTAAACATATCAGCATCACAACAGTTTATCACAACAGATATGTTTTCGTCAATAAGTTAAAAAAAGAAAAGTCTTTATAAATCCGATAAGGAACTAAATGTATTCAGAGCGACAGTTTCTCTTCAGATTAATATCGTTGAACATTGATTCCCTTTAATGAGATTCGCGAACTAAATGAATAAAAAACTGCACTGCATCTTTGGTTACACAACCACACGATTTGCAAGTGAAGGGATCTTGGGGCCCGTGAAATCCCATATGAACCGAGTATATAAACCAATCCCCAAAAGTTGTTTTGCAATGGATGCATTCATACCGGGTTTGTTGGCTTGAATTAACTTTATCATCCTGTTTTACAGACATCAAAGTAGGTTCATTATGTGAATTCGTATCATTTATTCTCACGTTGTTGTGCTCCAAGTTAGGACTTGCGTTTTTGGAAATTTGGTGATTTCCATTCAAAATATTTAGAGATTGGACTTGCGGTGTTATAAGCTGATTTTGTGAACTGAGTTCTTGGGGACTAGGAAAAACTTTATTTGAAGTGTCTGCTCTTGGAAACTCAACAGCTGGGTGTTTGTCCGAAATGACGATCTCTGTTTTTTGTTCTCGACTCTGTCCGATTTTCTCTGTCCACAACCTCTCAATATCTTCCATAGTATCATCTTGAAATGGGTTAATAAATTGAATTTCGCCTTTTTTTAACAGTTCTTGCTGCTCGTCGTATTGTATGTAGTGGTCAATTTTAAAAGCTTTGCCTTTTCTTCGGTGTCGATTTGTGGAAGTTATATTGGATGATTCCGCACCTCTTTGTGAGGAACTTTTTACCTCTAGGCTTTGCTGTTCGGATGCTGTTTCTAAAATTTTACTTTTATCGGACTTAGGAGAATCCGATTTTGGTGAACTTAAATCTATTGGCGAGTCATTCCCTTTAGGCTGACTGTAAGAATCCACTTCCATGTTTGTTGCTGTTTCTGTAGTCACTATGACACTTCCCTTAGTAACGTCTTGTTTTTTGCGGGACCCTAAGAAATCGGGCAAGCTAACTGTACTGTGGGCTGGCGAGGGCGAAGAAAATTCCTTAAAGGAATCGCTTTCGTTTCTCGGAGATGAGCTTAAATGCCTATGATAGTCTGGGCTGCTTCTTTCTTCACTTTTGATACTACGGGCTTCTAGCTCTGTTTCATCGCACTGAAGCTTTTCACCATGCACAATCCCATGAGAGCTGGAAACTTTTTCGTTTCTTGGAGAAATGGATTTTTCGACGTTTGACTCCATCTGTTCCAGATAATTTCTCTGCCTCATCATGTTGCTAAATGTATGTGGATTTGACAGTACATCCGGATTGATTCCATATAATTTTGCAATGTCCGGATACTCTCCAGCATGCGTTATGATATGCCTGTTTAGTGAATCTAAGTCGTTTGTTACATAACGACATACAGAACATTCATATCTTCCAAGGTGCACGCTTGGTAGCTGTATAGGCATGGAATAACCCGAATTTACTTGATGTGTTGCTCCCATGAAAAAATTGGGAGCATACTCCATAGATGGATAAATGGCAGGTGGCAACATGGGAACAGCTGCTGAATAGGGCATGATTTGCTGACTGGCAGGGGTTGAAGATGATGAGACAACATTGTTTAGAGGATTCTCGGGATTTTTGCGTTTTTTAGTTCTAGGCCCTCTTCTTCTGCCATAAACATCAATCATTTGAATAGTACTCGGTGTGCCGTCTTGATTTAGAATAGGGCCTGCTTCGTGTCCCTGTTTAGTTTTAAGATGCTGTTTTATACTATGACAATATTTTGTAACGTAGGAACAAGTTGCACAACGAAACTGATATACATTAGAATGAGATTTCATATGACTATTTAGCATCGATTTGTTAACACATTTATAGTTACACATCGAACATTTAAATGGTTTGCGACCAAAGTGATTTGCTATGTGATATTCAAAGTGATGCTTAAATTCTGAGGCAAAATCACAATGAGGGCATTGTAATATCTTGTCGGGTTTCATGTGTAGTTTGGTATGCTTCCAAAAGTCATCCTTTTTACCACACACATAAGTGCAGTGTTTGCACTTGAACTTCCTCGATTTTCCATTTGAGGATGTAACACAATTATCCATCGATTCTTCGGAATTGCTTCTTTTTTTCTTTTTAGTTTTCGATCCAGACCAACTCTCTGGTGGAATATCAGAATGAAAATCACTTATATGCCGTTTTAATCTACCCTCTGTTCTGCTTGCATAATTACATTGTGTGCATTTGTGTTCAAAGTGTTCGCTCGAATGAGCATCATACTCTTGTTTTGTTGTAGCAACGTAACTACACGAGTGGCAGGGAACAGGTTGAGGATACATTTCTAACCCTGCCATAAATGGTGAATCCCTGTCAAACATTGGAGGAGCTGATGATGTCGATGGTATATTTCGGTTGTAATTTCCAGATGGTGTTGATGGAAAAGTGACATCGTGAGCTTCGCGATAACCTTGCGGTAAACAGTTTCTGTTTTTTTCTGAAGAATAATTTGACAAAGGGGACGTTTGGGGAAGCCGACCATCTTTTCCAAAAGTGCACTGCAGTCGTTCCAGCGGGCTTTGGTGAAACTCGTCTTGATCATCGTAATTGCTTTGAATCGATCCACTATCCTCTGAGGAGGGATCATATACTGTTGTACGTCGTTCCGTCTCATACTCATTCATATTTCCTGAGGTTTCTTGACTTGGCAAAAGAGGTGGTGAAGAGTCTACTGACGTTCCAAGGTTTGATACAGGTGACGACTTCTGCGGCTCCTTAGCTTCCATATCAGAGCTTTTAGGTAATGTATCGTGCTGTTGTGGTGCCATATCGTTATTTTTTCGAATATTTATCTCTGATATATGCACAGCTGTAGATTTACACCGATAAGTCACTGAGTGGAACTCTGAAATAATTGATGTCATTACGATACCACCATGCTTGACGATCGTCTCTCATCCAATGGAATGTGAAATTATAAAATAATCAATTTTGTCTGCATTCAGGATTTGAATTTCAGGCTGTAAGAAAAGAAGAATCAATTATTTGACAACAAAAGGGCAAGACATAGTTAAAAAATTCAGTCAGCACAGAAACATAAATCAGAGATTTAAAAGAAATGCTTGTAGAAGCCTTCAAATATAAAAATTTTCAAGCTTTTCGAATACTTGACATAAATTTACTTTATTGTTGTCAAAAGATTATTTTAAAAAAGGAGAGAAAAGATTTTTAAAAAATTGAATTTCAAGCATTAAAACAAATTTTCAAACATAAGTTGTTTATTTTATCGATTTCACCGTGCTCCAGCTTTGAAATTCCAAACATAAAATCCAAACATTTTTAATAAATAAATTACATATTATTTGATTATGAGAGAAATACGTTTATAAAAGTATTAAAAATTCAGCAACCGTTAAGGTTAAAGTGGAGTGAAAGTAATACTAAAACGTTAAAGTTAGAGAAGGTAATTCTTGTCTAGTCTTTATTACTTTTTATACACCCCCTTGCTACCTTTTCTAAAACTTTTCGCAGTCACGTGAGAAAAATATTTGAATAAACTTTGAAAAAATATTTGAAATGAAACCATCTTTCGTCTCATCTTAATGAAGCATTTTTCACAATGAAATGTGTCAAATATAACTGTAAACCAGTTACTCGTTATTCTGTCTCGTCTCATTTTAGGGATATCATATTCCTGCAAATACGGCACCACTGTGCGATGATTTTGCAGTATTAAAAGGTAGACTAGATTTTTAATATTATCCAAAGAGGCAATTTTTCAATAAAACATTTATTTGCTGCGATTTAATTTAAAAGTAATAAATATAATGACTCATACTAATTATTATTGATTCGCTACAAAATATCATGAAAACCACCACGACTCCTAGACGATCCGATTCGTCACCAAACAAGCTTTCTATAAATTACCTCAGTGCTGTGTGTTTGCACCGCTCACACACTTTACATGAAGAGCACGAGGAAATCGAGTGGAATTAAGAGGAATTATCCTTCCCTTCCCTTGTGAAGCACAACAGTGCACTTTGTCATTTCCCGTCAATTCCCATGCACAGCAACTGGTTAGTACAATGGCTTGGAGAAATATGATTAGTGTGTGTGTGTGGGGGGGGGGGGTGAAGAATACTCATACACAGAAAGTGGGGAGCGCAAAGGGAAAAACAATCGTCTGCAAATGATCATGTCCGGGAGATTAAAGAACTCGCCCCTCTTTCCGTTCACATGGGTAAATTGTTGCGATGCCGTGATTTTCGCGATCGAAGCTGGAATTGCTGAAGATAACACACATTATCAGTCCAAAGGATTAATTTTGGAAGCACAGCAACTACCGCCAAAGACTGTAAGAACTTTAAGATCAGTGATAAATTATGAAGAAAAGCTAACTTTATAGAAGATCCATCACAGGGGTAAATCTTCGCATTTTTTGGTTGGTCATGGGAGACAATCGCGTCTAATCATGTCGGTCCGGCGAAGGACTACATCTTTTGGTTTGAAATTATGTAAAAACTCCATGAATTGGGAAGTCAAGAAACTTTCATCCAACTTATTTATATACTTTGAAATGTTGAAAAAGGACCCATTTAACACAAAACAGGATCAGAATCTATTATTAATAGAGCCGCCCACACTTGACTACGGAAAAAATCCTCATATAACAATCTTCAATTTAACGAAGTATTTCAGTCAACGAAATTTTTAGACTTACCTATACTTTGAAGACTATTTAAAGGCCAATTTTAAAATTAGATATATAATACGAAAAAAAAATTATATAATAAGTTAATAATAAAAAATTCAAACTTTTTATATAACATATTTATTATGTGCCTCAAAATTTTTGATTTATAACAATTCAATTTGAATTTACAGCCTAAAATTTCTGAAACAAATTATTGTCGAATTTAGGAGTTGTAACGGCTCTCCAAAATTAAATTGTTCAAAATATAAATAGTTTTGTATATCATGATAATCCTATTCAAAAGGAAATTGTACGTAAAGAGAAATTTGTATTATTCATTTTTATATAAATAATTATTAAAGCATGAAGATAAGCAAATGCATGCAATCTGGAGAATTTAAATAACGACTTGAAGAACGAAATCGAAATAAAGATTTCCACGGTTGCCGTTACATCACAGCAAATAGATATATATTTTTTTTTGGTTCTAGCAGAAAGATACTGATAACTGGACTAAAAAAACAAATTCGCTAAGTCACTTCTGGGAGGGCTGGACTATCGGCGAAGCAAAGGCAAGATCTTGCTGAATGAGCAAGAGGCTAGTCCCTCGACCACTTAAGTGTAGAGGGGCCATGAGAAATACAATAGCCACCCTTTTCGAAAGAACCCCACGAAATCTAAACGCTGACGCAGCAATTATATTATGTCCATTTAGCTGAAAATGTTTTCCGTGGGCCATCGAATTTATCCCCTATAATAGAATTGATAAATTTATTCGATCAAATCCATTTTCAGTTTACATATAATGTTAGAGCTTGGCTAAGGGGAAACGCCAATTTTGTTTTTAAAGTTTTGAATATGGAATGTTCACTTTTAATGTACTCGGCGCCGAAATACGAATAGAGAATTAGAAGTGGGAAACAAATTTCATAAATTAGTAACGTCAAAATGTACTACTAGCGGTTTAAGAGGTACTAGAACCTAGTTCCCCCCCCCCCCCCACTGTACACATGTTTTGGAAAATTAAATCTATATAATATTTATTTCCAAATATATATATATATATATATATATATATATATATATATATATATATATATATATATATATATATATATATATATATATATATATATATATATTTATTTATTTATTTTTAAATATTTACTTGTGCTATAGATAATGCAACGATCGGATTTCTTTCTTCATTATTCTGAAAAATTTCTTGTCTAATCTTCAAAAAGTGTGTTTTCGGCGACAGTTTTAGCTGCTATTTTTTTCCCCCTCAGCGTAAGACCACACTACCATACAAGTTCCATTTTTCTGAATATCTATAATTCAAAACCCGTAGCCCGATTTCAAAAGTTTATTTATTTATTTTTCCTGTTTCTACTCATTTCAGAGATTCTATATTCTTTCAAATTCGGTACTTTTTTTTGTGCATTAAATTTCAGACAAAAACCAACTTAGAGTTCTATAATTATATAGACAAACGCAGCTGATGAGGGAATTAAAGCAAACATGTATGAAACTTCTTGAAGATGAATCTAAAATACAGAATAATTTTCATAGAATATAAGACCAAACACACACACACACCAAAAATAAATAAATAAATAAATAACTGGTTATTTGTAATGATTTCTAATATAGCTGAAAGATCTAAAACTTTATTAATGTCGAATTTAAAAACCAAGTTGGTTTTGACGATACATTCATTTCCATTTCATCATCAAAAAACGTGAGAGATATACACCTAGCCCCCTAAATTTTAACCACCACCTAAAGAAGACATTCCACCCTTTTGATGTATAAATGTCTTTAATATTATATAGACGAAAAACTGCATTGTTTAAATAAACTGGAAAAAATCCTCGATATCTTCCCATATATATATATATATATATATATATATATATATATATATATATATATATATATATACACACATACTTTTCATCAGATACATGTTATGAAATTGTAAATACTTACTTTGATAAAAATAACATATCAAATTATAGTTCGATCCTAATCTGTCGTACGTGGATCATAACTCGATTGAGAATAACTCTCTAATCATATCATAAATTTTCAAGCCACACTACATGTCATTTTCAACCACATATACGGTGAAAGCTAACGTTTATTCTCCCCCTATCATTCATTTATTTCAACTCCCTACTCTCCCAGGCCTTTTAAATTTATTCTTACCCTCTCCCTTTCGCCATGACTGACGTAACATTTTATCCCCTTTATTGCCAGCCTTTTACGTACTGGGAAACTGCTGTGAATGGATTGGACTGATAATTTAATCTCATCAGCGGTACTCACCACTGTAGTAAAATCTGCAAGTAACGTTACCCTCACACCAGCACGCGTTGTTTGTTCATTCACGTGCTGCTGGCTGTTTATAAATGGGGCAGTGATTGAGCAGCCGACTGGTCGAGAACATTCCATGGGAATATAACTTCGCCTTACAACTAATGCAGAAAAACATCATTAATATATTTCTGCTGAGAACTGACAAAAATTACTGATACACAGTTTAGTCGCAAAATCTTCTCTAAACATGGCAGCTCTGTGAAAGGAATGTTGAATCTCGGTTAGGTTAGTGAATCTCGACAAACTGTTATCAATTATCAGAGATTAAAATCAAAATTATTTAACGTCCTTGTTAAATTATTTGGATTTTTTGCATTTGGGCCTACGATTTAATGAGATGCGTTTCTAGTTTTCACCATTATTTTATCTAATAGTGATATACACGTATATAAATTTTAATATCTTAACATACGAATTTCAAAATTCCACGGGATGAGGAAATTGTTAACTAGATTCTATAACCCTGTTACCTGATTTAGTTGTCTAATCCTCTGTGACCTAAGCAACATAGTATTTTAGATAAATTACATATGAGTGCACTTTGGTTTCTAAATAGAATGTCACATTAGCTTGTAACTGATCTATCGAATAGGAAAAACTTACAACACTTTAAACTATTTTATTACTGTGCATGCTTTGCAATTAACTGTTAGATTATACCACTGAAAAGAATTTCAGAAATAGCGATAGTAAAAAGCAGAATAACTGCGTAGCTTGCCAACAGATGGCGTCACTACTGTTAGTTTAGAGATCATTAAGTTTCCTCAAGAGGAGGAAAAACATTCCGTTCCAATAAATTCGTGAAGTGACAGTAAGAGACTGTAAATAGAATCTGTTAGGGCTTTGCATAAATATTAAAATCAACATTCAAAGAATAAGATATTCCATAAATCCACTAACTGTTTAGAATCGCATCTTTTAAATATAGATGCGATTTTTGAAACGTGTTACTTAAAATATCACATTTTTAATCCTTTAATTACTTTAATAATAAAGGTGATGAACCCTATTTTGTATCTTGACAAATGTCAAGAGTTAAATTACATCGACAAATATTAAAATCGTTTACTATGGACTTACTTTCTAGCACAGAGCACCCATTCGCAATACCATCTTTGGGTAATACCAGAATTTCCACATTATACTTTTTGTATGTACAAGATTTTTAAGCTTATTTGGATTATGAAGCTAAAAGAATTTTAACTGGAAATTGAAAAAAAAAAGTAAAAATTCATATTTTGTTTTAAACTATTTAATTAAAAGGACTTGAAACACTTTCCTAATACACTCATCACTATTAAATCTATGTCAGAGGTAAAATTTTTGTCGCGCTTAATTTTTTTAAAGAAAATTAATTATTACTAGGCAAAAACCGAAACAAAGAGGTTTTGCACATATCTTATGGCCCTAGAATATTTCCTCTCCAGTTGCAATTCACACGCAAATACGAATGAATAATCCGGGTTTTACCAATTTACAAGTGACCCTTTCTCAGGATGCTCAGAGCATTTATTACAGCATTTTTCATTAACCTCCGCACCCCTCCATCAGAGAAGTAGCGATTAAGACCTCAAGCGGTGTGCTCTGCACAGCTGTTAGCATGAAAGGGGTCGGGGTGCGCAACACTTAACGGCAAAAGTGGGAAAAACGAGATTGTGGAAAAAGTAATCAAGATGGAAAACCGCAGGGACATAAATTTTCCCGTCTACCCCTTCGCTTTCCACCCCCTAGGCTAATTTGTCTCAACTCCCCCATCTGTCTTGAAGAGTTCCCAATGACCAGCTGCCACGGGCGACCCCCAACGGCCAAAGAGGTCGAAATTTTTGAAAAACCCTTTTACAAGCGACAATACCGACAAGTCATTAGCCTAGCCAAAGCCGGGTCGCGTGGCCAATAAATTATATCCCACTCTTATAATTTATGAGAGTCTAACAGAGGTTGTTCAACTCTTACTGTTGATAAACGGTTGAAATTTAAGAAAAGAGCACCTATTCAGGGAAACGCGAATCCGTTATGGATATCCCACACATTCAGCAATTTATATTCAAAATTTCATAAATTAAAGCAGTCGGCAACAAACCTTCGCAGGAATATATATATATATATATATATATATATATATATATATATATATATATATATATATTACATATACATAAAGATTTTAACTTAAAATTTGAACTTACATACATGAATATTTTAGAAGAGCACATATCGGAGGATATTTGACAATTTTTCTATATCAGTGTAAGATACAAATTGTACGTATTTGCTCAGAAAACATCTAGGATGATCATTTTTACCTGAATATCAGTATATATTTCTTACTAAAGTTGTTATTAAACAGCATTTATTTCGAAAGGGATCACACAACAGGATTTCAAGTTTTTCACGTTCCGAAAATTACACTTTTTGGTATTCTAATGTAATATTTTAAAATCTCTAATCTAAATGTAAAGCCGACATTAGAAAGTATGGTTATAGTGATAATATACTCGCAAATGATTTTACTAGAAAATTTTATAATCTTCCAAAGAAACAGACTAAAAGTCTACTTTATATGTATATTATCAAATTACTGCTTAATGCGAACATTATAAAACAATTTTCTTATTTGAAATCAAATTTGGCGTAACTTACTCGAAAATAATTTATGTAGTGAAGCAAGACTATGAATTATCTGACACAGCTTACATTCCCAGTGGAAGATAAACTAATTATATATATATATATATCGATCGCAAGTTGCATGTGTTCACCATGCACCCATCAAGTTTCTTATATCTTCAATACTTTATCGGTGATCGGTGCATTCCTCGAAAATACTAAAACGCATTTAAAATTAAAATATTTACAGCAATCTTACTTGGGATAAAGAATATAATCTGCCTACGTAAATTTCTCTGTGTTAAATTAGAGGCATGATACAAAATACCGGGAGTTAAGTAGACATTTAAGAGTTTTATTTTAATAAAAAATCTTGAGGGATTGAAATAAATAGCAAAGAATCTAAAACAACAGTATAAATTATTTTACAGAAGAAATTCTGCTCTTCTAGTTAAAAAACAAACAAACAGTTATTTAGATTAATAGACGATGTGTTAAACTACATTTTAAATATACGACATTGAATTGATAATTCATTAGAACAGAAATCAATGCATTGATAATTATTAGTTTTCAAATTACTTCTGAATATTATATCATCTGTAGAGTTAACTTGTTCACATAAAAGCAGTCAAGAAGTTAAAGTAAAAATACATCGTGCACCAGTAAATTTGTGCAACCAAAACATCACACTAAAATATAAATAGTATAGAATATTCAATGCAAATATAATTTCTCTGTACTGATATACATTTTCTATGAATAAGAATCTTTGGGTAAAACTTCGCAAAATATATTCAGACAATAGACATATGTTGCATGTTAAACTAAATATAAAACCAATTGTATTTTCAACCTCGCGCCGCAACGAAAGCCTTGTACAACAAAAACGATCTAAAACATAAAATTTTTTCCTCTTTCTCTGAACACAAAATTCATTGAAGCCCCAAAATAAAGAATGAAATTATATTATATTATATATATATATATATATATATATACACACACACACACACACACACACTCAAGAGCCAAAACATTATGACCACCTGTCAATAACGAGTTGGCCCACCTTTGGCGCGCAACACAGCTTCAACCCGCCTTGGCATGGATGCCACAAGTCCTTGGTAGATAGCCGGAGACAGATTGTACCAGATGTTTAAGAAACGGTCACGCAAATCCGAGATATTGCGAATTGGTGGTCTTTGAACTTTGAGCTGCCGTCCCATGACATCCCAAATGTGTTCTATCGGATTGAGATCCGGTGAGTTAGGCGGCCAGGACGTTAACTGGAATTCAGCATCATGTTCCTGGAACCACTCCAACACAATTTTAGCCTTGTGACACGGGGCGTTGTCCTGTTGGAACATTCCATTTCCAGCTGGAAAAACAGAAGCCATGTAAGGGTGCAACTGGTCCGCAATGATGTTCAGATACCCTGTAGCATTCATGGTCTGCTCTACCACAACCACGGGTCCCAGAGACGCCCAAGAGAACGTCCCCCAAAGCATAATACCGCCACCACCGGCCTGTGTATGACCTACTGTACATTGAGGGAGCAACAGTTCGCCTGGAAGACGGCGTATCCTGACACGGCCATCGGCGTGATGAATGACAAACCTTGATTCATCTGACCAGGCAACTCTCTCCCACTGATCCATGGACCAGTCGCGATGTTCCCGGGCCCAGCGCAGGCGCAGTTGGCGATGACGCTTGGTCAGCAAAGGCACACGAGTGGGACGTTTGCTACGTAGCCCCATATCCAACAGTGTCCGCTGAACAGTGTGCTGCGATACTATTCTACTTGGCCCTGCATTGTATTGGGCTGTCAGCTGAGCCACTGTCTGGCTCCGGTTTTGCTTCACCATGCGAGACAGCCTCCGACGACCTTTTTCTTTGATAGCGTGTGGACGTCCAACACCATGTCGTCTACTGCTGGTTTTACAGTCATTCATCCACTTTGCATAAGTACTAACAACTGTAGGTCGCGAACAACCCACGAGTCGTGCAGTTTCGGAAATACTTGTTCCGAGCCTTCGAGCCATTACAATCTGCCCTCTATCAAAGTCGCTTAGATCCGCAGCCTTTCCCATCGCAAGCAGAAGTAAGTGAAAGAATGATTCTTCAGACTCTCCAGCAGCAGTTAAATACCACTTCCACCTGATCACGGCCTTCCACGTCATCCAGGCAAATTCATTGCAAAATGTAGGGGTGGTCATAATGTTTTGGCTCTTGAGTGTATACACACATACATACATACACACACACACTGATATGGAAACTACTCTTTATAAAATGTGTTAATAAATATCTAAAAAACATATCACAAAATAATATTCTAAAACAATACACGTGTGTACGAGTTAGTAAAAAAATATTTCCGCTATAAATTACTCAATACACTTGTATGACTAGCTTTTAAACTATAGCTACTCATAACCAGTTACTAGCTTTGCTTTTACCAAAACATTGAGATTAATATTGAATATCTACAACTGTAAAGTATCTCTGTAGTAACACATCTTAAAAAACTTCATAACATACCGTTCGCCGGACTGGAGAAATATGCACATGCGGCCAGAATCTCGGTTTCAAGCAATCGTAGTATCCTCATTTTCTGACAACCTAAGGGTCAGCTACAAGAACATATTGTGACCACAGTGATGCAATGCCATTAAAAGGGGATCCAATAGCAATGAACTTTTTAGCACTTACCCAGTAGCCCACCAATAGTACAAATTTGAAGGAACTGAATGTATGGGTATTGGTCATTCTTACCCTCACAATAGCAAAAAGTGCAAGCCATCCCTGGGGATTTTCAACGGTAAAAAATGGTTGCCACTCTTAAGCGAGAAGAAACCTAGTCGGGCAGTACCTGCAGCGCAAGTGACAGCTTGTTCATTGTAACAATTGTGTAAAATATCCCCCACATTTTTTGTAAAGAAATTGGCTGACAGGTGGAAATTCCTACGTTAGATCTCTCGGTATCTGATGGCACTGCTATTTCACTGTTCCAATGCTTTGCAAAACGGAAAACTTCAATAAAGCAATGGGGCCTCTTGTCCATATGATTCGGCAATGTTATTGATTTCTAATCAAATAATAATAAAAAAAATCTCCTTCTCCTGTTCCGATACAACTTAGTTTTATTTTCCTAGACTAGTCAAGTTTTAGAGACGTATTTGAAACTTATGCTTACGAATCGCGTAAATTACTTAGAAAGCTAAAGCTTTTAAACTGAGTTTAATAAAGCTCATAAGTTTCGTAAAGCATGAAAGGGAAAGGTTCATTTCTCAGTAGTACCTAGTTTAAATGATACATTCATAAAAGTTAATAACGTATATGAACAAGCATGTTACATATAATAAATAATAATATAAGGTAATTTCCTCTAGATGCATGAAAAGAAAGGTTAAAACTTCTTTTTAGAAACAGTCGTTTAAAACATTAATGAAATTATTCAAACGGTACATTGTAGGAACAAAACATTTGGTAATCAAATATCCAATAATCAGTTTTATTCATTTGTATACTGAAATATACTTTCAATGAGCATTTATTTATGTTTTGAGAAGAGAAAGATTTCTAAGAGCAAATTAAAAAGAGAGGGAAAGAGAGAGAGATAACGGGCAAAAAAATATCTCGTAAAGATAATTTAAAATTTTTTGTCGTTTCAAATTTTTAAAGGTCAACGTATGTCTCCAGATTAATTCAGACAAGATAATCAGATTATAAACCCTTACTCTGTACCGGCGAGAGAATACACATTAGAGTACATTTTCCGCAAAACTGTTGGATCAGAGCGAAAGCGTGAAAACCTACACAGCTGCTCTACCGATTCTTTTGCCTCCCCCGCCTCCTTCGGATTTTTATTACCCTATAAATCAAGTGGGGACTCAATTCGCAAGTCTGGCGTTCTTTTCAGAGAAGATGCTACGGGATCTCCCAACCCTATACGAAGGGACATGTTTGATGCCATCTGGCTGTGTTTGCGACGAAAATTTCGGCCAGAGAAGTTCAACTAGCGACAGACGCATTATATACAAACTAATATTCCGTTATGTTGGTGAAAACACCAATTTGTTTGGAAGTCTCAACAGCATCATTAGTTGAATTACTGGAACTAGTGGGGTCCTGGGAAAGAAGGAGGTTGCAGGTTTGTTTTCGCGTCTCCGTCAGGCTAACCACAACAGCACTGCTTTTTGGAATCTGATCTGTCAACAATATGGAAACGATGGCTTAGTGAAGGACAACAGCACTGAGAATATAATGGGAAAGAACCGTTACAAGGGGAACAATAGAATCATCTCAGAAGGCAACCCCTTTTCGAAATAAGTTTCAAATTAAAAGTGTGAAGTCTCTCTTTCAAACGCTCACTTAAAATAATAAGTCTATCAATCCAATTATAGGTATAAACACAACATAGCCTTTCAAAAATAACCATTAAGTAAAACAAAATAGTATAGAGCAGGGGAGTGCAATTGGTTTGGCCCGGGGGCCTCTTTGTATAAGCGGAGGGCCGCCCCTTTTAAAATTATTGCATTTCTTAGTTAACTTTGCATTTTAGAAAAGGTATAAATTGTAACATAAAAATCAATAAATATAAATAAAATAAAAATATTGGCAGTTTTTCTGGCTCTCCAGATTTTTCTGGGTGTTATGGCGGGCCACAAAAAAATCTGTTGCAAGCCGCATGTGGCCCGTGGGCGGCTATTTGCCCACCCCTGGTATAGAGCATTTCCATTGGCAGAGGTTAGTCCGTCTGCACACGGAGCAACTCAAAAGAAACTGATAACTGAAGCAAATCACAAACCAGTCCGTGATGAGTCGCAACCTATGTAATTGAATGGAACCACGCACACGGCGCAACTGGTTACAAACCCGTCCGACGGGTTTAACCCGGCCGAAACTACGAAATTCGACTGCATCTTGAAATTTTTGTATTTGATTCTTATACACTAATATCGCACACCTGTAAATTAATTGCTTTTGAAGTTTTAAATACCTATCGTGAATTTCATGATGAATTTCATGTGAATTTCATGACTCATTTCATAGACAGAAATAAAATCTCGTTAGTTGAGCTATACAAACGAAGAGCGTAGCCAGAATTTTCTAATAAAGTAGGGAGGTTATGGTGGGCAACAGAACTTTAAAATAAAATACAATTATTTACCTCATTCTGAAACACTGGAATTTTGAAATCATTTTGCTTCAGAAATTCTGTCACAAGAAATTTCGATAGTTTCTCTAAATTCTTGGACATGATGATCTTTAAAAAACCGTGGTCAACGAAATAAAAATTTAGGAAATTCCATCCTGATTTTTTATTTATATTATATATATATATATATATATATATATATATATATATATATATATATATATATATATATATATATATATATATATATATATATATAATATCTTAAATATTATGCCCTCCATTCTAGCTTGTAAATTCCCTTTCCTAAATCTAATCCCCAGTAATATTAATTTATCTCTTACAAACCTTTAGCCACATAGCTTCCCATATGAACGAGGCATTTAAATCGCATGCCTTTGCATTTCTACACGTGTATATGTCCGAATTCGGAAGTGAGTTAATTTCACGACCCCAAAAATCTGCTTACCCTACAAATAATAGACACATGATTTTTTCGCCCTCTCGCGTTTAATGTTGAAAGGTGATATTATATTCCTAGTCATCGTTCTGTAATGAATGGATGTATTTCCGCTCTAATGAACGATGTACTAAGTTTGGCCCGACTGCATTTAAATGTAACTTTTATTCCTTTCAGGCAAGAGTCTAGCTCAAGCCATGTAAATATGAGCTAGTTTTTCCTTATATATATATATATATATATATATATATATATATATATATATATATATATATATATATATATATATATATATATATATATATATACACAGTTGGCTCTCTGTTTAACGACTTTCAGCGGACCGTGAAAAATCGTCCTTAAGTAGAGATCGCCCTTAAACAGAATTTGTGAAAATATAGCATTTCCCATAACGTCGGATGGGCCGGGACTGGGAAATATCGTCTTTAAACAGAGATTGTCGTTAAGTAGAGCGTCGTTAAACAGACAGCCAACTGTATATATATATATATATATATATATATATATATATATATATATATATATATATATATATATATATATATATATATAGGAAAAAGTAGTCTTATCGATCAGTGAAAGACCCCACATGATTCTGCGCCTTCACTAACAATTCTTGTTAGCAGAAAAAACCCACACATGAAATTTCTTAGACAAGGTATATCATATCTATAGCAAGAATACAGTCATTCTTGGAAGATGTTTTTCAACTCCTCCGCACGCGACTCGCACATGTGGGTCCCTATTCTGGGGGCCCCTCAAATTTTTTTTTCGCCTCCTAGAAGTATTTTTTGCCGGCCTCGCGACTACTCTATTTCGAGCAATAACTGTTGCTCCCCCAACCCCCTTTGTCGCGTTTCAACTTATTTCTTTTAGTCTAACTTGTGTTACGTTTCTTTTCTTTTTATGCTTTTTCCCATTCGCCCCCCGGTCCTCAGTTCTTTAGATAAACATGGCCTAAAAAGACGCGTTCCAACTCTTAGGTTAAATGTCACTTCCTTTATTTTTGTACTTTTTTTTTCTTCCTCCACCGCAAGATGCTAGAAAAGTACAAGTTGAATGCGTGTACTGTCGAACCCCGTTATAGCGAACCCGGTATATAACGAACTCACGGATGTAACGAACAACAATTTTGGCCCCGCCATTTTCCTATTGTACGTAATTTGATTAGTATTGTGTCAATTTAGTGTAATCGATTTTAGTCGATTTAATTCATTAATGATCATTTTTAATTAGATTTTATCATTTTTTAATACATCATTATTGAATAGACATTGCAACTAATGAGTTGCACATTTTGTGAACTCTAGCATTTTTCTTAACGGTTCGGATTTAGCGAACCACCGGATAAAGCGAACAAAACCTTTGGTCCCTTGAACTCCGTTATAACGGGGTTCAACTGTATAAGCAAATATTTAGTGTGTATATGGTCAAAAGCGTGAACATATTTCACTGGCTGCGATGTTAAAGATATTTTGACTTAACTTTGATGCTGAGAATATTAAGTATGGAAATATTACCGAATTCTGAACGAAGAAAAGTTGATTTTAGTAAATCTATTTAGTAATACTAAATAGATTTGAACAAAAAATAGTGCTTTAAAAAAATTATAGAAATTATACAGCTTCCAGTCATCGTACATTGCTTTCGACGTAGATTATGGAGTAATTTAATTTTACAGTAATTTTTAATGAAGGATTATACTTTTCAATAAAAACTGTGATTAAGGGCCTGGTCACATAGGAGTCTTGTAGCGCAAGCGTTGTTGTTGTTGTTGTTGCTGCTTATGCCCCTTGAACGACATGTAGCATCAGGTCAAGTCCCAAAGGCTATGGGCGATGAAGGAAGGTGCAGCTCCGGTTTTTAAATAGCACCACAAGGTTCGGAGCAGAAGCGTTAAAGTATTGAAATATATTTAACCAATGACAAACCTCCAAACAATTGGCAACGAAATCTTTAACATCTATGATTGGTTTATTTCCGTCTCAGCGCCATCTTTCCTTTTACGCTTCCGCTACCGGACTCCTATGTGAACAGGCCCTTAAAAGTAACGCACTTGTTTTTGTTTTTTAAATAAAATAAATAAATAATAATAATAATAATAAAAACTTTAAGGCTACTGTGTACTAACCCTATTGCCCATTGGATTCACTCACCTCAATGTTAACTTATGGAGAAAATTTGTCTACTATTTACATCTATATAAATGCTGATAATCAAATATAAACGGTATTTTCAGATAGCCTATGAACTGTTCTGCACCTTGCAACAGGGTTCATTTTATAAATTTCATCCACCAATGGAATTAATGAGCGTTTAAAACAAACTATACTAGATCCCCCCCCCCCGAATAGTTTTAATTGAAAAATATTATGCTCCGTTTTTAAATTAAAAAAATGCCGCGAGGTGTAAAATTTTTTTTCTCTATAACGCAGTACAATTTTAAAAAAAAATCTTTAAATCAAAGTCGGCAATCCTTGGACACATTTTCTCCATAGGTTAACAATGATGTGAATGAATTCAATAAGGTTAGTACACAGCAGCCTTATACAAAAATGATACGCCTTTCTCAAAAAGGAAAGAAAGACAACTAATGTTATAAATGAAAACCATGTTAATATAACAAAGATTTTGAATAATCAAATGTCGCCTTTTTGTAAAATCAGTAGTGAAAATGAAGTAATTTGAACCATCGAATATCGTGTTTTGTTATGACTAATATCATGATATTATAATATGAAACGTTATACAGCCTTTTAAATATAGACTACTGAAATAATGTAACATAAAGTTTGAAACCAAATACTTTCATGAGACCAAGATAATAACTTCTGCTTAATAGAAAATTCTTGCTAGTACGATATTTGCAAACATTCCAAACTCATCGATTTAGAACGATAAATTTATTTAAGACGAAAGCAAGAAAAACATTGCCTAATGAAAACTTTGTGGGACAATGGTAATTCGAATACGGTGAAATAGAGAAATAGAAGAAAAAAAGTACCTGAAAATGCATCTTTTCATAATAAACTAAGCATTTAATTACAAAATTCTAGTTATTTAAATGAGCGATGAAATTGTAGGTCATAAAAAAAATTGCCCGCAATTCATATGAATAATTTTTTCCCAAACTGAATTCCAACTGACGCGTTATACCGAACTATCAAATTACGATCTACCCAATCTTTCAAATACAAAAATTGCTCCCACGCGACTGGAAACTTTGTTGCAGAATAATTCTTTTTAACAACTTTTTATTCTTTCCCCGAAACTGGCGGAATTTTAACTATAAACCTTACGATCAAAAGAAAGTCGATACCAACAACAAAATTTACGCGGATAATTTTAGATTGCTGAAAACTTAAAAAGTTTGGAGAACCCGGGGCAGGTCAAAGCAAGGGCATGGTATTAATTTTACACCTTTGGTCAAATCTGTATATATCACAGGTCCTCTCTTCACGTATTTGTCGTGAATTTTTAACTACGTTCAACTTAGAGTGTTTAAAAGGCGTTTGTTTTGCGGCCAGTGGGACTGTTTTTACGGAATAAAACTTCCTCCCGTTTGTTTTACGCGATTCTGGCCTTTGTCACGTAAAACAGGGGAAAAGTTTTATAGCCAGGTGAACAAAAGGCTAGTAAAACGCAAGGGAGCCCTAGCCAAGAACTTTTTAACGAGCGGTTTTTCTTGCTTAAATATTTAGATGGCGAGGACTACTGAAAGAATGTGGCAGACTGGCAAGCAACTCCGGAGATTAAGTAGTGAAAAGTTTAAAAGAGAAATAAGTTTTATTAAGGTTCCTTAGAACTCTCAGATAAAGACATACTACGGCGATATTTAAAACAAAAATCATTCTTTCAGATTAATACGACTATTAAAATACGTACGACAGACTTAAAAACGAAAAATGAAGAATGTTACTACAATCCTTAGAAATACATTTATGCTGTAAACATATCAGTAACACACTACTATACGCAACTATATGCAAAATATACCTCAGTTACACAGATTATAGAAATTTCAAGATTGAATAAAACAACCGCCCACATTGTATTATCATAGGGAGAAATGCTGGCTTAGCTATATGGTGCTACCCGAACAAAGTAGCCAGCAAAAATTCGCTGATCCTCATGGGACACTATAGGGAGAAATGCTGCCTCACTTATATAGCGCTCCCCTAACAAAGTAGCTAGCAAAAATTCGCGAATCTTCATGGGACAATATAGGGAGAAATGCTGGCTCACCTATATGGCGCTCCCCTAACAAAGTAACCAGCAAAAAATCGCGAATCTTCATGGGACAATATAGGGAGAAATGCTAGCTTGCCTATATAGTGCTCCCCTAAGAAAGTAGCTAACAAAAATTCGCGGATCTTCATGGGACAATATAGGGCCAGGTGATGGCTGAATGACTAGGGCGCTGGCATTCGGTTCAGATCCTGTGGGTTCGAGTCCCACTGTTGGCATGGATGTTAGTTGCCGTTCGGAATCAGCTTTTAATTGTAGATCCCGGTCTAAATAGCCCTCGTGTAGCAAAATGTTGACAGTAGAGCCCCAAACCAAGGGACAATATAGGGAGAAATGCTGGCTCACCTATAAAAAGCTCCCCTAACAAAGTAGCTACCAAAAATTCACGGATCTTTATGGGACAATGTCAAGAAATATCTACCGTCAGAGGCAAGTGCATGTCGCATTGATAAAAAGAAAAAAGGATTGAATGAAACTTGTCCTGTCACTCTAACCATTTCATTATTAAGAAAAATGTATTAAATAGAAATAAACTGAAGGATCGGAATCCATGATCAGCCTGTTTTCTTGAATTTGTTGTCCCCTTCCAGTTATATCGAATGTTTCAATGCAAAATAATAACGGGTGCTCGAGGTGGCCTTGCTGTAGCGTGCTGGCTTTCGGTGCTGAGGGTGCTCGGATCGAATCCCGGCGCGTACCGTTAAATACTCTCGTGTCTAGGCCAGATATGGGCACGTTAAAACCGTAGACCGGAAAGTCCGTCTATGAAGGTCAGTGAGTGTGGGAGAGGGTACGATCCCCCCCAGATGTCGCTCCTGGGGTTGCTCGGTCAGAATTGAGGTGGCAACTAGCTAAGACGGACTCCGACCCGTGCCGTGCTATTTAAAACCAGAGCCGCACACTTCAGTCCGTAGCTGGTCTGGAACTTCCAGCCAGGGGGCATAAGAAACAACTACAACATAATAATTCATTTTATGAAAATTTTTTTATTTACCGTAATATTGTGTTTTGTTCGTATTTAATGCCGTTCAGAATCAAGGCTTTAGAGGAAATTTCATTGAAAAGTTTAAAATGAAAGATTAGTAAAATATTTCTTATCATCAGATAGTAGGACTTTAAAAAATGGAAACCATTGGATTTTAGAAGATGCCTAAGAAAATCACACACCAATAAATCTAACCACCCAACTTTTCATTTTTACTCTGAGCCCTTTACATTGTATATTCTATGAAAGTATTTTATCAGATTTAACCATTTTTGCAATTTCTTATTCTACAATTCGAAATTTTTAATCCGAAAATAGCTAGGTAATTATAAAATATTTAATTAATATTTGTACGGATTGTAGATAGGTGGGTAAATAAGGAATGTCTACGAAAACTCAAATACAGTCGAACCCGGTATATTACGAACTCACGGATATAACGAGCGAAAATTTTGGTCCCACCATTTTCCAATTGTACGTGATTTAATTAGTATTGTGTCAGTTTAATATAAGGGATTTTAGTAGATTTAATTCAATGATGATAATTTTTAATAGATTTTTATCATTTTTTATACATCATTACTGAATACAGATTGCAACTAATGAGTTATACCTTTTGTGAACTCTAGCATTTTTCTTAACAGTTCGGATATAGCGAATCACCGGATAAAGCGGACAAAACCTTTGGTCCCTTGAAGTTCGTTATAACGGGGTTCGACTGTACATAAATTGCTGAATAGAATATTAACATAAAGAACCATGAAATAGATTTCTTGAAGTATAAAAAATATCTACTCTGATAGGCTCGAGCAAACTGTTGACTTTCTTACCTTGTAGAACAGACTGAATTATTTTTTTTTTTAATCTGATTATATGAATGCGACAAGAAATAGAAATACCTTACTAAATATGAAACACAATGTCATAAATAACCTTTATTTTCATTTCAATACTTTTCTTTAGCGTGGCAACCCGTCTCATTTCTGTTGACAAAAAAAAAACACTTCACCAAATGCGTCACCTTCTAGAGGGAGGGAAAAGTATGTTTCACGCGTGTTACTATTAACCCCAGAGCGAGGTACCCACGATCTTCTCACCCCTCTAAAAATAAAAACGAGGTTCAAAATGGACGCAACACACCGCAGAAAAAAAAGATCGCCCGTAAAAGTCAATATGGGGACGCGAACAAGATTATTTATAACCAGTTCTAGGGACCATTTTTTACAATAATTATACGTTATGGATATCGTATTGGAAGTTGAACACTATACTATGAATAGATGTCGATATTATGTACATATTTTATCATTCATATAGTTGAATGCTTAGGGAGCGTGCTATGGTATTTACGGTATTGTTAAAGGGACATGGCACACGCGACTCGTTTAATATCAGTCATATCAAAGAAGATAATCATTAGAAACAGGTTGACTCTAATGATTATCTTCTTTAGCGGAAGAAGATAATCAGTAGAGTCAACCTGACGGATCCAAAAATAGCATCTATTTATTAAACGTATTAATTAAGGCAGGGGCGTCAACCTCAAAGGCTAACTTGGGCCAAACAAACAAGGTTTAACTATAGGTGGGCCGCAAAAAAAAAAAAAAAAAAAATCAATATAAATAGAAACGTAGGTTTATTTACCTAATTACAGTATATTCAACATAAATATACGCATTTTGTTTAATAATAGCAAAAAAAAGAGTATAATTAAAAAACATTTAGTAAATTCTTCCTACCTTATAATTCTGCGTCTGTTTATTATATAGTATTGTGTGCCAATATATTGGCCGGACCGCAAAAATGTCCGTCGCGGGCCGCAAGTTTGACACCTCTGTATTAAGGTATATAACCTAATTATAGTGTAGATCCATGTGGCTAGCTCCATTCTATTATCCATCCTAAGCCCAATAAAGGTAGATTGTTGGTCCATTTTACATTAAGTTACAAAATACTGATAAACAATTGCAATTGGAAACTAAGACTAATTTTCTTTTTTTTCAATTTAACTCCTAAAATACTGATAGCATCTCTGGTGCACACACGAAATAGTTTTTAGCATTTCTCAATGCAGTATCTTATGAATACAAACACTGTCATTTGATGCAAGATGCGTTTGTAAAATCCCGAGGCGCAAGTTTTAAAAAAAATCTGGCATTCTAGTTATTGAGCTATAAAAAAACCCTTTTAAATGGTGGTTAATGGAGGGAATATTGAACAAAATGTGCGTAATATTGCTGATTATTTCAAGGTTTTTCCTATTATAACTTCCTACTGACAGTTTTTTTTCGTGTTTACATTCATTCTCCAAAATATCTAGGTTTGTGTACTGCAGCTGTTGTGTATCTGCTTTATCATTTGAGAGACATCAGTATAGGTTTCTACATATCTTAGGATATACCGTGATTATTTGTAACAAATTTCCTTTTTAAGAAAATTACTTTAATCTGTCTGGTACAAATATACCCTTCATAAAGCATTATGCATATGCTTGAAAAAGTATGATAAACTGAATTTCACAGCCTGTAATAGATATCAACTAAAAGGAGAAGCTAGCAGCAGAACGAGTTACATTCCAAGGATATGGTTTCATTTTCGGAACTAAATTTCACTTCTTATAAAATTCATAACTGGAATAGCGAACATATTCTTTGGTTTATGCATTATTCACTTCGAATTACTTTTCACTACTAAGAAAGAGACAAAGAGTGTAAAGGAATCAAACAACTCAACTCTGTTCAAAGCGCTTGGTATTTTCTTTATCGACGATGATAGAATCCGGGGAAAATTCTGGCCAGTCGGGTCGTTAAACGCAGCCTCCGACCGGTGTAAAAGACAATCTACGGGTTTATAGTTGGCACTTCACGTCGATCGTGACGCACCTTAGACATCCCAATGATTAGCTGATTAATAAAACACTAGAGATACCCGCGGTTTTGAGCCTAATTGCGTTAGGACCGTGGCAGTTTTTTTTTCTTTTTTGACTGGTAGTTTCGTGAAATGGCTTGAGTACTAAGGACACTGCTACAAGCGACACTGTGCAGAGAATTAAGTAGCGACGTTTCTTTGTATTAAACGAACAGAAAAAAAAAAAAAGAAACCCCAATAAAGAGCGTAAACATGTCACTGAAGGTAATCATAACGAGAAAACCTTAACTAATGAATGCCAGAAAATGAGCCCATTGTATTTGTGAAATCCAGTAAACTACCAGTTTGAAGGCAAGACATTTTTCTTGAAAGGGAAAATGTTCAGGAAAATTGAAAAATGAAACGGAATAAGTTTTTACCACTTAAATTTTTAAACATGAACAGCTGCTTCTCTCGTATATTCCCAAATCGGGTTCCACTCAAAATAAAAAACCAATATGCACTCAAAGTTCAACCAACCGACAACGATTTTTGGACAGAATTATTCTTCAAATACATCAGAGGCAAATGTTAGTCTAAAGGTTAATATTATTTTTATTTAACTTAGGATTACGTTCGTCTATAACGGTCCTCCGGAAAGCAAAATTTGTGACGCTAAAACAGTCGTCGCGAGTTATAAACCAAGAGTGGCAGAGTAAGACATATGTAATTTATTTTTCTTACCATCGATCTATTCTGCATAGGGTTAACACTCATCCTTCTATTCATATGGAGGAATTTTATTGTAAAGAGGTAAGTAACGATAAGTAATCGTACGTTAATAACCCGCAGTAGTTTCGTTAGAAGAGACTACCTGAAATATATTTTTTTCATGTAATTTTCCATTTTCAATGCTAAAAGCAAACAAATCAGTTCAATATTGTGACCGTGAGAAGCGAATGCATTTCTATAGTGACACCAAAATATGTTCTAAAAAGTGCATGTCTTATAAGTTTATTTTAGAAATACGTCCCAGGTAAGGAAAAAGAAAATTACTATACACTCGTCTAGAGCATTAAAATAAATTAGTTTTTAAGAATGGTGTATCATAACACAAAGAAATATATCCTTTAATATAGGTACATCTAAAAGATTTCTTGTTAAAGAGATCAAAACTTGTAAGTTTTCTTTTCCAACACAGCTTGTTGCTGGATAATTTTGGCAAAAATTTCCCATTCTAAACCGAATAAAGGTAGATTGTTGGTCCATTTTAAATTAAGTTACAAAAAAAATTGATAAACAATGGCAATTGTAAAGTCAGACTAATTTTTTTTCCTAAAATTAACTTCTAAAATACTGATAACATCCTCTGGTCACTCTCCAGAAATATTGTTTAATTCCAAGTACAGTAAACAAAAGATATGTGAGGAAAAATTTTGAGATCTTTCTTGGACTAGTAACATTTTTAACCTGCCATTTTTTTTTTTTTTTGCCCTACAATTTTAACATCTTTTTGCCCAATTTATATAAAATATCGTATAATAGTCCTCTCCAGTATTTTCACGGTATCGCAGTTGACACTTTTTATTGCGCGAGAATTTGAGATTTTAGAAGAACTTCGAACAGAACTAAGACAGTTATTTATTTATTTATTTTTATTATTTTTGAGAGAGAGAGTTTATGGGAATCCATGATAAAATTAGAGATTGATCTACGATTTTTTTGGTCAAACAACTTTTCACTAAGTCATTTCAAAAACATTAATAATTTCGTTTTACAATATGCATAGTTTATCTGTGGAGGAAAAAAATGGAATTCTAGGAGAGGTTTGAAAACCAAAATCTAATAACCTCAGGTAGCCGTAGTATAACTACGTGTATGGTACTCTTATTTAATAATTAATTTCACTCAGTGGCGGCTCCAGGCCAGAGATTTGGGGGGGGGGGGCAACGTCGGCTCTTAGGGTTTTATATATATATATATATATATATGAGAAATAAAATCCTCTCATTTTAAATTTAAACTCATTTAGTATTATGTCTACGATTATATAATTTTAGGCTAGGAAAAAAATATGCCAGCCTTTTTTTTTGGGGGGGGGGATTGCCCCTACCGCCCTCCCCCCCTTGATTTCACTATGCCTTCCCCTCTATTAAAACGATTATCATTAGAATTTCCATAAAACTTTTAACAATAATATTACTGCAGCTTGGTTGGATATTTAGATATTTGGTATCAAGCATATCTTCAGTTAATAATTACAAATGCGCAAAATATTAAAATTGAAGCTGTTTACACTGAGGTAAATAAATTAAAAATTATTTTCGTTTTAAAATTCATGTCTTTTTTTTCTTTGCTTATATTAGTGAAGGATGCACATATATTATTGGAAATATAACAGCTACAGGTGGACTCACTGTTGACCAGCAGGTATATCATGGCATTAATTTTTAAAACCAGTGTAAGAAAGAAAGCTGTATGAATAAATTCGTGCAAATCCAGACTTAGCAGCCATTTTTCTAATCAAGTATTAAAAAATTTTTCTTTTAAGATAAATATTATTCCTAAATAAAAGCATTCTAATCATGAAAGAAAATAAACAAAATATTTAAATGTATTTAGAAAACTGAACAGCTATAGTTCAAAGGTAGAATGATTCAACAGAAAGAAAATGCAATCCTGCACTTGTCAATCACTAACTGTACACGTAAGAACGTGAAACACTACAAACTTTGAATTCTTTCTCTCTTTGTGATTTAGTAAAGCATATATACTTTCATTGTTATACTAGTTAAGGAATTTACGTACAAATTATTGTACTTCGTATTAACTATTTTTCGACGATATAAAATATGAAAATGGCATTCCACATGATATTCATCACGAATTCCTATGAGAGCCAAAAACATACTATTTATAGTTGAACCAAGAATAATGTCCCATCCTTCAAGTGAAATTCATGAAGATAAAGTAAAAGTCAATTAAATTAACTCTGCAATTTAAAAAAATATATTTCAGGTACTCCTATGAAACTACCGCGTGTTATTAACGTAGGAATACTTATCGTTTGCTTACTCTTTTTTTTCTTTCTTTCTTTTTTTTTTTTTTTTGTGACGCATTTTGGTACTTTTTTGTTTAACTGTTTACTGCTACTGGGTTTGGCGCACTGCCAAAATTATAACTCGCGACGAAGAACAATTTTTTTCTCTCCAAAAGGACCGTTATTGAGGAACGTAATCCTACGTTAAAAAAATTTCGCATCTAGTATAACGCCGTTCTAATTAACAAACCACGCAACTCACATGTCCCAATTTTTACAGGATGAACAAAAAAACTTTTAATCGACAATGAAAAGATAAATTATTCTCATTTATTCTTAAAAATAATTATCATTTATTCTTAAAAATAAATGCTAAAGTGTTCCGAGATATATATATAGGCCACATTGTTATTAAACATCTTGTAATTAAAGTGGAGTTACAAGGTTAGCAACAGTTAAGTTAAGGAGTTACGTAGTATGTGTTGTTTTTCACTTTTTTTTCATGAATTATTTATTTTATTTATCTATTTATTTATTTATTTATTTATTTATTATTTTTGAGTTATGGGGTTTGACAGAGTTGTAAAAGAACCAGAAACCAATGTAATAGCATGAAAATCCCAAAATCGTACTTTCTGGTTTTACGTGGTTTGTTAAAGGCCAACGATAAATTAATTTTTCTCATAGTTTTTAAGTCAAAATAAACTGTTTTAACCATATGAAGACAGAGAAAATTTTCTTCATGGATTCCTAGAAATTGTTATGAAAAGGCTCTGACAAAAGTGCCTTAGTAGGCCTTCTGTTCCTTACTGGTCCACGCAAATACCCAAAAATAGGATTCAAAAGGTTTCCGAAAGCGGGAAGGTTTACCCCCTTTGAGAAAAAAAAAGAAAAACTTTTTCTTTCTGCCGCTCCTTCCTGTACGTTTTATTTATTTTTTATTTTCGATTTTTTTCCCTTTCCCTCACTGACCACGTACGTGCAAGAGGCAGCTCTTTTTTCAAGAGGGGAGGGATGGCTGAAAGAAAAACGAAAGAACTCTCAAGGTCACCTAGTGGTCAGTAGGACGCCAAGGGTAGCTCTCTGAATGCTCCATGTTTACTATTCGTATCTTACTACCGTCATTGATTTGAACCTCCCCGAATCAGTAGAATTCCTGCAATGGTTGTCATGGGCTTGTAATATTAAGCAACACATTATAGTTATTATTTTACAGGAGTCACATTAAAAATTTCTTCAACACTATAAACAGCTGGGAATAAGGCCTAAAAATTTGTGACATAAAGCTTAAAAAAGTCTAAAAATGGTATGATAATATCAGAAAATTAAGTTCAAGAGCTACTCTCTCATTTAAAAGGAAGCTATTACGATATTAGTTAATATGTTAACTGTCGCCTCAGTGTAATGCTGCTGTCAAAACTTAATCCTTCAGCGGGCGCGTCCGTGTACAAAGTGAAACATTTTCGTAATTTTGAATGGTTTGTTTTTACATGTAAGGTTTGAATGTTCTAAGCAGTTTCTATTTATAGCTACACCCTTTCTAATGCGGGTCTGATTTTCTTACCCTTATATTCCTTTCCATTCATTGTTAGTCATGATTTCACCGTTGTAATCCAGTGATTATACTGGATTACAATACAAAAAAAGCAGGAGTTGATGTAGTCGATCAAATGTGCAGCTATTACACAGTATCCCACATATCATGAAGATGGACTCTCTCATTGGTTTTTAGGTTTCTGGACATAATAGGAATCCATTCGCAAGTTGTCTTTAGATCCAATAAACCGGACAGTTTTGAAGTAAGGCGATTGTATCTGCATTCTTTGGCTTTTAATTACAAACATATCTCAATATTATAAACATTTTATATCTTGTCATAAAACGCAGAATTATTGTTTTCAATTTGAAAAATAAAAAGTTTATTACAAAAGGAATAATGAAGGTTGAAAGAGATGTTGCACTTTGGGCCACGCACGCGCGCCTGCTGGTGTTCCGAAATTTGACGCTCCCGCTGAAGAATTAAAAGAAATACACATACTCAAACTTTTCAAAAATATAAAGAATTTTTCTATTAATAAGATAAAAATTACCCCTCAGTATGAAACCTAACAACTATTTTTGAATATATTGAAAAAAATGTCTGGTATGGGTTCAATGTTTATTACATTATTAACAAAAGAAATCTTTGTTTTATCAAAAATATTGCAAAGTATATGTAATTTACAATTTTACGCCAACATGAATATATCCCATTACATCCGTATACTTTACGGACGAACTACACAATGTCACAAACCAATTCTCTGAAAATATTTTTGAAGTTTCTAATGTTAAAAAAAAAGAGAAAAAAAACTTACCTATGATTTTACTCTACTGCTGTGGGGCTTCTTTCAACCGCATTCTATCATTTAGCGCATTCAAACCCTGGAAGAAAAGAAAAAAATCATTAAAATTGATCTCTCATTTACTTCGTCTTTAAATACAAATACACTACACTAACAATTACGCTAAGCTAGTAAGTACTGCTGAAATTGAAAATGACTTAAGTTTTAAAGCAAATGAAGCTTTAGAACACGCGAAAGTCATCATAAACTGCAATATTTAAATAACAAAATTTTTCCGTTTTATTATACTCTATACGCAGCACATGGAATTTAGATATAGACGAGTATATGAAGGATAATACCTGCATATTTTTAAAGTGTAACGAGTCTACGATTGCACACATTTTTACAGAATTTCTTAAACAAAATCCTACTATTCCCTTCTTTAAAAATTTAAATAACAAAACTATATATTATCTAATTTATTTCTATTTAATTTATTTTCCTATTTTTAAAAAATCATTCATCACACCTCAGAATTTATGAGATTGACGATATCTACAAACTAAACACAAATGAAAGTTATTAACTTTTCATACTTGATTTGCAGTCCCCAAAATTAAGTTTTTTTTAATATTTTTCTAAATTATTTATGAGTTCATTTCAAAAGGGGAAAAAAATAAATATTTATCAGTCATACGTTGTTGACAAAAAAGAATAAAACAAAACGCTTTTCATTTCCTAGTTAATTAACTAGTTGAGTTATGCTAATTGGATTTTCCTCCACTGTTGAAGTTTACTAGGACATCAATAAATATGAATGAATAATTTTTTACCTTTTTTATATATTTTTTCTCCAGAACTGGAGTTTGAGAGTCTTACGTATCAAATTTTAGTTTTTATCACAAAATATAGAAACCTTTGACTAATTCACGCATCGCATTTATACTGAGATGAAGCTTTCAAAGTTGGCAAATTAGATTTTTATTATAGCTTTAAAAGCTGTGCTAAGAGTCGGTTTAAAAAATCGAATGACTTCTTAAAGAATTCATTTGACTTTTAAAATTCAGTTATTTATAGTAAATTTCTATTACTTATGTTTCGATTTCACCATTAATTCTCTTTTAATACGGAAAATAAGGAGCGGCAAATTTTGAGTTGAACTTAACTCTGGCATAAGACAGAACTGAATGGTAATTTTAAATAGAAGTTCCTTTATTTAAAACTTTAAAGGGAAATTCTGTCTGATTATATAGGAAATTCTTCTTTATTATATTAAAGGCATGTTAAAATACGATTTCATAAACAAACTCCTAAGCATAGAATTATTCGATGGGCATTAATACCTGATTAAGTAAGAATGAACCTTAGCTCAGCTAATCAAGAGAAGCTGATGAAATCATTACATTACCACTTCTGTTTCGATAGGGATATTACAAAGGAAAATGAAATCACTCGTGATTTGTTACACCGTCTTTCGGAAGAAGTCGGAAGTAGCATACCACGACTAAATCACGTGGTATGCAATTTTTCATTAAAAACGTGCAAACGTGAAGTTCTAGAAACTTCGGATTTATTGTTCGTTTATTGGCCGTTGCGGGAAAGATAGGAAAAAAATAAAAAATACGCAAAGGAAGGTCAGATTTTCAGACAACGGTCGTATGCAAACGATTATAACTGACAGCGATTTTGAAATTAACTTGTGAAATTAGATATATCATTTGACACATGTTTTAAGAGTATAGTTTACAATTGTATGTAGAGAGTTTTGTCCATTTTCATAACATTTAAAGCATTGAATGGTCAAATAACCTTTTAGAAAAAAAAAATTCTGTTCAAATACAAAAAACACTCTAAGTGACGGTCTATCTACAAAAAGGCGAAGAAATTTTTTGGTCAAATAACTTTAGTCCTTACAGACTTTTTTAGCAAAAAATTCAAATTTTATGGATGTTAAAAAAAGAGTTATGGAAGAAATATTGTAAACAGTCAACGAATTTTATATGATGAACTCAATAAGTGCGCAATTTTGGTTTATACGAATAAAGTAACTGAGATAACAGTAAGGATGGAACCCCATGCAAAGTTGACGAAAGGTCAAACAAATGCTGCGACAACCTGAAATCTATTATAACATGTTTTTTGTATAGGTTTCAATTTTTCGCGTCCAATCTGAACACTGAGCAAGAGAACACTGGACAAGAGACAAACAGGGAAAGTGATTGAAAAGAGGGGAAAATTAGCTTATGGTTAAAACAAAATAAGTAGCTGCTACCGGAAAGGTTCTTTGAACCTCTCCAGGTAGATCTTGGGACGAAAATATAAAAAAATTCAGGTAGTCTTTTCTAACGAAACTACCGCGGGTTATTAACGTAGGATTACTTATCGTTGCTTACCTCATTTTTTTTTTAAACACATTTTGGTATTTTTCTGTTTAACTGTTTACTGGGACTGGGTTTGGCGCGCTGCGAAAATTATAACTCGCGACGCCGGACAATCTTTTTCTTTCCGGAGGACCGTTATTGAGGAACGTAATCCTACGTTAAAACACAACCATTGCTTTCACGAGTTTCAAATCGATTTATGAGTTGTTTCGATATGCTTCACGTTGCTCGAAATACAAACATGCATCTCCACATCGCCCCCTCCCATGTATATCACTTTTATAGACAGAGATGAAAGATTGAACCCGTTTGAGAGGTAAGAAAGATCTACAAATTAACTAGCCTTTTTCACCTTGTCTTAATTTAAATGACTTCATACAAGTTTGTATAAATATTTATACTATAATTTCCACATTAACAAAAGCTAAGTTCTGCATTAAATAATTAAAAGAAAACTGGACACCATCGAAGCCAAAGTCCTTTTTAATACTGAAAACGGTTTTGGTTTCTTAAACCCTCCAATCGCCTTTTTCTCTCACCTATAATTTATAGCACCTAAAGAGGATGGCCGTACTATTCCTTTGGTTATACCCCTGCACCCTATCATCATTTAAAAAACACAATGGTGAATTTTTAAAAACTTCAAACTGAAATTAAAGCAAATTGTAATACTAAGTGTATTAGAGATTGCAATATTACAGATACGTTAAATTAATAAATAAACTATAATATGAAGTCAAATATCATCGAACTTTCCCAAAAGTTGAGTGTCAAATCTCCTTTAGAGCGAGAGAAATTCGAACAAGGTTCAGAGCTTCACTTAGTGTTTATTTAAGAAAAAAATTATTGTATAAGTATAGTCTTGGTATTGAAAAATAGGCACAAATTGGCACTCATTTGAATATCGATTACCATAATTAGTAGAAGGTTAAAATTAAAGGCCAAAGATTGCAGATACAATCGCCTTATTTCAAAACTGCTTGGTTAAGTGGATCTAAAGGCAACTTGCGAATTAATTCCTGTTATGTCCAAAAACCTAAAAAAACTAGGAGATTGTCCATCTTCGTAATATGTGGGATACCGTGTAATAGCTGCACATTTGATCGACTACAACAACTCCTGCTTTTGTCGTAGTGTTATCCAGTATAATCGCTGGTTTATCACGGTTAAACCACGACTAACAATGAATGGAAAGGAATACAAGGGTCAGAAAATCAGACCAGCATTAAAAAGGGTGTAGCTATAAATAGAAACTGCTTAGAACATTCAAAACTTACCATGTAAAAACAAACCATTCAAAATTACGAAAATGTTGCACTTTGTACACGTGCGGGCCCGCTGGAGGGTTGAAATGGTGTACAACGTGAATATTCTTTTTGAAAAACTAGATAAATTTGAATTCCACCTTAAACATTAATTGTAGTATTTCCAATATTACCATTTAACGAACTTAGTGATATTATGTATAACATGAACATAACTTAAATAAATTAAAGGTATCGAATTATTTTTGCAATCATAGCATTCATTATATTAAATTCTTATTCAAATATTTCACCAGACGTCTGTTTTAACAAAAAATAATTAAGATTTTAAATGTACTTGACACATTAAATCCAAACGCACGTTACAGAAGTATTTTTCAATAATAGAAAAACTTCAAAATGCACTAATCGATGACAAAGAATGACATTCGTATCCTATGATTGCTGTTATAACATTAGATTGGGTGAATTTTCCAACGGGGGGGGGGGGGGGGAGGTTTTTTTTTTTTTTCGTTGCACGTGTATCTGTATACCTTTCAGGAAATTACAGTAAAATTTCAACCTAAATTGTTAACACATTGAAAATATTTGAGGGATTTCATTACTTTCATTTCAAACAGCTGATTGTTTTTCTACATTCTAAAAGTTCTCTAGAGCGTTATTGACAAATCAGACGAACCGAAAGTTTCCCTAAACTTCATATTTATATCGCAAAACTCAACTATGTAGAAATTCTTTCTTAAAAAACGAATACACACACACACACATATATATACAGTGCTTTTTAAAAAAATAGGTGGGTATACGGTGCGTTCTCAAATAAAGTTGCGTATTTTTAGTACCGTGTTTTCACACGTCACGTCACAGGGCAACAAAAAACGCGCAGTTAAAAAAATACTTTTTGTTTCATATTAACAAATGATTCGTAAGTTTCGTAAAATTTCCTTTAAGTTAAGCCAAAATAATACTTAAAAATAAAGGTGCGCGTATCCCCAGAAAAAAAAAGCCCCATATATATATATATATATGGGGAGGAGTGTATTTTGTACAAATAATTCACAATATAAAAGCATGCATGTAGATAACAGGATAACGTTTTACCCCACTTAAACAGGTAACAGCTTGAAATATGCATAGAATAAGAATCGTCGAAAAAATTTACGGGGCACCTGAAGACTTGAGGACGGAGACCTGAAGACACATGTCATTAGTAAGATTTATGAAACTCATACTAATGACACGTGTTGAAGAATATTATATAGTTCCCTACTGTTTTTACTCCCATGTATTGAAAATAAAAATTTGCTCTCCAACAGAAAATTGTAAAACACGGGGAAAAAAATCGCTTTATAAATTAAGCTGGATTATATAACCAGAGTGACGAAGAAAAATTCAGCCAAGCATATATCTGGGTGGGTTAGCTTTTTTAATTCAGAGTTAAATTTTGTACTTACTGTAAACATCCGAGCTAGTTAAACCAATTTTTCTCCATCTAGAAATCAGTATTATATGGATGCTTTGAAGAGAGTGGATGGGGTGGGGGAAATTATCGGCGATTTCTCGTATAAAGTAGACGATATCGTCTTAGTGTGATAAAAGCTTTAGAAAGTTCGGGAAAATTCCTAAATCAACCTCAAAGTTTCCGAACATCTGAGTTTCAGCTAAAACCACTAGCATTAAAACATATAAAATTCTAATTCTAACGACTTTTGAAGAAATTTGTAATGTAAAAAAATAGCAGTTTGCTGTATAAATTTATAGAATACCTCGCAGGTTTCTTATTATTTTTTTAGGAAAAAAGGTTATCACTTACAAAGATGGGATAAAATTTCTATGTGAATACCTCACCAAAACCATTTTGACATTTGTGAATCCAAAAAATGTCTAAATAAACCAACTGCCATTGAATTTATCAACTGCTTTTGAAATTCCATCTTTATTAAGAAAGGAAAAAAGTTTGTAAAAAAAAATCAGGCTATTCAACTCAAGAAGTTTTAGAAAGAAAATGTACTTTGAACAAAAATTTATCTCCAAGGCCACAGTTTTAACTGTCTTATTTGTTTATAAATTTTCCAAATGAAAATTACCAAAATTATTTATGCAACAAAATACCTAATTGTAAGCACTGCACTGATTTTCTAGTTTATAAAAAAGAAATGAGTATTCAGTATTGAAACTTTCACCTTGAGATTACTTGCAATTTAAACAAATTTTAAAATAAATATATATCTAATTAAATGAAAAATACTTACAAAGAAGTATATTTCCGACTAAAATGCGATATCAGACAGCTATCACGATGTATACAGTCCTGTATTCCAAAATTCACAAAGTCCATGCAAACACATAGGCAACAAAGAACCAACTCTTGTTTGTAAACTAGTCCAGAGTGTGAATAAAAAAGCACCCGACTTCCTTGCACAGGGAACGCGGTCAAGACTGATTTCGCACGAAGTGTCCAGTTCTTTTTGAACCCTCAGAGGGGAGGTCCTTTTCCCCTTGCGGAAGTAGATCTCAGTTGAGGGAAAGGGGTGGGCAAGTAGGTCGAAACACGATATCGGTTTGTGATTGGCTTCTAACATCCAAACCACATCCAAACCACATTGTATTTTGGCGAAAAAAAAGTTTTCTATATTTTGGCGATAAGCGCGCTTTTTGAAATGAATCTTAAATTTAAAATGTCTGAGATATATATTTTTTAAAAATAGATGTTAATTATTTTTGTGCTCAAATCAAATGCTGCAAATTCAAATGCTGCATGGAATTCTGCTGTGATAGCAATATAAATGAATTAATTAATTTCAACCTTCATTCAGTTTTTTTCCCTTCGAATTTTTAAAAAAAAATTAACCCGATTTTTTTTATGCGAGATGAAAACCCATGAATGAATAAATTTCACTGAATGATGAATGATTTGACATAAGCAACTCGCAACTCCAAACTTTTAAGCTTTTAAAAACAAAATAAAAATTGAGAAAAGTTATAGATATTAGGCATTAGGAACGGAAGGCTTTTTTGGGGGGAGGGGGTAGGGAGTATAACAGTTTAATCGATTCACTTTTTTTCGACACTTTGAAATACATTTCTAATTTAAAATAGTAGCTATAATGGGGGAAAAGAAATAAATATCACAGAAATGTGAAAAGCAAATAACTGGTGGGGGTAAAATAAAAATCTACTTCGGCATAATAAATACTAGATTGAAGCGAAAGTTCCAGAATGTTATTTAATACCAAAACGAGTCTATAGAAACAAAAATGAGATATTAAAATTAGAATTACATCAATAACGCGCACAAAATGTAGCACTGTACAATACAAATCAATGCAGAAATGGTAAAAAAGAACGAAAAAACGGTGATTTAGCTAGTTTTTTTCACCAATCGTACCACTAATATAAACTAGGCATGTTTCTGAATAGTTTGATCGTAAGGATATATAAACTAGGGCGCTAAAAGCCCATCGTCTTAATAATAATGTTAGATAAGACTTGTACACATAAATAATAGATTAAAGCGATAATTCTAGAATGCTTTTAAACATCAAAACGAGTCTATGCAAACAAAAATGAGATATTAAAATTAGAATTACATCAATAACACGCACAAAATGCAGCACTGTATAATACGAATCAATAAATGAAGGCAAAAATGGTTTTAAAAAAAACCGGTGATTTAGCAGCTTTTTTTTCGCCAATCGTACCAATAATATAAACCAAATGGCGTGTTTCTGAATAGTCTGATCGTAAAGATATATAAACTAGGGCACTTAAAGCCCACATTCGTAACTGTGATGTTAGATAAGACTTATACACATAAATAATAGATTAAAGCGGTAGTTCCAGAATGCTATTAAACTCCAAAACGAATCTACACAAAACAAAAATGAGATATTAAAATTAGAATTTCATCAATAATACGCACAAAAAGCAGCAATGTACAATACAAATCAATAAATGAAGGCAAAAATGGTAAAAACAATAAAAAACGGTGATTCAGAAGCATTTTTTTTTTTACCATTCGCACCAATAATATAAACCAAATGGCGTGAATCGGAATAGACTGATCGTAAACATATATAAACAGGGACGCTAAAAGCCCACAGACTTAACAATAATGTTAGAAAAGACTTATACATTACAAAATTAGGCATTTTATATGTATGAAAAAGAAAGTGAACACAGGTTTATCAGAAAAAAAATCATTGATTACACACCTCTGACTTCCTCTGGGCGTTTTTTTCTTCTCAATTTTACGTGTGCGGTGGGGGGTTATTGTTTTAGCAAATATAGTCTCTGATCTTACACGTGCTTGCTTTGGGGCTGATTTTGAGTTTTTATTTAGAAGCGTCAAGTATCTTGTAATCTCAACTTGAAGGGGAAAATATTCGGAAATATACAATTTTGGGAAATAGTATTACTAACCGTACTAATTAAAAAACTATGTTAAGATACTTTTACATTACTCTTTTGCATCTCTTGCTGGTTTTTTCTTCGTTTGTTAGTACATGCTCTTTTTTCAGATACAGGTATTCCTCGACTTACGACCGAGATAGGGACCGAGACACTGGTCGTAAGTTGATTTGGTCGTAAGTCGAATTTCAAACTTTTTTTTATATATGTGCAAACATATTTTTTTTTAAACTTTCATACATGCATACGTAATTTAAAATACATTGTACTTTATTTAGAAGGCATAAATTATTCTTCGCCATCACTATTTATTATGTTAGTACAATCCATCGCTTCAGAATTTGCGACAAAAGATACGTTGAAAGTTTAAAAAAAAAAGTTATCTAAGGAAGTTTGAACAGTTTGCGTTCTCCTTTCCTTGTATGTTGTCTGGTAGCAAGGCATATTTTCCTGACACTTGTGAATCTTTCTTCATTTGGATCCATTACTTCTAACTGTTGTAGTACTTTATTAATATAGTGAAAAGCTGAAACCATCTCTTTCAAAACAATTTTTTTATTGTACTTCGGCTTGTTTGTTTGTTTCATTTCCAAGTCTATTAATATTATTATTATTATTATTTTAACGTAGGATTACGTTCCTCCATAACGGTCTTCCGGAGAGAAAAATTTCAGACGCTAAAACCGTCCGTCCGTACCTCGAGAGTTATAATTTTGGCAGTGCGCCAAATCCAGTCTGTATCGCTTAGACAAGCAGTAAACAGTTAAACAGAAAAGTACCAAAATGCGTCAAAATTTTGACATACATATATGTATATATATATATATATATACATACGTACATATATATATGTATATATACATAACACATACATATATACATACAAAAGAGGTAAGCAATGATAAGTAATCCTACGTTAATAACCCGCGGTAGTTTCGTTAGAAGAGACTACCTTTTTTTTTTTCTTAATATATTTTTATTTTCCTTTTTTTTTCTTTTTTTTGTGTCTGTGGCACCTTTACTATTTCCAGCCATACTGGGAATAAAAATATGTATGCACTAAACTTCACAGATAAAAATCGAACCACTACATATTTAACAATACAAAATAGTAATATTTTTATGTAATAATAATGAGAAGTGATGACTGCGCACTTGTTTTGTTAACTCTCAAATGAAGGTTTATTTGATTAATCGTGTGGATATCGAAACTATTGCACCATAAATTTTTATTACTGCGCCATAAATTTGTGCAATATTGCAGAATATTGCATCATATTTTTTAAGAATTATGTGATATATATATATAGGTATGTACTGGACATTCGAGGAACAATAATTTTCAGGAAAAATATAAATAAGTAAAAAAAAATTAAAATTTCTGCCGTAAGGGTGAACGGTAGTATATACGTCGAGTGGTCGTAAGTCGAGGAATACCTGTAGTTTTAAAAGGTTTACAATTTTATACCATGCTAACTTTAGATTGGACTACAAAAAATTGAGAGTAAAATTTATTAGTATTTACTTTTCACTTTTTGGCCTTTATTATTCATAGAATAAAAATTGCAACAATTGCATACAATCCTAATATTTGATCCTTTACTCCCCCCCCCCCCAAAACAAAACAAAACAAAACAAACAAACAAGCAAACAAGTAAACAAACAAAAAACACAAGGATATTCTAAATAACGGAATACTCATTTCTGGGTCCTCTATTTGACAAATTATAGATTAATAAGTTTTTAAAAATTGTTCCCTCACAAAATAGTATTCCGTATTACTGAATAGCTCAACAATACGAAATTGGTTCTAATTAGTGTTGCATGTACGAGTATATGTCAATACAGTGCTCTTCGAAAGTTGCACTTGAAATAAAACAGAAATATTAAATTAGATCATAAAAATATTAAATTACCATAGAAATATTAAAATCTCCGAGGATGCTTGCGTATGAAGCAGTGGCGCACCCAGGAATTTTTCTTGGAGGGGTCCGAGATGAACGGATAAAAATATTTATAATGCAATTTCTATTTCTTTAGGGGGGGCAGGGCCCCTTGCTCCCCCCCCTGGGTACGCCACTGGTATGAGGCCCCTTTTAGTTTTGTGCTCGTACAGATCACGAAGTATCGTGGACGTCTCTGATTTCCCCCCTAGCTTTCCTTTTTCCGGATAAGTGTGTATTTTAGAATTTGTTACGTTTTCTTTCTTTCACCAGCTGTGCAATGCTACTTCAGAATTCATTTTTCCATTATAATGTAACAGTTTTAGTTTGTTTGCATTTTTTACTTCCGATATGATGATTCCAACTAAATAAATTTTCACTTTAATATGGCATTATATTTACATTAACGTATTTTTCAGTTTTAGAATTCTAGGTTTTTTTTTTTTTTTTTTTTTTTTTTTTCAGAGTTGTGTACGTTCCGGAAGGATGGTGCATATTAACCCTTCAGCGGGCGTACCAATTTTTGGAACACCGGCAGGCGCGCGTGGCACAAAGTGCAACGTCTCTTTCAACCTTGATTATTCCTTTCGTAATTAACATTTTTTTTTTTCAAATTGAAAAAAAAAAATTCTGCGCTTTATGAAAAGATATAAAATGTTGATATAATATTGAGATATATTTATAATAAAAGGCCAAAGAATGCAGATACAATCGCCTTATTTCAAAACTATCCGGTTTATTGGATCTAAGGATAACTTGCGAATGGATTCCTGTTAAGTCCAAAAACCTAAAAAAACAATGAGATTGTCCATCTTTGTGATATGCCGGATACCGTGTAATAGCTGCATATTTGATCGACGACATCAACTCCTGCTGTTGTCGTATTGTAATCCAGTATAATTGCTGGTTTACCACGGTTAAATCACGACTAACAATGAATGGAAAGGAATACAAGGGTCCGAAAATCAGACCTGCATTAGAAAGGGTGTAGCTATAAATAGAAACTGCTTAGAGCATTCAACCCTTACATGTAAAAACAAACCATTGAAAATTGCGAAAATGTTGCACTTTGTACACGGGCGCAGCCGCTGAAGGGTTAAACAAATTTAAACAGTCTAGTGGCACAGCAAGTTGAAAATCCGGGGATGACCAGTTTAAATAAATATTGAAACATCCCATTACTATATTAGAATAATACATTAACTGTACATCCATGTGTACGTACACACACACACACACACACACACACACACACACACACACATATATATATATATATATATATATATATATATATATACACACACACTGAAGTGCCACTGAATTAGGGATACCTACCTAGTAATGAGTTGGGCCTCCTCTGGCCTTGATAACGGCTGCCACACGACGAGGCATAGATTCAACAAGTTTCTGGAAACGTTCCACGAGAATGGTTTGCCAAATATTGGCTAAAGCTGTCCATAATTCAGTAAGGTTCTTTGGTGCCGTGTGATGGCCTTTCACACCTTGTTCCAAAACATCCCAAAGATGCTCAATAGGATTTAAGTCTGGGCTTCTAGGTGGCCAATTCATGACAGAGAAGTCAGAGGAATGCTCATCCAACCAGCCAGTAGCCAACCGGGACTTGTGAGAGGTACAGTTGTCTTGCTGGAAAACTCCATTACCGTGCTGATAACAGAACAGCATAAACGGATGGAGGTGATCACCCAGCAACTCTACGTACCGAATTGCATTGAGGGAGGTTGGTACACGCACCAAAGATCCCAAAATGTGCCACGAAAAAACACCCCAGACCATGATTGAGCCACCATGCCCTTGTACAGTTCCAGCCAGGTATGCAGGATCCATGGCTTCATGAGCCTGACGCCATCTTCTCAGCCTCCCGTCGGCGTTAAGTAGTCGGAATCGAGACTCATCACTCCATGCTACTCGTTTCCAGTCCTCTACACTCCAGTCTCTGTGCTCTCTTGCCCAGGCAAGACGTGCAGCCCGATGGCGAGTATAGAGCAATGGTACTCTCGTAGGTCGACGGCTCCCGAAACCCATACGTTGAAGAGAGCGTTGCACAGTCTATTTACTGACTGTACGACTGGCACCGTCATTAAACTGGGTGGTAATTTGAGCTAATGTTTGGCTTCGCTGGCTACGTACAATACGCCTGAGCCGTCTCTCACCACGCACTGTCAAGGCTAATTGTCCTTTGCAGTTTGCCCGATCGCTAGTTTTTTTTCCACCATCCATGTATTCTTGGTATACTCTTGACACTGTCGACCTTGAAAATCCTAGCTGTCTGACGATTTCGGAAATTAAATGGCGCATGCGTCGCGCACCTACGATTTGTCCGTGATCGAAGGCGTCTAAATCAGGCAGTTTACCCATACTGGCAATTCCAACAACTAATTCAGAACAACCACAGTACGCGCTATATATGCAGTTACCACAGCGCCCTCACTTGCGCATACATGATGCGCAGCGCTACACAATTTGCATAGACTTTGCTATCCCTAATTCAGTGGCACTTCAGTGTATATATATATGTTTATGACTTATACTGGTTTTTCACTTACAACTTTGTCTAATATTAATATATATAAATAAAAAAAAAATATATATATATATATATATATATATATATATATATATATATATATATATATATATATATATATATATATATATATTTATTTATTTATTTATTTATTGCTAAAGTTCTATAAGTTTTTTATCAATGTAAAAAGGATTTCGAGAATAACTTAAGTTGGAAACTACAGAGTTACATTGCTAGCAAGTTCCATTTCATTATGCTCGATTTAAACTGTCAGAGTTACAAAGCATGACATAATTGATGTCAGTTTATCATCAATACTCCTTTAGTGTTTGAATAACAAAAGCAAAAAATTGTCCTGGGGTTATGTATCATCCCATTTACAGAGCGTGACATGTGTTGTGAATTTTGGGTAAATTTGCTCAGATTTCCTAGCGTAGCGATTTCAAAACTGGATATTATAGTTTTCAGGTGAGCTTGGCGCCCATAGTCTGTGCATATGGAAGATCAGACAATTCAGAATACTGGAGCCAAGGATGTCTGTATTTTCTTTTCTGTTAAATGTAATAGAGGGGCAATTTTACAATTGCAACATACAGACATTACTGTTAAATGCGTAATGTCAGCCGGAAAGATGTTTATAATTTTCATATCTGCTTGGCGCGCTAGTTGCTTTAAAGATAAATAAGACCACTCAAAAACTAATTATTTTGTCGGCTGGCATCTATGCCCCACTTCCGCGAAGCAACCCTGCTAAAAGACTTTTTCAAATTTTAGCTTCCGTAATCATTTTTTTCTTCTTCTTTTGTATTCTAATTTGATCTTCATTCAAATATATAGATTTATATTAATACCAAAATGCGCAGCCTAAAAATCAAAAGTTTAGAGCAGGTTCATACAACGTTTTAATTTTTAATGGATAATGTATTGCTTTGTTATTAGCTGGGAATTGATTGCTGGGAAAATTAGAAAGGTGAAATATGAGCTAAAAATTCTCCTTATGTACTCAAACGGTAATTTTTGATTATGATCACCCGGTGAAGTATATACTGTAAGAATATAAAATCACTGATATGCACTCTGCTGCGTGCTTTACAGACTCACTTTCAAAACACCTTCTAGGATAATGTTATTCAAGAATATTTCCTTACTGCTTCCAAATGGAAGAAATTGGCGGTTTTCCTACACTCCTTAGTAAACTAAGTTGCAAATTACATCACATACCATGGTAGCTTATTTATAACTGTAAGGCAAAATTTTGTTACCATTTCCAGATTTTAATAGAGTAATCCAAACCAATGTAGATATAATTCCTGGCTGTGCAACGGAAGTGGGCAAATTAAGGACATTTTATTAGTTCAATTTGTATAAATAATAAGGGATATATTATCATAACCATAGGCGTGGCGTCGGGGGGGGGGACACGTGCCCCCCAACTTAACTTGAAATAAATTAAAACACTAATAGAAGTTCAGTTAAAATTGGAAAATTGTAGAAAACTTTTTAAAAAGTTGGGTTTTTTTTTTCCGCTTTTTCAAACTGTGAAACTGAAGATTCCGATTATGTCTTTAGCCTTCACATGGTTTTTAACAATGATATGATCCATAAAAAAAATTCGATGCTATATCTTTTTTTTCTCATTTTATTTATATTAAGTTTATTTTTCTCATCGTATAACTTTTGAATACTACTCAAACATCAATTCTATTGTTATTCAATCAAAAAAAATCATTATATATTTTAAGGATCATCCGGCAGTCAAAGCACTGAAGAGGACCCTAATTGAATTCATTTTGTGCCCCCTCCCCTCCCCCCCCCAAAAAAAAAGTTAGAAGCATGCTACGCCTATGATCATAACTAACATTTAATAATTATTGTTAAAATTACCACAATGTTAGAGTAACTGCCATAAAAAATTTCGAATTTTCATAGAAGTGGTAAGAGCAACATTTGAAAACAAATTAAAATTTTTTATGTGTCACTCGATGCTAAACTTGCGCATAACTGTATACAATTCTTGTTATTTCCTCTTTCCTCTCATTTTTCTAAAGAAAAAAAAATAAGAAAATATATGAACTATACATATATGAGAATTAAATGAGAAGTCCTTTGTTAATGCAATTTTTATCGTCATCCTAGAGAAAAAAATTAATTCGGCGGCAATCTCCTTAACTCTTTCATTTGAGCTGAGTAAAGAGGCTTTTAAATTGGTTCGATTACTTAACATCCGTTTGACTTTGTTTTCAGCCATTAAAAGTTCCTACTTTTTGGGTGTGATAACGTCAGTATATAAATATGAATTTGAATTTTATCGTTTTATACACGAAATACATTGCTTTTAGTTATATCCATATGCTTCAATAAATCCATACGTTGTCGACATCTTGAAAACGACTATCATGAATGTAACATATATCCCTGAAGCAGAATGCCCAGAGTCTATCTGATATTTGCACCTCCACAATATCAAGCCTGAGATTTTTTTACCAATTTTTTGAGGTATTAAACATGTGTCTGGCGCCAGTCATGTGCGCCGATTAGCAAGAGCCCCTGTATTCTCCCACCCCTTCCGTCAGAGCTCTTTTTATTTGAAGATCCTTTCTAAGGAATTAGTGGTGCAACCACAAGTGGGGGGAGGGGGCACATTCTCACTTTGGGGGTGACCCCCACCCTAAAAAAACCCACGGGAATTTTTTTATCGTCTCTGAAAAACATCAAAAAGCTTTTGTGAAAAGAAAGGACCAATAATGAACGTTATACACTGTCAATCAAAACTTGCAAAGGGCCACAGATATAATTTCCAAAGTGCTTATACTAAGAAAGACTGTAGAAAGACGTTCTGGATAAAAGTTTTTTTTTTTTAATAATTGTATCACATGCTAGCAAACTACGGAAAAACTGCGTGACGCACCCTGTTTCATTTAAAAATGTTGCTCTAAATAACCCAAACACTAGCCATGTGTTCCTACGTTACATTCGGATCCCCAGTTTTAACTAGTTAACATATTAATATCACCTCATAATGTCAATAATGTATTGTTAGTATTAGGACAATTCTTTGCCGAGGAGGTGAATGCTAAACCAGTTTACGCAAAAATTGGAGCTGATCGAGTTTCTAAAGCCATATCAGTATATCTCGCTTGTCGTTATCTGCATCACTTAATTTCCTGAACCGGGCACGTTCAAGTTCAGCTGAAATCGCCAAAAAAAAATTTACCTACCCCTATCCTAGATAACCACATGTTCTCTTCCTACGCAGCAGTTGAATTTTCTCCAACTGACTTTATAAGGTTTACTAAGCTTATTAAAGTATGATAAGAAGCTTGGATAATGATTAAAAGGGCAGGCAGTCGGCTCTAAAACTTGTTCAAAACTTCGCACAGAAGTCACATATGCCAATTAATCTGAATATCTTTCATTGCACATTATTATTTGAAATAAAAACACAGTTTACTTAGAATTTCTGTCGAATAAAAAAAATCGTACAATCTTTCCTCTCTATTTAAAAAAAAACCCAGGTTTAACTCGACATTTACGAAACCTTAATTTCTCTATGTTCTTGCAAATAACTCTTTTATATGTTCTTGCATAATAAGGAAATTGGAAGAAATACACAAATGGTGTGCCTACATTACATCATGGTCATAATATCTCAAATATTTTTAATATAAATAATATTTTAAAACACCAGATTTAGTAAGGGACACAAAGGAAGGACTTAGTTAACCGTGCATCTCTCTCATTAGAGCGCAATATCTTTAATAAGAAGACAAAAGCTGATTTTTTAGTCCTTATACCATTCAGTTTTTGCGATATGCAGAATACCAGGGTAAAGCCATATTTACCTTAAATTTTGTAATGAAATTTATACTGAAATATTCACTTGAAGTCCTACACTTAATGTCCCATTTTATTTAGATTCATACCGATGAAAAGAGGAACAAAGGTAGAAGGAAATGATTCAAATCCGTAAATTTGTAAAACTAAGGAAATCCAACTAAGTAAATTTTCAATATGTGTAACTAAACAACTTTGAATATATATATATATATATATATATATATATATATATATATATATATATATGTGTGTGTGTGCGTGTGTGTGTGTGTGTGTGTGTGTAAGTAAGTGTAAGTAAGTAAATAAATGGGTTATATATATATATATATATATATAATTTAATATTGCTTGCTTTTACATACAGCCTTTTGAATTCCCAATAAAGCAAGCTCTTTTCTTTTAAATATGGACTTAAAGAAAGTTTTAACAGTCTTTAATTACCACACCCTTTTGGTCAAGTTCTAGTATCCATTATTATTATTATTATTAGTTAACAAAATGTGTATTGCATTGAATAAAAATTTAAATAATACATCCAATTTCTATGACTTTATCCAAATATACATTGTTGGGATGGGGAAAAAAAGATAGGAATGAGATCTGATTTAAGGAAGAAACACGTGGCAAAACCAATTTTTTTTTTCTTTTACCACACGGCGTCAGGTACATTTTTTGTTCTGTTGTTAAGAAACAGAGGGTACAACTGTCTATGCTTATCTGAAGCCGCTTGCTTCTTTAGATTTCTTCAATGGCGAAAGCCGACAAAGAACCTTTTTCACCTTTGTCCGTTCATTGGGTACACTGCGAAATACCGACTTCGCGTTCTACTTTACAACCCTTTGACGGTGCCTTACAGAAGTCAAGCATATGTATTTTTATAGCCGATTACTAATTTATTACATTCTTCTCAACTAAAGACTGGTCCAGGACAAGTTCAATTTTTTTCCAGCTGTTGACTGCCACGGGCGGAATTAAAGAAAGCCATTCAAACAGTTGAATGCCGGCAATTTGTGACAACAAACTTTTCGCTCGTTGGGGTCACTATGTCTAGATTTTCTAGACGGCCAGTGTTCGCTCAAAAGAGGTTATTTTGTCCCTGCTAACAGATGTTTCATGTGTATAGTTGACGACACCAAGGTTTTATTTTCATACCATTCAATATTGGAAAATGAGATATGTTTAAAATGGTACCGAGGGTAAAACGCGAACATTTATATTTAAGCATTGTTGATATGCATTTCAACATTTGTTGACTACATAATCTAAAAAGGAGCAATGATTATCAATTCTTAGTTCGTTAAGTCCGTTAAGTAGTGATACAATGGTTCGATTCACATTAAAAAAAGTTTTTTTGAAGCAAAATGAAATAGACATGATAAGTCAGCCCAACATTTAGACAAAGTTCAAGGAATACTGAAAAGACAATAAATTAATTATAGGAGGAGAGGGTGACTTAAGAAAAATTGTAAAGTATAACTATATTTTCAATGAAATTATTTTTTAATATAATTTTAATTGCACCATTTATGAATCTCTGTTAATAACTAATCATAAATTCAAAGAAAGAATATTTTGTTCTAATTTTTTACGAAGGACTACCATCCTTAAACTACATGATGCTATTTTTTCGAAATTTTCATGAAGCTTAGATATCAGCGCTCTGCATAATTGCTCTTAAACTTATCTGTGGATAGAAAATTACTTTGACCAGAATGTTATTATACGAATCCCCCCCCCCACCAGAAAAAAAAATAAATAAAATTTAAAAAAAAATTGAAATTACTAAATTAGGTTAACTAAAAATACTTAAAATTTCTGTATAAATTCCTAATACGGTGATTCCAGTGATACATGGGTTTAGATAACTTAAGTAAATTTCATCCAACAGATATAGATAAAAAATTATACTAAAATAGACAAAAAACAAACAGAAATCAAGCACTCTGGCCATCCACGCACCAACGGCAAGATTCTGTATAAGTGCCGGAACTGAACCATAAAACGACAGAGGTAATCGACAGGTCTCGTCATCAGGGAGCCTAACCATGTCAATTACCTCAAGGGGAACTTTCTGAATAGGATACAGGTAAGCCCAAAAGACATCCCAAGGCCCCGAGTCCCCCAAACATCATTCTATTAGTGTAAGTAAATTTCACTAATAGATGATGATTAAGAATTTTATAAAGCTCTGTATACTGTTCCATCCATAAATATCTTGATAACTGCTAAAATTAACCAACTGTATACAATTAAAAATACCACTGTATAAAATATTCCTATGGTGATCTTGATGATATATGACCCTTATTAAACATATTAAAATTTTGGATAGATAGAAGCTAAATATGCTATATGAATTCTTCATTGGGCTCTCAACTCAGATCTATGGGCTCTGTATTTTAGTAGAAATATTATTCTAACAATCCAACTTACTTAAAAAGTACTCTAAAACCTTCCTATACATTACCTTGTTATACCTAATATCTCTAAAAAAGTACTATATTAAAACTACTAAAAATGTGAGCAAAACTCCTATATGATGCTGTTTAATGGTATTATGTAGAGCTATATAAACACCTCAGTATACCTATCGACTTACGTATGAAAAACTATGAACTCCCTAGTTTGACCCTGAAGTGTTATATCTGTCACCCGATAAATACATCAAAATTTTTTAAATTGACCAATCGAAGTTCAAATGAGAATGGAAATGCATAAATGTCCTTTAAGGCAGCGAGCTGTTTATTGATTGCCGTTTGAATTATATCAAACTAAATAAATTTGGCTGTGACGAAAATCTTAATATATCAATCGATGTTAATCAACAAGGTATACAAGCTTCCTCAATGGCGCGATGTAAAACCTGATCATAGATAGCACTCTATAAATTTTACAATGGGAATTTTAATTTACTAAAAAATGGTAATTCTTAGTGCCGGTTTTCATATAATCTGGGTCTTCTTTCCTTTATGACTGTTTTGCTAGACAAATCATAAACGATAAATAAAAAGAAATAGTCCAACATAAAATGTTTCATTGAATAATAATTGAAAAAAAATGCACTTAGTCTCTACTAACCAGGGCCATTCCAACCCGCGGATGCCAGGGGTGCGGGGCACACGGGCGGCAAGTCAAGGGGGGGGGGGGGGGCAAGTCAGCCGCCCGGTTAAAAAAAAAATTAAAACTAATTTATTAGTAAAATAATCAATATCAAAATATTATTATGCTAGGTAATTACTTAAGAGTTAAACATGCATTTTACAAGTATAACTGGAAATAAACAAAATCACATTGGTTTTAAAAACGCTACTCCAGGTCGCAACCAGTTGGGAAATACATTGTTCGTTTTTGTTTTAACACGCACGTTTTAACCCTTTGTCCCATCAAAATCGCGTTGCATCGCCGGCATCGCGTCGGTGCGGGCGGTTTTTGTCAGGTTGCAGGAAAATACTCGTTTATGTCCTGAGCCTATAAATACACGGACCGGGATAATTTGTACTATATTAATTTTGAACAAAGCTTTTTGTCTCTAATTTTTGTGCTAGATTTTGGGATTGCTGACCAATAAAAATATTTCACATGTGAGTAAACTTGATGATACTTTTTTCTTTTGCGCGGTCAGCGGTTAGAAATTGGAATAATACATTTATGGTTTGATATTTGTTTTGCAAAAAAAAAAAAAAAAAAAAAAGCTAGGATTCATTACTTAGTTCTATTTTAAATGTTTTTTTTTTATTTTGCAAATGTTAAACATATACTACAGGAACAAGTGTAAACTTGGATTTTTGAACTGCATCACCTTATTTTTTTAACAGTTGCGGGAAATATGGCAATTTTTTTTCAAAAATCGGGAAAATACGATTTTTTTTATTTAAGTAAACGTAGGGAGAATTGTATTTAAAATATGAACAAAATTAAAATAAAATTGATTTGGAAAGTTTATTTGAAAAAGTCAATCTTCATCGAGAAACAGCTTAACTTACATTGCGCCTTTTTTATAAGTTCTTTACAAAAAGAACCTGATTTTTTTACAGATGTCTGATAATCGAAAAAAGCTTTCTGGGGCCCAATACAGAAAAAGAAAACTTGAAAATCCATACGATATGAGGGGGGGGGGGCAAAATTATTCTCGCACACGGGCGGCACCTACCCTAGGAACGGCCCTGCTACTAACGAAACTACCACGAGTTATTAACGTAGGATTACTTATCGTTGCTTACCTCTTTTGTATGTATAAGTTTTGTATGTCTTTTGCATGTATGTGTAATGTGTATATATATATATATTATATATATATATATATATATATATATATATATATATATATATGCAGGGCTAGATTTGAGGCGGAACGTGCCGGAACGGCGTTCCGGTACCTATCTTTATCAATAATTTGGAATCCCCCCCCCCCGGTAGGTTACCATTCCGGCACCTTTATTTCTAGAAATCTAGCACTGTATATATATATGTGTGTGTGTGTGTGTATGTCAAACTTTTGACGTTTCTGTTAAACTGTTTACTGGTTGTCCAAGCGATACAGAGGGGGTTTGGCGCGCTGCCAAAATTATAACCCGCGAGGTACGGACGGGTGGTTTTAGCGTCTGAAATTTTACTTTCCGGAGGACCGTTATAGAGAAACGTAATCCTATGTCAAAAGAAACAAAAAAAGGCTCATCAGTATTCTTTACACTTGCCAAGTGAACACGTTTGCAAGCATAAGTTTACAAATCATTAAATTTCACATAACTGATTCTTTGATTCTTTTATTCTCTGAACAAAGCAAAGTGAATCTGTTCAAATTATGATGGACTTAATTATGATTATAATGGTTCAAATTATAATGGAGTTTTTTTACTTGTTAAAAATTAACTTTGTACTTGTTTTAAATTTATGCAGAGGGATACAGTTGCTATCATGCCTTTCTATTCAATCTAGACAGGATTTTGAATTCAAAAAGTCTTTCTGACAAATGTAAAATAACTTACAGCCAGAATTTAACTTACAGAATTTTCGTATTATATTTTTAGGTGAATACCTTACTCTCGTTTAAAGTCAGAGCACAACTTTCTCCCTCTTCTAAAACAAGATGCAGGGCCTAATTAAGACAGTCTGAACCCTAAGACGTCTGATAGCCCCCTTACCTCAAAAAAGGAGCATACAAATTACGCATATAAACGGAGATAGTTTATAACTGATATTTAGTTTTGTATTAAGATGAACTGTACATTATGTGCAACTATAAATTAGTAAGTTTTAAATTAATAAATATTATTGAAATTAAGAAATATTATGTCGAACATAAAACATTTGATATCATATCGGAGTTAGTTACCATTCATTGATAAATAAAATTTCGAGTGGGGAGTTTATAGATGGATGAAGTTATTTAGCACGTTAGCATCGATAACTTTATTGAAAAAAATCTCGCCAAATTGATTATTTCATCGAATTTCATTTCAACGACTGATAATCTACAACTTAATTACTTTAACAGAAATCGTTCTATTATTAATGTTGTAATTTCCCAGAAATATCTGAAACATTGAACGTGGTATGGTTGCCCCGGTCTTAAAAGAAAAGAAAATTCTTTAAATTTATTGCAAGAAATTACATCAGACGTTAGATGTTTCCCTGACTTAAATTATCAAGAACTGCAATCCTAATGAAGCAATGCAAAGCTCGTGATTGCGATTGGAGTATGTGTGAACTGAAACCTCTATAGAACCTAGCTAATCAGTTGACGCTTTCTTCTTCTGTTGTAACTATATTGCTGCACATAGAGCTAAAACTATTATCAACAATGTAATCGCGATTCGAATGCTTCGCAGAAAGAATATGTTTTCGTACATTTTTACACTTTTTCGTGCAATTTGGGGAAAATGCGATCAAGAGTGATAATTCTTAAAATACCCATAGATGGATGAGGCTGTCATTAAGGACATCCCAAATAAAAACCCGAATAACTCGAATAAAAACTCGAATAACTCGAATAAAACTCGAATAACTGAGACTATATTTTGCCAAACTTTTCACACAAATAAAGGACTCAAAATATAATAGATTATAATGAACTTCGTAAAAGCTGATTGCGTACATCAAGTTGAGATTAGAAAATTAAATAAATCTTTTGCGCCTTCGATGTTATCTGTGTAGAATTACCGAACAGGAATAGAATCTAATCTTTAGAATCAGTATCAATTACTGGTGTTCGTATGCGTGATAATTTCACTATACAGATGTTGATGTTTATATGATTTTGATTCAAATTTTGTAGAAGTCACATACTTTTAGAAAACATATTTCGCAACAGATTATTTATATGAATTCTAAACTATCATGAACTACATTAGGTGTGTCACTATCCGAAACAAGATGCAGGGTCTAATTAAGACAGTATGAACTCTAGAACGTCTGATAGCTCCGTAACCTCATAAAAGGAGCTTACAAATTACTCATATATAAATGGAGACAGTTTGTAACAGACATATAGTTTTGTCTTAGTATTATTTCTAGAGTGGTATAAGGTAAATTGCCTCATAAAAAGACCTCGATAATTCATAGAACAATCGAAATGTTTTTAATTACCTTTGTCTCAATCGTTAGCTGGTTAAAAACGAATATTTAAAGCTTCAAAATACGAAAAACATAATGTTCAACATCTTTTGCCTAAAAGTACATAACTAGGCCCAGTATACGATATAGTTTTCTACAACCGTGAAAATAATTTAGCTGAATAGAGCCATTGATAAAGGATATATACGTATATTTGAATGTTTAAGGCGTAAAAATATATATTTGCTATCACAGAAGAAAAAAAAACACCTTTCAAGTTTGGTTCGAATGCACAAAAAGTTTGAGCCAGGTTTTATGATTATTAAGTAATGGGAAATCGAAAGAGAGGGTCGAAAGGGGTATGTGTAAAAGTTTAACAAAAATGATGCTTTATTTCCCATATAATACTGAGAACTTCATCTCCTGATTTCCCACTGACGAAATTAACCATGCATCACACCCCCTCCCAATTAAAAAAAATTATAAAATGAGTAAAAGAATTATTAGAAATATTCATCCCTTTTGCCATTCTTCTGAAGGAATCTGTTCGATGTGATGAATTAAAGCGAGTCATTTTTCAGGGTGATTTTTTGCAAGGAGCAGTTGCGTTACCTTAATGTTTCAAGCATATCCCCTTTCTTGTTATTTTAAGGTTATCAGCAGTAGCGTACGCAGAAATTTTCAAAGGGGGGGGTTATAGTCTAGTCAAATTAGGTTTCCATTTCGCATTAAATGAAGGGGTTGAGATTTTTTCAGGAATGTGTAGGGGTTGGTCCCCTGAACAACGCCTAATAAAGTCCCCTCGATTTCAGGCTCCCCGGGGGGGGGGGGGTCCAAAGGTCACTTTTTTCAGTTTTCGGCGTTTATCTCGAAAACGGTGCGTCACACAGAAAATTGTCAAATTTAAAAATTAAAGCTTATAAAATTCCCTTCCAAATGGTATATCCATGTTTATACACAAACTAGAAGGTAACCCGACATTTTGACGCCATAATGGAAAAAGTATATGAAAGTTAAAAAATATCCCGAATTATCTAACAATATTTTATTTAATCCACAACTTGTAAAAGCAAACCCTTTCATTATATTTTATTTATTTAGTTTTTCATGCGATTGGAGTAGTAGACTGCCATCCAGTTTTTTACAGCTCACTACGCGATATGAATACTTGAGCTACATGATTCATTCACATTCAAGTTTGTTTACTTTCAGAATTCATCGCAAAAGTAAACAGATTTTTAAAAACTGTTAAATATACAGCAAAAAGCATCCATTTTTTTTAGTTCTGAGTGTTTTATAGAAAAATAGGCTGAACAAACGTGATTTGATGGAGAAGATATTAGTTTTTAGGTAAGAAAAAATTCTGATCCACATCTGAAATTGAAATTAAGCCTAACCGACTGTTTT